>JALAZF010000091.1:15530000-16011117 GCA_022829125.1 Lathyrus tuberosus
TGCGCACGAGCATGGTTTCCATGATCGACCTATCAATTCGCTTTCATTGACAATCTTCAATTGTCCTTGAGTTGCATCTAGAGGTGCAACCGTGATGCCATTCTCAATCAATCCCTATACTTTTTAATAGAAGCAAATTCTCCATTAACATGGACCAATGATCGTAGAAACCATCATATCTTAAAATTGCATGCTGAATAAATTGCAAGGATTCATTCATGGTGAGAAGTGTCTAATGTAAAATATGGGAAATAAGTAGGGTTCAAGAACAAATGGAGAAAGCAGAAGCAATGACGCTTGAAAAGGAACAATTAGCAGTCATAACTAAATAATTGCAGTTTTTAAGTTGGATATGATTAGAATACCAACTGGGACGACGATACCACTTATTGAATACAATGTTCTTCCTCATCTTCATTCAATGGCTTAATAACTATTTCTACAAGATAGTTGTGTTCATTACTTGTTCTTGTAGAACAAGTACTGTTGAAACTAATTCACAATTAACTAACTAAGCTAACAAATTATACATGGTTCATACGATTTTGTTTTAATAATATCTATAATCTATAATCTATACCTATATATAAAGAGGATAGGAGAAAATAGACTGACCAATTTTTCTTCCAAAATTACCCTTTACTAAATGATATATTTACTAAAAAATCACATCTTACAAATTAATTATTATTAACCCTATATTCTTATGTTTTACTGTTAATAACTCCCCTCTCCATACTTTTTCATTTTATTTTTCTTCCAAAATTATCCTTTACTAAATGATATATTTACTAAAAAATCACATGAATAATGTGGAATTTGGATCGAACTCTAGAAGAAGCATGCCGTCGAAGTGGTTCACATGCTGCCGTCGAAAAATAATACATGTTGTAGTCGAAGGTTGTTCTAACATGTATTAGTTAATATTGCTAGGGTTGTTAGTATATTGAATTGGGCCTTGTGTTAAGGATCCAATTGTTTAAGTTAGCTTGTACCCTAAATTAGCTTGTAATGGGTATTTTATTAAAAGCCCATTAGTTTAGTGTGCTAGGTTTTATTATAAATAGCATGCTAGTCTCTCATTCTAGAGTGTGACAAAACCTAGAAAGAGTGAGAGTGGTTAGTTTGTTATTCTTGTATACTTGTAATCCTTGTTTTAAGGAGAAAGGAAAGAATAACAGTTTTATAACCAATATTTGTTGTTTGCTCTTGTTTTCTTTGTTAACCCTAACCCCTGTGGAGTTTCTTTGTGTATAAAGAAATCGTAAATACTTTGTTTCAAGGTATCTGATTCACAACAAATTGGTGCGGTGAGCGTGGAGGAGATGCCTTCAACAAAGTATGAGATCGAGAAGTTCACCGGAGTGAACGACTTCGGTCTGTGGCGCTTGAAGATGAAAGCCCTACTGGTTCAGCAGGGTTGTTTGGAAGCGTTGAAGGGAATGGCAGCCATGGATGCTGCGTTAACGGAAAAAGAAAAGACTACCATGATCGAGAAAGCACACAGCGCAATATTGTTGAGCCTTGGTGATAAGGTTCTTCGACAGGTATCAAAAGAGACGACGGCGGCGGGATTATGGACGAAGCTGGAAAGTTTGTATATGACCAAATCCTTGGTGAATCGTCTTTACCTGAAGCAAGCCTTGTATTCGTTCAAGATGAATGAAGAAAAGGCTTTGGCTGAGCAGTTGGATTCTTTCAACAAACTGATTCTTGATCTTGAAAACATTGATGTGAAGATTGATGATGAAGATCAAGCATTGTTGTTGTTGTGTGCTTTGCCCAAATCGCATGCTCACTTCAAAGAAACTCTCTTGTATGGAAGAGAGTCCCTGACCTTTGAAGAAGTTCAAGCAAACTTGTACTCTAAGGACCTGAACGAACGAAAGGAGCATAAACCTTCGACGGTTGGTGAAGGTTAGGCAGTTAAGGGAAAATTCTTGCGAAAGGATGGTAGGTTCGACAAGAAGAAAGGTAAAAGTCAGCAGAAATCTTCTAGTGGCGAAACATCTGGTTTTCGATGTTATCACTGTAAGAAGGAGGGTCACACAAGAAAGGTGTGCCCTGAACGCCTGAAAGATCATGGAGGTAAGGATAATGGCAACGCAGCCATTGTTCAAGATGACTTCGACTCATCTGATGTTCTTGTAGTTTCAAGCGGAGACTCAAGAAAAGAGTGGATTATGGATTCAGGATGCACTTGGCACATGACTCCAAACAGAGAATTGTTCGAAGAGCTATGTGATCAAGATGGTGGATCGGTGCTGCTGGGAAACAACAAAGCTTGCAAAATTGCAGGTGTTGGATCCGTGAGATTCAAGCTCCATGATGAGTCAATAAGATTATTGACTGAAGTTAGGTATGTACCTGACTTGAAGAGATATTTAATTTCTCTTGGTGAATTCGACAGAAAGGGATATGTTTTCAAAGGAGAGCAAGGTACCCTGAGAGTCATGAAAGGGTCGAAGGAAGTCTTGAGAGGCGTGAAAAACCAAGGCTTATATACCCTGGAGGCTGAGGTTGTAAGTGGTTCGAAAAATGTTGTATCAACGAAACCTATGTCGAAGACAGAGTTATGGCACATGAGATTGGGCCATGTCAGCGAAAGAGGCCTAGTCGAATTGGGGAAGCAGAACCTGCTAGGTGGTGACAAAGTCGAAAAGTTTGAGTTTTGTGAATCTTGTGTATTTGGTAAATCCTGTAGGGCGAAGTTCAACAAAGGCAAGCAAAGAACACATGGATCCCTTGATTACATTCATGCTGATCTTTGGGGGCCTGCAAGGAATCCTTCACACTCAGGTGCAAGGTATTTTCTATCCATTGTTGATGACTATTCCAGAAAGCTATGGGTATTCATTCAGAAGACGAAGGATGAAACTTTTGAGAATTTCAAAAGTTGGAAGATTCTGGTCGAAACTCAAACTGGCAGAAAGGTTAAGAGGTTGAGAACCGACAATGGCCTTGAGTTCTGCAACAAAGCGTTCGACAGTTACTGTGTTGAGTCTAGGATTGCAAGGCATAAGACTGTAGCAGGCACTCCTCAACAAAATGGTTTAGCTGAGAGATTCAATCGAACAATCCTTGAAAGGGTTAGATGCATGTTGGTTAGTGCTGAATTGAAGAAGGTGTTTTGGACTGAAGCTGTTTCGACAGCTGCATATCTCATAAATAGATGTCCTTCGACTGCATTAGATATGAAGACACCTGAAGAAGTTTGGTCGGGAAATCCACCTAGTCTCGACAGACTGAGAGTATTTGGCTGTGTGGCCTATGCTCACATTAGGCAAGACAAGGTCGAACCTAGAGCTCTGAAGTGCATGTTCATGGGATACCCTGAAGGAGTCAAAGCTTATAGGCTATGGTGCCTAGAGCCAGGTCACAGGAGGTGTATCACCAGTCGAGATGTAGTTTTCAATGAAGCTGAGATGGCTTTCAAGAAAATTGATGTTGCTGGCGAAGAGCTGGAACAGGGAGAGATTCCTGTTGAGGTGGAGCATGTTGATGCTGAAGTGCGTACCCCAGATGAAGTCGAAGACGAAACAGAAGATGTTGTCGAAGATGAGGAAACTGATAATGACTACCTGTTAGCAAGGGACAGGTCGAGAAGAGTCATTAAGCCACCTCAGAGACTTGGGTATGCAGATCTTATAGCTTATGCCTTAATCTCTGCAAGTGAGGTTCTCGACGAAGAACCTAGAGACTATAAGGAAGTTATGAGGAGTCGAAAGAAGACTGAATGGATGAAAGCCATGGATGATGAGATGAAATCTCTTCATGACAACGACACATGGGAACTAATCAAGAAACCTGCTGGAGCCAGGTTAGTCAGCTGTAAATGGATTTTCAAAGTCAAGGAAGGAATCGAAGGAGTGGCGTCGAAAAGATACAAGGCAAGATTGGTTGCTAGGGGGTTCACTCAGAAAGAAGGTGTCGATTTCAATGATGTGTTCTCGCCTGTTGTGAAGCACAGGTCCATTCGAATGTTGCTTTCCATGGTGGCACAGTTCGACCTTGAACTGGAACAGATGGATGTGAAGACTGCATTCTTGTATGGTGACCTAGATGAAACGATCCTGATGAGGCAACCTGAAGGGTATGTCGAAAAGGGGAAGGAAGATTATGTGTGCAAGCTGAAGAGATCTTTATATGGACTGAAAAAATATCCTCGACAGTGGAATAGGAGATTCGACAAGTTCATGGCACGCATAAGTTTCATCAGAAGTCAGTTCGACCACTGTGTTTACTTCAGATTTCGACCGGGTAATTCATTTGTTATTTTGTTGCTTTATGTGGATGATATTCTAATAGCAAGCAACAATGTCGAAGAGGTAATGAGGGTGAAGGCTGAACTCAGTAAGGAGTTCGAAATGAAGGATCTGGGAGCTGCGTCCAGGATTCTTGGGATTGACATCCGAAGAAATAGAAAGCAGTCAAAATTATGCTTATCTCAAGAGGCATACCTACGGAAGATTCTCGAAAAGTATGGTATGTCGAATTCAAAGCCTGTTGTAACTCCGACAAACCCTCAATTCAAGCTGAGTATAGATCAGTGTCCCAGTACTGATGTCGAAAGAACTTATATGAATAGCATTCCATATGCTAATATAGTTGGTTCTTTGATGTATGCTATGGTCTGTACAAACCTGACATAGCATATGCAGTGAGTCTTGTGAGCAGGTACATGTCGAATCCTGGAAAGGCTCACTGGCAAGCATTGAAGTGGATTTTAAGTTACATAAATGGGTCTCTGAACAGAGTCCTAATTTATAGTGGAGCCTTGGGTGAAGATAGTAAAGCAGCAGTCGAAGGATTTGTTGACTCTGATTATGCAGGTTGTATGGATTCCAGAAAGTCTATTTCTGGATATGTTTTCACAATGTTTGGCACAGCAATCAGTTGGAAAGCGACGCTCCAGAAGGTTGTTACCTTATCAACCACTGAAGCTGAATATATTGCCCTCACTGAAGCTGTGAAGGAATCGTTGTGGCTTGAAGGTTTTGCAAAGGAGCTGAAACTTCAAGGTCGAAGTATCACTGTTAAATGTGATAGTCAAAGTGCAATACACCTGTCGAAGAACTCAGCCTATCATGAGCGAACCAAGCACATTGATGTGTCTAACGCCCCGATTTTGATTATTTCCCAATTATGTGGAGTCTTTTATTTTAATTGGGTGATAAATTATTTTAATTATGAATTTGGTGTGTTAAATGTTATTTTACCGTTTTGAGAGTTTTCGGGGAAATTAGAGTGGAAGGTATTTTAGACTTTTCATAATTAATCATAAGTTAGAAATTTAGTGGAATTAGAATTATGTGAGAAAAAAATGAATTAATTGATGTGTGGAAAATGAGAGAAAAGAAATAGAAAAGAAAGAAAATAGATAGAAAAGAGAAAGAGAGAGAAATAGAGAAAGATAGAAAGAAAAAGAAGAGAAAGAAAGAGGAAGAGGGAAGAAGAGAAGAAAAGAGGAAAAAGAGTGGAAATCATCAAGAACTAGAGCTAGATCATTTGGAATCCGGGTAAGGGTGTGAAATCTTATTATCTTATCAATGTGTATCATTATGTATGAGTTGCTTGGATGTTTTCTTGTTTTCCATGGTTTTTGGAGTTTTAGGTCAAAAACGATAAAATGATTCGGAATCGATGATTTTACGGTCGGAAATCGATATAAACTGTATTGTATGATCACACTGTGTGTATGAACAACTGTTGATGTTTGTTTCGCTGTTAGAATTGAATTTGGGTGAAACATGGGATTTTTGGGGTGGATTTGCGAAGAGGAATTTTTTTGAAAATCGCAGGTGCCCGCTCAGTGCGCAGGTGCCCGCTCAGCGCGCTTTTGAAAAAAAGTAACCCCTCCAGGCAGTAGCGAGCCCGCTCAGCGCGCTCGAGAGGCCGCTCAGCGCGGTCTGGGACTTCAAAATTTTATCTGTTTTTCTAAATTCCGTAACTCTTGATCCGGAACTCGGATCGGGACGTTCTTTATATCGTTGGAAAGCTTATGAAACGTTCTTTCTTATAAAAATGGGTTTTGAGATTGTTGGCCGATTTAATTATGTCGGAAAGTTGGGAATAGTGCTATTTAGCGACTTTTACCGTTTTGAAGGTGTGTTTGAATGTGAATCATACAATAGTACATTGATGTGAATGTATATAGATTGCATATGATTGTATGAGATGAATGCATGAATATATTGTGAATATGTATGAATTTCAAGAATGTCTTGTGTCATTTTGCATGTGAAGCATCATGAAATACATTCTTGTGTTGAGCGATTCTAATGAGAATCCGTGGTAACATCGTGTGCCTATGTGAGGTGTGAGCGATGATTACGAACGATTGTGTGCCTATGTGAGGTGTGAGCAATCGGATTCTGTGCCTAGGTGAGGTGTGAGCAATCAGATCGTGTGCCCGCGTGTGGGGTGTGAGCGATCGGGTCGTGTGCCCAGGTGGGGTGTGAGCGATCCATAAACATTGTGTGCCCATGTGGGGTGTGAGCAATGGGTGAACATCGTAGGCCTGACGGGGAGTTACTTTGGTAACGAGCGATGGTTCCAGCAGAAGTTCCTGAGTGAAGTTGAGATGATTGAGTCGGTACCGCATTGCATTTGCATAGAGTCGTGAGTTGGTCTCTATGATTTGCATTTATCATCTTTATAATGATGTGTTGTTGAGTAAACATAATTGTGCATGGTTATGTGGAATAACTGTGAATTGTGAAAGTATGCATGATGAATATGCTAGGTTGATATATAGATATACATTGTAATGTATATGGGTGTATTGTCATGAACGGTAATGAATTGTGGTGAATTGCGGTGAGACTGTGGAATATGTATATTTTTATGTTTATATATATATAATTATATGCATTGTTATTATGATATTATTTCTCACCCTTCTGCTGTTTTATGATGCTCTATGAGGCATTGCAGAGTAGGTATGCTGGAGGTCTTTTTGTGAAGCGTATCTTCATTCTTTTGGTCGGTTGGCTCTGATATGTAGCAACGGGTAGCTAGGATGTATATTATTCTTTTGTGATACATTTGTATATGTATCTGGATGAAATATGTTGGTGTAAACATGTATTAAGTTGGTGTATAATACTTGGTGAAGTATATATATATCTCTGTATATAGGTTTGAATGTGGTTCAATGTTTAGATTTTCCGTTTTTATTCTAAATATTGAAATGTGGGTGTAAGGACAAAGTTCCTCTGTATGCAAAGTTACCCCACTGTTGCATATCAATGTTTTGAGCAGGTGTTGTATGTTGCATAATTGTGTATGATGTGACATGCCTCTTTTATGCCATGTTTTAATCGTACTCTAGTGAATTTTTAATGTGTGCCTAAATGATTTATCTGATTATTTGGGGGTATAAAGAGGGGGTGTTACAATGTGAGGCTGCATTTCGTCATAGGGGTAATCGAGCGTGGAGAAGTCCAAGTGCTGAAGGTTTCGACAAATCATAATGCTGCTGATATGATCACCAAGACATTGCCAAGTTGCAAGTTTTTCCACTGAATGCAGTTGATAAAGCTGCATGAAGAAAGCTAGTTTGTTTTCTTATTGTTAGAGTTAGATCCAAGGTGGAGATTTGTGGAATTTGGATCGAACTCTAGAAGAAGCATGCCGTCAAAGTGGTTCACATGCTGCCGTCGAAAAATAATACATGTTGTAGTCGAAGGTTGTTCTAACATGTATTAGTTAATATTGCTAGGGTTGTTAGCATATTGAATTGGGCCTTGTGTTAAGGATCCAATTGTTTAAGTTAGCTTGTACCCTAAGTTAGCTTGTAATGGGTATTTTATTAAAAGCCCATTAGTTTAGTGTGCTAGGTTTTATTATAAATAGCATGCTAGTCTCTCATTCTAGAGTGTGACAAAACCTAGAAAGAGTGAGAGTGGTTAGTTTGTTATTCTTGTATACTTGTAATCCTTGTTTTAAGGAGAAAGGAAAGAATAACAGTTTTATAACCAATATTTGTTGTTTACTCTTGTTTTCTTTGTTAACCCAAACCCTTGTGGAGTTTCTTTGTGTATAAAGAAACCGTAAATACTTTGTTTCAAGGTATCCGATTCACAACAAATAATAACTACCTATAGAAGTTACAAATTAATTATTATTAACCCTATATCCTTATGTTCTACTGTTAATAACTCCCCTCTCCATACTTTTCATTTACATGTCAATTATCGTACTCATACAACAGTATAATTATAGAAGGAATTAATTGAAATGCACTGACAGTGTAAAAGGATTTTACACTGTCAATTAATTATAACCGTTGGATGTAAAGAGGAGTTTGACTTTTAATTTAATAATCTGTAAAGTAACCCAAACGGATGATGGTGATGTATTGACAGTGTAAAACTTTTTACACTGTCAGTGAATAGTAATTAAACTCTAAGGAAAACTAAAACTAAAAAAATATATACGCATATTTATAATATATATGCATATGCATATTTAAAAAAGGGGACAAACGGGCACGGGAGTGCCCGTTTGGACGCTAGTTATATATAAAGGGGATATCATTTTTTGGGCTGACCTATTTTTTAGACTAATTTACCCTTTAACTCCTTCTTTTATTTATAATTTATTTGATAACTACCATAAAACTCACTACCATTCATTTTCACAATACTCATTATTATTATCTTCCACAACACCAACTATTGATAACCTCCATATGTTATTTTTTCTTTATTTAAATGTGTTTTTCTAAATTTTATCACAACATTTACAGGTTTTCTTTCTCTTCTATCAAAAACTATTTCTCTCTTTTTATTTATCTCATCATCATTTTTATTATATCATTGTTTTAGATGTTTTTGGAGACAAACACTCCCTTGGATGAACATGAAATTTGATTTTTACGAAAATTCACTTGCATCAACATAGAGTTTAATTATTAATGTTATTCATTCCATCTCCATCTTTTTAAATTTATATGTTGGTTGTTTAGCAGGAAATAAAGGATGGCGATAAAAAATCTATAGGAAGATCACAACTCATATGTTTTTTCCATTTTCTCTCTAATCATTCAAATTCATCATTGATCTTGCAATCCAATATAAACGAACTCAAAGTAGTGCATGTTTGTGTCTATTGTGTTCTTTATTTTTTCTATATTATATACCATCAATTTCATTCTTTATTTTTTATTTGATTCTATTTGTTGTATTGTTTAGAAAGATGATAAATTTATAGTGAGATCAATAGTTTTTTTTCTGATATGGTTAACTAATGCTATTTTTTCTATAGATTTTTACATACATTTTTTTATATTTTTCATTTTGTCCTTCAAATTCATATTATATAGTTTTAAATGTATAATTTATATATGCCGTGTAAAAAAATGTATAATTTATATATTTATAATTTGTCAATTTGTCTTTTTTTTTTAAACTATAAGAGGATAGATTGATAAATCTTCTCAGTTCTTATACATGCTCACATTCTAATTAATCTTTAGAGTACTTTTTGACATTTAAATTGAATCTTAAATAGTTTTTAAAATAAAATAATTGTTTTTCCTTCTTTTCACTCTCTTTTAATTGTGTATCGGTATTTGAGTTATCCCCATCTTTTTAAATTTATATGTTGGTTGTTTGGCAGGAAATAAAGGATGGCGATAAAAAATCTATAGGAAGATCACAACTCATGTTTTTTCCATTTTCTCTCTAATTATTCAACTTCATCATTGATCTTGCAATCCAATAGAAACGAACTCAAAGTAGTGCATGTATGTGTCTATTGTGTTATTTATTTTTTCTCTATTATATACCATCAATTTCTTTCTTTATTTTTTATTTGATTCTATTTGTTGTTTTGTTTAGAAAGATGGTAAATTTATAGTGAGATCAATAGTTTTTTTTCTCTAATATGGTTAACTAATGTTATTTTTTGCTATAGATTTTTACATATATTTTTTCATATTTGTAACCCCCATATATATAAATACATACATCAAATGCATATATTATACATGAAAACCACGTTTGGTACTGAAATACCAATAAGTCCCTAGTAAACACATTATACATATACATGCCCAAAAAGTCTAATACAAAAAAAAACTATGGCATAAATATATATACAAGATGTTCCAAAGATAAATACTAAGAACTAGATCGACAACGATCTCAAAAAAAACTCCACAATGGAAACTACGTCATCGGACAAGTAAGGATAATCACACGGCTTTATCCTTACCCTTTTGCGGAACCTGAAGTCCCTGAAATATTCAACAATAGTGGGGTGAGATACATCAAATCTCAGTGAGTTCTCTATCTTATGGATTCTCTCGGCTTTACATGGTTCTAACCAAATCCTAACTCAAGTCGGGGGAAAAAGGAACTAGACCTTGCGTTCAACATCTCTGACTAGAGAAACCATCGTATAATACACAAAACGACAGCTAGTTAAGGAATCTTTCCCCGACCATCCCGCTCAAAGAGATTAAACACGGGTCACGGATCTTTAACGTAAATAACTTTCCCCGGCCATCCCTCTCAAAGAGATTAAACACGGGTCACGGTTATCTACAAATGGTACTTTCCCCGGCCATCCCGCACAAGAAGATTAAATACGGGTCACGGTACCAACCACTTTGTAACTTTCCCCGGCCATCCCGCACAAGGAGATTAAACACGGGTCATGGTTACCTACTTAATAAATACTTTCCCCGGCCATCCCACACCAAAAGATTAAGCGCGAGTCACTAATATTTATTAAGGGACACCAACCTAATAAATACTTTCCCCGACCATCCTACAACAAAGGATTAAACACGGATCACTAATATTTATTAAGTGAAACATACAAAATCGGAGGAATTACGGTCCTCCACTAACAACCACTTAACAAAGATACTCTTCTAGTATCGATGTAAGTATTGTCGTACAATTCTCTAAGTCATTCTATTGTACTAAGGTTTCCTCACAAATTCACATCTTGAAGCTTTAAGATTTTCAAAAGTTCCGTTTTACATAATTCATGAAATCTCAATATTTTAACATCATCAAAATAAATTCCGCTCATGACCAATATTTTTACTTTCTATAGCATAGAACACTTTCATAGCTTCACATCGATATAAAGAACGCTCAAATCGGAAACACGGTTCAAAAGTTACAAAGGAAACAAAAACGGAAAAACTGTCATGCTTGCTAGGCGAATCCCCCAGCGAACATTCGCTTTCGCCTTCGTCTCGCGAACCTCTAGCGAACCAAGTCAGAGCCAAAAGGGCACAAAGTTCGCTTCACGGGCACCAGGAGAACATTCGCCTCCCCTTCGCTTTGGGGTTCGCTAGGCAAACCCTCGAGAGTCATTCGCTAGGCCCTTCGCCAGGGGTTCGCTAGGCAAACCCTGGAAATCCCAGAATTTCTCAGCAACGTAACAGTAGGTCCTTTGGGCCAAAAATCTCATCCAAAACATAACCAAACACACAAACAAGTATTAACAGACGATTCCACACATGTATTTATCATAACACCCAGTTTATACCACATTTCAACTGTTAGATTCTTTGATTTAGTAAAATTATTCATTTTCTCACAATATCTAACCTAACTCTAACACTTCCAAAACTCCTAAAACAAAAGTTCTAACAAGATCCTACCTGGATTAGAAGCTGATGATGAAGAAGAGGAGATGAATTGATGAAGATGAGATGATGATTCTTGTTCTTGAGCTCTTGGGAAATTTTCTCTTCTATTCCTTCCTTTTTTCTTCCTTCTCTCTACTTTCTCTTTCACCAAATGTTTCTATCTTTGGAAAATGAGGTAAAAAGAAATGATATAGAGAAAAGTCATTAATTAGTAACACTACTAAATGTCCAAATTAGCTCAAAAGCACCAATAAGCAAAACCTTAGAGTTAGATAATATTAATCTGATCAGCTCTGAGTTCATCAGTTGCTCTAATTATCTTACCAGATAAATACTTAGAGCACACTGGATCTCAACTGGTCTCAACTAATATTATCCAGAGCGTTTATCAAATATGGGGTATTACATCCTCCCCTCCTTAAATAGAAATTCGTCCTCGAATTTAAAAGATTACCTGAACAGATGAGGGTAAGCATCCCGCATTTCCGATTCTAGTTCCCAAGTAGCATCACCCGGATGCATCATATCCCATTGCACCTTAACAAGAGGAATGTCTTTATTTCTTAATACCTTCGTTTCTCTTCCCACAATACGACTCGGTTGAGGTTCAAAAGTCAAGTCTGCTTCTATTTCCACTGATTCCGGTAAAACTGGCTGAAGAGGGTCAGGAATAAACTTTCGGAGCTGAGATACATGAAAGACGTCATGCATCTCTGACAGAGAGGGTGGTAAGACTAATCTGTACGCGACTTCACCAATCCTTTCTACGATCTGATACGGTCCCACCTATCTTGGACTTAACTTGCGTGACTTAAACGGTATTTTCAATCTCAATCTCTAAGTAACTTTCAGAAACACCTGGTCACCTTCCTCAAATTCTAAATGTCTCCTACGATTGTCCGCATAACTCTTTTGACGATCTTGTGCTTGTTTAACTTTCTCTCGGATCATCCGAATCTTTTCTGTCGTCTCTTTAATAATTCCGGGTCCCAAGATTCTATCTTCACCAACTTCCGCCCAACACAAAGGTGTTCTACATTTTCTCCCATACAATGCTTCATAAGAGGCCATACCGATATTCGCATGGTAACTATTGTTATAAGAAAACTCAATTAATGGTAGAAGTTCTTTCCAATTTCCTCTACTTTCTAGCACACAAGCTCTTAACATATCCTCCATCGTTTGTATTGTTCGCTCAGTCTGACCATTCGTCTGAGGATGATTCAACGTGCTCAAATGCAACCTCGTACCCATAACTTGTTGAAAAGCCTTCCAAAACCTCGAAGTAAACTTGGGATCTCTATCGGACACAATATTAGAGGGAACACCATGCAATCTCACAATTTCAGAAATAAACAACCTTGCAAGATGACTTGCCTTGTAAGTGGTCTTCACGGCTAAGAAATGCGCAGATTTCGATAGTCGATCCACAATCACCCAAATAGAATCATAACCACCTTGCGTACGGGGTAAACCTACTGTAAATTCCATAGAAATACTATCCCACTTCCAAACTGGAATTTCTAAAGGTTGCAATAGACCGCCCGGTCTTTGGTGTTCAATCTTCACCTGTTGGCACCCTACACATTCTGACACATATACCGCAATATCCTTTTTCATTCTGAACCACCAATAATCTTTCTTTAAGTCCTGATACATCTTCGAAGAACCAGGATGTATCGTAAAAGTACCTTTATGAGCTTCATCTAAAATCTTTCTTTTTAATACCGCATCATTCGGAACACAAATCCTTTGATTAAACAGGACAATCCCATCCGCTGCTCGTGAAAAACCCGGTTGAAGTAACATCTCATGAAACTTCCCTTCTAAAACTTGTTCTTGTTGAATCTCATCTCTTAGAATAGAATTGACATTCAAATTTCCCATAATTACACCATTCGGAGTCCACACAAACTGGAGATTAAGATCTCTAAACTTTTCCAACAACGCATACTCCAAAATCATCAATTCGGCACTATGAACCATTTTCTGACTTAATGCATCTGCTATTTTATTCGCTTTTCCTGGATGGTACTTTAATTCTAAGTCATAATCCTTTAAGTACTCCATCCACCTTCTTTTCCGTATATTCAACTCCTTTTGGTCAAATAAATACTTCAAACTTTTATGGTCACTGAACATTTCAAAACGCACACCATACAGATAATGGCGCCACACCTTCAGTGCAAACACAACTGCTGCTAATTCCAAATCGTGAGTTGGATAATTCTTCTCATGAACTTTCAATTATCGAGAAGCATAAGCTACCACTTGACCGCCTTGCATTAGAACACCTCCTAATCCCATCTTAGAAGCATCGCAAAATACTTCATAAGAGTTGCTAGGATCAGGAATAATTAACACAGGAGAAGTCGTCAATCTTTCCTTCAATTTCATAAAACTTTGCTCACAACCTGAATCCCACTCATAAGCACAACCTTTTCGGGTAAGTTTGGTCATTGGTAAGGCCAATTGAGAAAAACCTTTGATGAACCTTCTATAGTAACCTGCCAATCCCAAGAAACTTCGAACTTCCGAAGCATTCCTTGGTCTCTCCCAATTAATCACTGCTTCTACCTTTGACGAATCCACTGCCACACCACCTTGAGATATAACATGCCCAAGAAAATTAACTTCCGACATCCAAAACTCACACTTGCTTAACTTAGCAAAAACTTGCTTCTCCTGCAATACCGATAAGACAATTCTCAGATGTTCTCCGTGCTCTTGTGGAGTACGAGAATAAATAAGAATTTCGTCAATAAAGATCACGACGAATTGGTCCAAGTATGCTTCAAATATACGGTTCATGTAATCCATAAAAACAGCTGGAGCATTAGTCACACCGAAAGGCATCACTAAGAATTCGTAATGGCCGTAACGGGTCCTAAATGCAGTCTTAGGAACATCAGAACTCTTCACTCAGATCTGATGATAACCTGACCGTAAATCAATCTTCGAGAACACACAGGCTCCTTTCAATTGATCCAACTGGTCGTCTATCCTGGGTAAAGGGTACTTGTTCTTAATGGTGACTTTGTTCAACTTACGATAATCCATACACAACCGCATTCCACCATCTTTCTTCTTTACCAACAAAACAGGAGCTCCCCACGGTGAAACGCAGGTCTAACAAAATGCTTGGCCATTAAATCCTCCAATTGGTCCTTTAATTCTCTTAATTCAAGCGGTGTCATCCGATAAGGAGAAATGAATATAGGAGTCGTTTCCGGTACCAGGTCAATAGAGTCCTCAATTTCTCTCTCCGGAGGAAGAGAAGTAACTTCCTCAGGAAAAACTTCGGGAAACTCACAGACTATAGGAATACTTAGCACTTGCTGGTCACCACTCCCCTCCTTAGTAAGAACCAGTAAAACAAAATTCTCCTTCTCAAACAAGAAATTTATCATTCCCACCGTACCTTCTAAAATAGTTGTTAACACATCCTTCGGGGTAGCCTCGGCAATTGGAATGATGATTAGCTTTTCTTCACACCCAATAAACACCGAATTAGCAGAAAGCCAATCCATCCCCAAAACGACATCAACTTTCTTAAGTGGTAAACAGATAAGGTCAATCTGAAAAACTCTACCATTCACAGACAAAACACAGTTTTCACACATCAACGGTGTCTCAACCATTTCATCCAATGCGGTAGTGACCACCATAGGAGGAGACAAAGGAATAGCTTGCAACCCAAGTCTCTTCACACATCGCATTGACACAAAAGAATGAGTTGCCCCACAATCAAATAAAATAAAACAAGGATGTCCATTTACGAAACACGTACCCGCAATTAAAGAGTTGTCACTTTTCGTCTTCCTTGCATCCAAGGTATAAACCATTCCGGTATTCCTTCCTTGCACTTGGTTTCTATTTTGAGTACAATTTCTAGCCACATGACCTAATCCATTACAATTATAACACCTAAGACCCCCATCGGCACACTTCCCAAAATGACGTTTGTTGCACACTCTACACAGAGGAACAACATTAGGTCTAGCAACCTGCTTTCCTTCGAAAGCTTGTGATCTTGGCCCAAACTGTTGACTCGCTCTCCCACGATCACCCTGATTCACCCTACTTGCAACACCTTCAGCTTGCACTTTCTTCAAACTATGCTCCGCCACATAGCATTGCCTTAGAACTTCTGCATAAGTAGTGAACTCCCTCTGAGATACACTATCAGAAATTTCATCTTTTAGTCCAAACAGAAATTGGTCTATTTTCCACCGTTCATCCGGAGCATACATCGCCTGCCTAGAATAAGCAGCCATGTCCTCAAACTTTTCAGCATAACTCGCCACCGTCATACTACCCTGTCTTAAATGTTGAAATTCAAACTCTTTCTGAGTCCTCAAGGAGCTAGGAAAATATTTCTCCATGAAAATTGCCTTGAATTGTTCCCAGACCTTGGGCACACCCTGAATAGTCATAAGAGCCTAAGCACTCTCCCACCATCTCATGGCAGGACCCTTAACGAATGCGAAGCGAATACCACCTTATTCTCTTCACTACAGTGCACTATCAAGAAAATTCTTTCCATACCGGCTATCCATTCGTGAGCCTTTACAGGATCTAATCCGCCATGAAATTCCAGAGGATTCATGCGGAAGAAATCCCGGAAAGTCCCACCTACAGCTTATGGAACAACCACCTGAGGATGAAGACCTCCATTCATTTTTTGTACCATTTGCTACATAAACTGGTTCTGTTGTTGCTGCATCTGTTGCATAAACTGATACAATGGAGCATTCTCATCGCCGCCTGGCGGATTCGTCCCAGCTGGTGTAGCTCTGGGTCTACCACGATTGCTTCTGCGTCCGTCAGCCATGTTCCTAAAGTTCATACAGACATGATTAAGTTGATCAGGCTCAATACCATAAATATAACACTTAAGACCAATGGCGACACAACGCATATGAAACGGAAAGAAATACTTATAATATTTCATGGCTAGGTCGAGGATACGACCTGCTTTGATACCAACTGTAACGCCCATATATAAATACCTACATCAAAGCATATATTATACATGAATTCCACGTTTGGTACTGAAATACCCATAAGTCCCTAGTAAACACATTATACATATGCATGCCCAAAATGACTAATACAAAAAAACTATGGCATAAATATATATACAAGATGTTCCAAAGATAAATACTAAGAACTAGATCGAGAACAATCTCAAAAAACTCCACAACGGAAGCTACGCCATCAGACAAGTAAGGATAATCACACGACCTTATCCTTTCCCTTCGCGGAACCTGAAGTACCTGAAATATTCAACAATAGTGGGGTGAGATACATCAAATCTCAATGATTTCTCTATCTTATGGATTCTCTCGGCTTTACAAGGTTCTAACCAAATCCTAACTCAAGTCCAAGGGAATGGAAAGGACTCCGAGTTCACAAAATCTCACACTAGCGAAACAATCGGACAATTCACAAAACGACAACTAGTTAAAGAATCTTCTCCCCGGCCAGCCTATACAAGGCACTACAACACGGGTCACAGATTCTTAACGTAGATAACTTCTCCCCAGCCAGCCCACACACGGAGCACTTCAACACGGGTCACGGTAATCTACGAATGGTACTTCTCCCCGGCCAGCCTATACAAGGCACTACAACACGGGTCATGGTACCATCCACTAAGTAACTTCTCCCCGGCCAGCCCACACAAGGAGCACTTCAACACGGGTCACGATTACTTACATAATAAATACTTCTCCCCATCCATCCCGCACAAGGTGCTCTTCAACACGGGTCACGGTATTTATTAAGGGATAAACTACAAAACCGGAGGAATTACGGTCCCCCACTAACAACTACTTAACAAAGATACTCTTGTAGTATCGATGTAAGCATTACCGCACAATTCTCTAAGTCATTCTAGTGTACTAAGGTTTCCTCACAAATTCACATCCTGAAGCTTTTAGATTTTTCAAAAGTTTCTTTTTTCATAAACTACATAATTCTGATTAAATACCATAATCGAATAGAATCCATCTCATAAATAATATTTTCACTTTCCACAACATAGAACACTTTCATAGCTTCACAATGATATAAAGAACGCTTAAAACGGACACTCGAGTCAAAAGATATGAATTTTAGAAAATAATTTTGGAAAACTAACAGTGGTAACCGGTTAGCACATATGATGTAACCGGTTACTTGAGAAACAGATCCAAAATGAGAGTTAGAGACACATTTTGGTAACCGGTTAGCACATATGTTGTAACCGGTTACTGCGTTCAAAATCTGCGTAGGATGTCAAATTTTTCAAAGGGTAACCGGTTAGCACATATGCTGTAACCGGTTACTCTGGGCTCAGAACCAAAAACACTTGTTTTTAATCATACCTTTTCATCTCAAACTCATTCCAATCATGATCAAACATCATAACAATTATCAACAGATGATTCCACACATATATTGATCATACTACACAATTTATATCACACTATATCCGTTAGATTTCATTGATTTGCAAAATTGTTCATTTTTCTCAAAATCCAACCTAACTCTAAAATCTCAAGAATTCTACAACTAAAGCCTTTATCTAGAACCCACCTGGATTAGAAGATGATGATGAAGAAGATGATATGAATTGATGAAGAGTAGATGATGATTCTTGATCTTGAGCTCTTGGATTTTCTCTCCTTTTCTTTCCTTTCCTCTTCCTTCTTTCTACTTTCTATTTCTCCAAATGTTTCTAACTTTGGAAAATGAGAGAAAATAAATGATATAGAGAAAATACTCCAAGTTAGTAACACTACTAAATGTCCAAATTAGCTCAAATGCACCAATTAATAAAACGTTAGAGTTAGATAATATTAATCTGATCAGCTCTGAGTTCGTCAGTTGCTCTAATTATCTTAACAGATAAATACTCAAAGCACACTAGATTTCAACTGGTCTCAACTAAATTATCCAGAGCGTTTATAAAATATGGGGCATTACATCCTCCACTAGTACAAAAAAACCTTGTTAGCAGAGGTTGTTAAGTCAGTTCACCAGCCACCTGACTTAAGAAGCGACGCGGTGGCAATTCCGTAAATATTTATAACTTTGTTAGGTCGGGTGCATTTAAAACCGACTTAACAAACATTAATTAAAAAAATATATTTTGCATTAAATTTCTTAAGTCGCTTGTTTTGCCTAACTGACTTAAGAAGTCAATTTATTAAATCATGTGTCGACCACCCGACCTAAGAAGTTTTATTTATTCTAACAAATTAAATTTTAATGTGTACTATGAGGGAATCAAACTTAGTACCTCTGAAAAAGAAAATCGTCACTTAAAAACATTATTTAAATAATTAGAGGTATTTATATTTTTTAAATTAAAAAATATATAAATATTCAATTTATAAGAAAACTAAAGGATCCAGGTTCATTTTGAGAAATTGTTTTTTACCATCGTTTTAGAATGAACCGTCAGTTACCTTGTTCTAAAAAACCAAACCCTAAAGCTCATTCCTTTGAAGAATGACGAAACTCAATCTCTTAACCGATTCTTCAATTTGTTCAATTTCTTATATTTCCTCTCTTTGAAGAACGACACAACTCAATCCCTAAAGACAATTTGTTGATTTATCTCTTTGAGAAATTGTTGTTGCTGACACTGTTGATTTCGTTTTCCTTCTTCTCGATTCTGGGCTTAAAGTAACGTGGATTTTCTTTTTCCAATGTTGAGCTATCCGTTGATGGAATTGAAGTTATCTATCAGCTTCAAAACATTGCGAAAGACGTGATTATGTTGGAAACTTGTACGCACTTTTTGGGAATTTAGGGCCTCTCTTCTTCGATGTTCCTTTGAAGGCAGAAGATTCATATGTGAATTTGAGCAAGAGGACAGTTGTATGGAAAGACTGTTATCCTGAGCCACTTGGTGATACACAGGATTGTAATGTGATTGATAGGGCCGAAGTCATTTTTGTGAGTTGATTTTGGTAAGCTAAGCGGTCGAGTCCTGTTGAGTCCTACTGGCCCTTTATGGAAAGAACTTTGAGGTTACTGTGATGAACAAGGAGTATAGGCTGTGTGGATTTGATAATCTGAAATCAACCTTTTGTTACTGAGATTGAAGCAAAGGAAAAGCTGCTGCTGAAACTGTAACTACTCCACCACCGTCAAAACCTTGCACTCCAATTTCAGACCACCACAAGCTTGCTGTAGTTTTCTGAAGAGCAACAAAACTCCAACAGCATCGATATTTGCGGTAACGGCAACAAGCTTTCTTCAGTAGCAGTCCCGCATTTGGTATTTTTTCTATCCGAAATTGTAGTTGTAAATCTGAACTGGTTATGATTCTGCTTCGCCTTGATATCATGCTATGGTTTTGATTCGATTATTTACTGAGTTGTGAATTTCTTCTGTGTATATGCTTGGTGTTTATGTTCTGTTCTGTTTCAAATCCCGGTTTCACGAATTCATAGATTACTGCTAGTTACTTTTTCATTTGTTTTTTTACGATAATGAACATGCTGTGATGTGTTTGTATTTAAGCTTGTACACAGATTATGTGATTTGGTGATGATAGTTTAGATTACAAGACCAAGTTATAGAAATGTTTGTATCATTTTCATTTTCATCATCTCCAACCTGTATGTTGTGCTGCGATTTTGGTATCAGGATATACCGATTTCCATGTGTATGCTGTGCTGAAATTTGAATTGGATTGGCCATCAATATGTCACGTTTTTTACGCGAGTAAATATTCCTATTGCTGCCATCGGTTTGTGGTGTGTATATTCGAGTATATGCGATGTTGGTGTGCGTCCTTTTGTTCGATTGTTGGCTTTGGTTTTGGTCTGATTACAAATCTTATGCTGCTAGTATTGTATAGTTAGTATATTTGTGTTTCGGTTTTTTTAGAGTTTCTCTTCATTTATTGTTGTTACTTTGTGAATCAGGTTGAAGTGTATCTCAATCTTAACCAGGTGAAAGTCTAAATTGCTTTCCCCGTTCCCTGTCACTCTCGTTGCTTTGAACTTAGGGTAAGTGAGTAACAAAACTCATATTTATAATCACTTTTTAAGTTAGGGTTTTTAATAGTGACCTAAGATATTTTGATTTATTGATATTTCAAATATTTTTTGGTGGCTGTTAATATGAATTAATAAAAGCTTCTAGGATTTTGTTAAGTGGGGCATATACTTCTGGAAGACTCAGAATATGCAATGTGTTGATATGTTAGTAGTATACTCATGAACCTAATTTGGATTTGGAACTAACTTTGGATGAGAAGTTGCGTAAATAGAAGAATTCACATCAATATTCAAGTGTGAGAGGAGATGTTGAATGTTTGGACATAATTTTTCTGTGTAAATCTAATCAAAACAGATGGTTTCAATGCAGTTGTCAGAGTTGAGCCATTGCCAAAAATTCCATAAGAAAGGAGAAAATCTTCAACATCTAAAAGATGCAATGCTTGAAGATAGATATGAAATTTTCTTTCAGTGAGTTACTGTACTACCTTAGTGAAAATAAAATTAGTTAAAATTTATCTATGCGTCTCTTCTTTTTTTTGGGTTCATTGTAACTCTTACATAATTCATGGCTTGTCAGGATCCTTGACTCCTCTCTCACTGCATCTTCTTCTCAAGACTGTTCACTTAGAATGACATTCATGTCAGGATCCTTGAAGAGAAGTCGGTGGATGAAGACGAAGATGAGTGATGAGTGATTGTGTTGGATGTAAGTCAAATGGTGTTATTTTTCTTATTCACTTTCATGATAATGATATTTTTAACTCAATATTCATATTATGTTTCCGAGGGTAGTGTAAAACTAGTGGTGTGAAATAAATGACACTTATTTATTTATATTTTAGTGACTTTCAAATTATATGAACATCAAAACAATTAATGCGCAGTTTGTTTCAACAGGCTAGAGAGTTACTAAATCATCCACATCTTCAGCCTTACATTCTTAAAGTTCACCAAAAACTAAATAGCCCTAGAAGAAGTACTTTTATATTACAATGGTCCAAGTCAAACTATGCAAGGAGAACTCACTTTGTGGAACCAGAATCTGTTTCTACACTTTCTGACCAAGACATGTACTTGTCCCTAAACAATCACAGGGCCTTGAATCCTAGTATTTCTGGAACTGAGCAAAGTTCTCAATATTCAACTCAACGAGCTCAAGGATTATCCAATTGTTCAGAAGAGAAGCTCTATGACTTATCTGTCAGCGGTGTCCGTGATTACTGTAATAATAACAAATCAAAAGCGATAAAGTCCTCGACTGGTGAGAGAACACCGAGATTTAGAGTAGCTAAGGATCATGTCATTATTGGTCAATGCAGGTGAAACTCTAGCAGAATTCTATCATTTCTGAATTAACCCAAAGATACTTTTATTTTAGTATATTAGTATCTAGATATCGGTATATATATCTGACTAGGTTTTCCTTTACTTGTGCCACTTCTATAGACCACTCTCCAAGACAGTGAGGTTCAATGTGTTGAAAGTGATCCCAGCTGGATCATCCAGTGGTGCAAAGAAGGCATTTCCATGCATATGAGATTTGGTTGGTACTCTTAGTATAAAGATCTTATCATCTATGTTGAAAGTAATTCCCGATTTCTGTATGAAGTTCTTATCAATTTTGGTAATTTTGGTTTGCTTTTGAAGTTCTGTCCTGTGCTTTGATAAGATATTTTAATTTTGTTAGTTTTTATTGGACATGATGTTATAATGGTTATTCAATACTAGCTGCAATTATTTTGAATTTGGGATTTTAATAGAAAGTTCCCCCTCAAAGAAATTAATGTTTAGTATGTTAAACAAAAAGATGTGATCCAACATAGAACATCAGTTTACATAACCTGTGTCAGCTGGGTGGCTATTTTATGCTATTTTATGTTATTTATTTGAATTTGCATCAGGTTTATATTTTAGTAATGCTTAATCCTTTGTATGCGTTTAACATTTTAGTGAGGTCAGATTAACATTGAATATTATTGTTGTCCAATAACTTTTACTTAGGATTCTTACTCCAAACGGAAGAAATTGGAGTTAGCTTTTAGTATGTGCTTGTAGTGTCAATTTTGTATTTGTGTTCTTGTTTGAAATTTTGTGATGAAATGGATGAAGGGTGTTGCTCTCTCTTGTTTATTCTAGTGGCTATTTTGATAATGTTAGATTGTGAAAGACTTTGAACGTAGTTTGGTTGCTGTAAGTTTAGTTGGGTTGGTTAATTGTGGGTTAATAATCTAATTTTCACTATAGGCTAGTAAAAAAATTGAAGTCTTCATTAAATCTACCTTATCCATGAGATGTTATGGTCTTGTTGTTTACAGGTTACAGGTGCTATCTATGTTATTGTTGGGTTTGTTTTTCACTAATTATCATATTCAATTTAAAACTTTATTTATATATTTTTATGAATATCAGTATGCCAATTAATTACAGTTTTACATAATTTGAAATGGTAGGTCATAAAGGATGCAGCTCATGGCAGGAAACTTGGAAAAAAACAATATCATTATATGTTCTTTATGCGTTGATTTGTATAGAACATGAGCAATATTTCTTGAGCCAACTTTAAAGCAGGAGATTTTCAAGGTCTTGCCTTACTGCCATAAGCAATATTTTCAATCAGACGTTTGTTGTGTTCACTATAAACAATTCCTTCTATTTTGAAATTTCGTTGTATGTTTTGGATAGTTTGTAATGGGATACAATATATTTTATATATCACTAGCGTCCAAACGGGCACTCCGTGCCCGTTTGTCCGCTTTTTCTTAGTGAGCTAACGTGTTAAAATATAAATCTATATTTTTTTTTTAATTTTGATTTTAATTTAAATTATTTATATGATAATTTTTATAATTCTCTTTCTCTCACATGTGTGCAGTAGATGTCAAACAAATTTGCTGTATATAATTCTTGAAATAGATCATAAAAGAGTTTTTAAATATGATAACGGATTCTAACTTCCATCTATATAGATTTAAAAAAAGAAAAATACAATAAGTACTATATTATAACTTGTATTGATTGCCCATATGCATGACAATTTTTTTTATTTACATTGGTAGTTTTTTTATGTAAGTTTTTTAGCAAAAAGTAGCACTAATTAACCATTTCAGAGGAAAAAATCATTGATCTCAGTATAAATTTACCATCTATCTAAGCAAAACAACAAATAGAATCAAATAAAAAATAAAAAAAGAAATTGATGGTATATAATAGAAAAAAAAAATAGAATACAATAGATACAAATATGCACTACTTTGAGTTCATTTCTATTGGATTGCAAGATCAATGATGAATCAGTAAAATATGAAGTTGAATGATTAGAGTGAAAATAGAAAAAATTTGAGTTGTGATCTTTCTATAGATCTTTGATTGTCATCCTTTATTTCCTGCCAAACAACCAACATAAATTTAACAATATAGGGATGTAATGAATAACATTGTTATTAAACTCCATGTTGATGCAAGTGAATTTTTGTAGTAATCAAATTTCATGTTCTTTCAAGGGAGTTTTTGTCTCCAAAAACATCTAAAACAACAATATAATAAAAATGATGATGAGATAAATAGAAAGAGGGAAATGGTTTTTGATAGAAGAGAAATAAAACTTGTAAATGTTATCATAAAATTTACAAAAATATGTTTAAATAAAGGAAAATAGCATGTGGAGGTTACTAATAGTTGGTTTTGTGGAAGTTAATAATAATGAGTTTTGTGGAAATGATTAGTGGTGAGTTTTATGGTAGTTATTAAATAAACTATAGATAAAAGAAGTTAAAGGGTAAATTTGTCTAAAAAATAGGCCAGCCCAAAATATGGTATCCCCTTTATATATAGTTATAGATATAATCATTTATGTTTCTATTGGTTGATGGTACTATCACTTGAAATGGGAAGTAATTATGAAGAAGAATGTCTGCATGTATTTCTCTATTTTGAAGCTTTAGAAATTGATAAGAAAGATGAAGTTAAAAATGTTATTACAAAAAAATGTGAAAAAAATACAACTTGTTAGGTCGGTTAAATATATCCGATTTAAGAAAGAAACTTCTTAAGTCGGGTATAAATGGCATCAGAGCTTTATGAAACCTACACTTATTAAGTCAGGCGTTATTTAACTGACGTAATAACCTTTGCTTAAGTCAGGTCCAAATTTGACTTAAGTCAAAACTTCTTATGTCTTTATTCTTAGGTCAGGCTCGGAACCGTCTTAAGAAGTCATTTTTAACCGACTTAACAAGTGTTTTTTCTACTAGTGCTCCCCTCCTTAAATAGAAATTTGTCTTCGAATTAAAAGATTACCTGAACAGATAAGGATAAGCATCCCGCATTTCTGATTCAAGTTCCCAAGTAGCATCACCCGGATGCGTCATATCCCATTGCACCTTTACAAGAGGAATTTCCTTGTGTCCTTAATACCTTTGTTTCTCTCCCCACAATACGGCTCGGTTGAGGTTCAAAAGTCAAGCCTGCTTCTATTTCCAGAACTGAGATACATGAAAGACGTCATGCATCTCTGATAGAGAGGGTGGTAAGGTTAATCTGTAAGCGACTTCACCAATCCTTTCTAAGATCTAATACGGTCCCACGTATCTCACACTTAACTTGCATGACTTAACTGGTCCTTTCAATCTCAATCTCGGAGTAACTTTCAGAAACACATGGTCACCTTCCTCAAATTCTAAAGGTCTCCTACGATTGTCCGCATAATGCTTTTGACGATCTTGTGCTTGTTTAACTTTCTCACGGATCATTCGAATCTTTTCCGTAGTCTCTTGAATAATTTTGGGTCCCAAAATTCTATCTTCACCAACTTCCGCCCAACACAAAGGTGTTCTACATTTTCTTCCATACAATGCTTCGTAAGGAGCCATACCGATGCTCGCACGGTAACTATTATTATAAGGAAACTCAATCAATGGTAGAAGTTCCTTCCAATTTCCTCTACTTTCTAGCATACAAGCTCTTAACATATCTTCCATCGTTTGTATTGTTTGCTCAGTCTGACCATCCATTTGAGGATGATTCGACGTGCTCAAACGCAACCTCATACCCATAGCTTGTTGAAAAGCCTTCCAAAACCTTGAAGTAAACTTTGGATCTCTATCGGACACAATATTAGAGGGAACACCATGCAATCTCACAATTTCAGAAACAAACAACTTTGCAAGATGACTTGCCTTGTAAGTAGTCTTCACGGCTAAGAAATGCACAGATTTTGTTAGTCAATCCACAATCACCCAAATAGAATCATAACCACCTTGTGTATGGGGTAAACCTACTGCAAAGTCCATAGAAATACTATCCCACTTCCAAACTGGAATCTCTAATGGTTGCAACAGACCACTCGGTCTTTGGTGTTCAATCTTCACCTGTTGGCACACCGCACATTCTGACACATACACCGCCATATCCTTTTTCATTCCGGACCACCAATAATCCTTCTTTATGAGCTTCATCTAAAATCGTTCTTTTTAATACCGCATCATTCGGAACACAAATCTGCTGGTTAAACAGGACAATCTCATTCGCTGCTCGTGTAAAACCCGGTTGAAGTAACATCTCTTGAAACTCCTCATCTAAAACTTGTTCTTGTTGAATCTCATCTCTTAGAATAGAATTGACATTCAAATTTCCCATAATTACACCATTTGGAGTCCACACAAACTGAAGATTAAGATCTCTAAACTTTTCCAACAACGCATACTCCAATATCATCAATTCGGCACCATGAACCATTTTCCGACTTAATGCATCTGCTACTTTATTTGCTTTTCCTGGATGATACTTTAATTCTAAATCATAATCCTTTAAGTACTCCATCCACCTTCTTTGTTGCATATTCAACTCCTTTTGGTCAAATAAATACTTCAAACTTTTATTGTCACTGAACATTTCAAAACGCACACCATACAAGTAATGGCGCCACACCTTCAGTGCAAACACAACTGCTGCTAGTTCCAAATCATGAGTTGGATAATTCTTCTCATGAACTTTTAATTGTCGAGAAGCATAATCTACCACTTGACCGCCTTGCATCAGAACACCTCCTAATCCCATCTTAGAAGCATCGCAAAATATTTCGAAAGAGTTGTTAGGATTAGGAATAATCAACACAGGAGCAGTCGTCAATCTTTCCTTCAATTTCATAAAGCTCTGCTCACAACTCGAATCCCACTCATAAACATAATTTTTCCGAGTAAGTTTTGTCATTGTTAGGGCCAATTGAGAAAAACCGTTGATGAACCTTCTATAGTAACCTGCCAACCCCAAGAAACTTCTAACTTCTGAAGCATTCTTTGGTCTCTCCCAATTAGTCATTGCTTCTACATTTGACGGATCCACTGCCACACCACCTTGAGATATAACATGACCAAGAAAATTAACTTCTGTCATCCAAAACTCGCACTTGCTTAACTTAGCAAAAAGTTGCTTCTCCTGCAAAACCGATAAGACAATTCTCAGATGTTCTCCGTGCTCTTGTAGAGTACGAGAATAAATAAGAATGTCATTAATAAAGATTACGACAAATTGGTCCAAGTAAGCTTGAAATATACGGTTCATGTAATCCATAAAAACAGCTGGAGCATTAGTCACACCGAAAGGCATCACTAAGAATTCGTAATGGCCATAATGGGTTTACAAATGCAGTCTTAGGCACATCGAAACTCTTCACACGGATCTGATGATAACCCGATCGTAAATCAATCTTCGAGAACACACAGGCTCCTTTCAATTGATCCAACAGGTCGTCTATCCTGGGTATTGGGTACTTGTTCTTGATGGTGACATTATTCAACTTACGATAATCGATGCATAGACGCATTCCACCATCTTTCTTCTTTACCAATAACACTGGAGCTCCCCACGGTGAAATGCTAGGTCTAACAAAATGCTTAGCCATTATATCCTCCAATTGGTCCTTCAATTCTCTTAATTCAAGCGGTGCCATCCGATAAGGAGAAACGGATATAGGAGCTGTTCCCGGTACCAGGTCAATAGAGAACTCAACTTCTCTCTCCGGAGGAAGAGAAATAACGTCCTCGGGAAAAACTTTGGGAAACTCACAGACTATATGAATACTCAGCACTTGGTGGTCACCACTCCCCTCCTTAGTAAGAACCAATAAAACAGATTTCTCCTTCTCAAACAAGAAATTTATCATTCCCACCGTACCTTATAAAATAGTCATTAACACATCCTTCGGGGTAGCCTCAACAGATGGAATGATGATTAGCTTTTCCTCACACCCAATAAACAGCGAATTAGCAGAAAGCCAATCCATCCCCAAAATGACATCAACTTTCTTAAGCGGTAAACAGATAAGGTCAATCTGAAAAAATCTACCATTCACAGACAAAACACAGTTTTCACACATCAACGGTGTCTCAACCATTTCATCCATGGCGGTAGTGACCACCATAGGAGGAGACAAATGAATAGCTTGCAACCCAAGTCGCTTCACGCATCGCATAGACACAAAAGAATGTGTTGCCCCACAATCAAATAAAACAAAACAAGGATGCCCATTTACGAAACACGTACCCGCAATCAAAGAGTTGTCACTTTTCGTCTTCCTTCCATCCAAAGTATAAACTCGTCCGGTCTTCCTTCCTTGCACTTGGTTTCTATTCTGAGTATAATCTCTAGCCACATGTCCTATTCCATTACAATTATAACACCTATAACTCCCATCGACACACTTCCCAAAATGACGTTTGTTGCACACCCTACATAAAGGAATAACGTTAGGTCTAGAAACCTGCACCTGCTTCCCTTTGAAAGCTTGTGATCTAGGCCCAAATTATTGACTCGCTCTCCCACGATCACCCTAATTCACCCTACTTGCAACACCTTCAGCTTGCACTTTCTTCAAACTATGCTCAACCACATAGCATTGCCTTAGAACTTCTGCATAAGTAGTGAACTCCCTCTGAGATACACTATGAGAGATTTCTGCTTTCAATCCAAAAAGAAATTGATCTATTTTCCACAGTTCATCCGGAGCATACATAGCCTGCCTAGAATAAGCAGCCATGTCCTCAAACTTTTCAGCATAACTGGCCACAGTCATACTACCCTGTCTTAACTGTTGAAATTCAAACTCTTTCTGAGTCCTCAAGGAACAAGGAAAATATTTTTCCATGAAAATTGCCTTGAATTGTTCCCAGACCTTGGGCACACCCTGAATAGTCATAAGATCTGACACACTCTCCCACCACCTCATGGCAGGATCTAATCCGCCATGAAATTCCAGAGGATTCATGCGGAAGAAATCCCGGAAAGTCCCACCTACAGCTTCCAGAACAACCACTTGAGGATGCAAACCTCCATTCATTTGTTGTACCATTTGCTGCATAAACTGATTCTGTTGCTGCTGTATTTGTTGCATAAACTGATACAAAGGAGCATTCCCATCGCCACCTGGCAGATTCGTCCCAGCTGGTTTAGTTCGGGGTCTACCACGGTTGCTTCTGTGTCCTTCAGCCATGTTCCTAAAGGTTATACAGATAGGATTAAGTTGATCAGGCTCAATACCATAAATATAACACTTAAGACCAATGGCGACACAATGCATATGAAACGGAAAGAAACACTTTTACTATTTCATGGCTAGGTCGAGGATACGACCTGCTCTGATACCAACTATAATGCCCATATATATAAATACATACATAAAATGCATATATTATACATGAAAACCACGTTTGGTACTGAAATACCAATAAGTCCCTAGTAAACACATTATACATATACATGACCAAAAAGCGTAATACAAAAAAAACTATGGCATAAATATATATACAAGATGTTCCAAAGATAAATGCTAAGAAATAGATCGACAACGATCTAAAAAAAAAACTCCACAATGGAAGCTACGCCATTAGACAAGTAAGGATAATCACACGACTTTATCCTTACCCTTTTGTGGAACCCGAAGTCCCTGAAATATTCAACAATAGTGGCGTGAGATACATCAAATCTCAGTAAGTTCTCTATCATATGGATTCTCTCGGCTTTACATGGTTCTAACCAAATCCTAACTCATGTCGGGGAAAAAGGAACTAGACCTTGCGTTCAACATCTCTGACTAGAGAAACCATCGTATAATACACAAAACGACAGCTAGTTAAGGAATCTTTCCCCGACCATCCCGCTCAAAGAGATTAAACACGGGTCACGGATCCTTAACGTAAATAACTTTCCCCGGCCATCCCTCTCAAAGAGATTAAACACGGGTCACGATTATCTACAATTAGTACTTTCCCCAGCCATCCCGAACAAGGAGATTAAACACGGGTCACGGTACCAACCATTTTGTAACTTTCCCCGGCCATCCCGCACAAGGAGATTAAACACGGGTCACGGTTACCTACTTAATAAATACTTTCCCCGACCATCCCACACCAAAGGATTAAGCACGGGTCACTAATATTTATTAAGGGACACCAACCTAATAAATACTTTCCCCGGCCATCATACACCAAAGGATTAAACACGGGTCACTAATATTTATTAAGTGAAACATACAAAACCGGAGGAATTACGGTCCTCCACTAACAACCACTTAACAAAGATACTCTTCTAGTATCGATGTAAGTATCGCATCCCCTTCTCTTTGGGGTTCGCTAGGCGAACCCTCAAGAATCATTCGCTTGGCCCTTCGCCAGGGGTTCGCTAGGCGAACCCTGGAAAACCCAGAATTTCTCAGCAACGTAACAGCAGGTCCTTTGGGCCAAAAATCTCATCCAAAACATAACCAAACACACAAACAAGTATTAACAGATGATTCCACACATGTGTTGATCATAACACCCAGTTTATACGGCATTTCAACCGTTAGATTCTTTGATTTAGTAAAATTATTCATTTTCTCACAATATCTAACCTAACTCTAACACTTCCAAAACTCCTAAAACAAAAGTTCTAACTAGAACCCACCTGGATTAGAAGCTGATGATGAAGAAGAGTAGATGAATTGATGAAGATGAGATGATGATTCTTGTTCTTGAGCTCTTGGGAAATTTTCTCTTCTTTTCCTTCCTTTTCTCTTCCTTCTATCTACTTTCTCTTTCACCAAATGTTTCTATCTTTGGAAAATGAGGGAAAGAGAAATGATATAGAGAAAAGTCACTAATTAGTAACACTACTAAATGTACAAATTAGCTCAAAAGCACCAATAAACAAAACCTTAGAGTTAGATAATATTAATCTGATCAGCTCTGAGTTCATCAATTGCTTTAATTATCTTGCCAGCACTACGCCAAAAATGAGTTTTCGCAACGCAACAAAAACAATGCTTTCTGGCAGAAGCGCTGCTACATGTTTCGCTAAAAACAAAAATAAAAAACGAAAGAAAAAAGCGCTGCTAAATGGGGGACATAAGACAACGCTTTTGAAAAGCGCTGCTAAAACCCTAAGGCAGGTGAACTTTAGAAAGCGTTTTATGAAAAGCGCTGCTAAAGGTGTAACATAAGACAGCGCTTTTGAAAAGCGATGCTAAAGGTCTTTCGTAAGCGCTGCTAAAGGCCTTTCATTAATCCCACATAAGAAAGCGCTTTTACCCCAAAAGCGCTGCTAAAGGATTAACATAAGAAAGTGTTTTCTAAAAGCGCTGCTAAAGGTCTTTTAAAATATTAAAATTAAAACAGATTCTGATCTCCCTCTATTTTCATTATGATCGTTTCTATTTCGCCCTAATCTCTCGCGACACTTTATCTTCGTCTTCTTCTTCTGCAAATGAAACTCCCTCCGTCCTCTGTCGTCCGCCGTTCGTGACTTTATTCCATTCGAGGCTACCCTCACAACTACCGTCGTCCGCCGTTCGTGATTTTTACTCTCCTTTTTTCTGGTTTTCTCTCCAATAATGGAAATGCCTAATATTCTCCATTGTTGATTGTTTCTCTGCTGTTTCTGTGATATAAATTTGTTGTATTATTAGTTGTTGATGTTAGGTTTTGATTTTTTTGGTTTGTAGAAGTTTGTTAGTGTTTAATTGAAAATGTGATTAGTTGTTGATATTTGATTTGATTTGATTTAAAATGATATTAGTTGTATTGTTAGTTGAAAATGATATTAGTTGTATTGTTAGTTGATTTTTGATATTAGTTTTTGATTTAATTGAAACTGATATTAGTTTTTGATATTTAGTTGATTGATTTTTGATTTAATTGAAAATGATATTAGTTGTATTGTTAGTTGATTTTTGATTTGATTTTTGATTGCCTATCAGTTTGCGTATCTGTATCGATTTCACTCACAGGTTCATTGTTTATAATTGTGTCTAAAATGACTTTGAACTTATTCCCTCTAAGTTTGTTTAGTTTTATAAGTTTTTTAATATAATTGTGTCATTTTATATTGATGTTTTTCTAAATTACAGGTGAAATGGCTAGTAAAGTGAAAAATTCACATGATACTTCAAAAAATGATGGACATGAAACAATTCAAGAAGCGGAAGGAGATATTACGCGAGGAGTAACTATCATGAAGAATATCATTCGTGCTAGAGATAAAGGAATAAAGTATGACGTTTATTGGAATGATGCGAACCAACTTGTTGAGCCTAACGGATCAATGTTGACAAGTTACATTGGTACACTTGTTCATTCGTATATTCCAATTACTTGTGAAAATTGGAGAAATGCATCGTTGAAACCCGCCAAAGAAAAGATATGGAGTGAGATACAGGTACCATATTGATGTTATTTGTTTTTGTTGCCGATCATGTCTTTAAATTACTAATTATGTTATTTGTTTTTGTAGAGGTCTTTTAGTATTAATGATGACCGAAAGAAGTATTATATTCAATTAGCCGGAAAAAGACACAGAGGGTTTCGAGCATTTCTATCAAACAAGTATCTTAGGGATGCCGAACGAAATTTTATTGAAGCAGAACATCCAGTGAAGTATGTGGAATTGATTTCAATTGAAGAATGGGTAACTTTTGTAGCCAAAAGAAGAACCGAAGCATTCCAGGAGTTGAGTGGCGTAAATCGCCAAAGAGTATCAAAACCTGCATATCCATACAGGAAGGGGCGTTTGGGATATGTACGCTTACAGCAAAAAATAGTAAGTATATATAAATGCTTTGATTTACTTGTTTCTTTCCCATGTTTTATAATTGATTTTATTATTTGTTTTAATGTGTAGTTAGAAGAAGAGAAAAGTGAAGAAACATGTGTTCCGGAACATGTTTTGTGGAAGGCTGCTCGTGTGGGCAAGGATGGAGTTGTTGCGGAAAATGTTCAACAAGTTTTTGAGCAATGTGTAAGTATAACATTATGCATTTTATATCCCACTTATTGACATATATATAATATTTATGCTTTTTAATCCCCGCTAATATTTTTCGATATTCATGCATATGAATTCCAGGAGACTCTGTCTCAGTCCGCAACTCTAGGTGAAGACCAGGATTGCAGGAGCATACTTACTCGAGTGTTAAATGTTCCTGAGTATTCCGGTCATGTGAGGGTAAGGATTTTGGGGTCACTCCATCATCCTTTTATAATCGTTCAAAGAGCCAAAATCCTAGCAATAAACAAGTGATGGAAGCCATAGAAGAATTAAGAGCTCAATTCCATGAATTACAAAATGACAAGGAAAAATATATGTCAGAAAGGCGTGGTTCAGAGTTTAATGATACTAGTGACAAAGGTAGTATCAATTGTCAACTGAAACTTGCCGAGGTAATTATATATGCTTATTATGAAATTAATTTAGCACAAACTTTTCAATATATACACATTAGAAGTGTTAATTCTATATTCAAATGTTTTACTAACTTATATGATTTTTAGATTCATGCCTAAGAGTTGCAAATAATAGAAAGTCAGAATAGGCAGCCAGAATTAGGCAACACGTCCAACCAAAAAAAGACTCTTGCAAGGACGGGGAAAAAAAGCAATTGTATCTCGATTTAGGTCATCTCTTGAAACACTTGTAGAAACATCGAATTTGATGGACGGAGGTATTCGTGCAGTACCTATAGAGGAAGGTATTTTCGGTTATTCCTATTCAGAAACAATTTCTAAAGAGGATTTGGATCAAATTTTTAATCATTCTGAATTAGGCATCGGTGTTATGCACACATACATCAGCTATTCCGATTAACTCTCTTTAATTATTTAAACAATTTATTTTACTCATTTCAACGAATAATCTAATGTTTATTATGTTTTTATTTAAGGTTCTAGTATGAGAAATTGGTGCGCCCGCATCAATTGTCAGAAAGATTCGGTTTATTATCTGCCAACTGTATCAATGCACTGTTAATTGCGATAAATCCAACTTCAGTACAATCTCACTTAGTCGAAAGATTTATGGCCTGCATAGATACAGAAAAGTTGTATCTTTTACCATATAATACTGGCAACGGGTTAGATTTGCATTCTTACTTCATTTATTATCATTTTTCATTTTTTGATGTTGCGTATAAAATTACTATATCGATACTTTTGTTTTATTTTACAGTGGACACTGGTTGTTGGTTGCGATAAATCCGATAAGAGAAATAGTGTATTATGTGGATTCGTTAGATGGTGATGTAGATAAATACCCGGATATGAAGACGAAGATTGATACGTAGGTGAAATTGTTCTAAATATTCGTGTGTATTTGTTTATTAATTTATTTAAGTGAGATTGTTCTAAATATTCGTTTATATTATGTTAGAGCAATACAAATATTTTGATCACAAAGAGGAGCCCAAGTATTAAAGAGTAAGTCAACTAACATTACATGGATCAGAGTGGAGGTATATTTTCACAATTTTTATTATAATAGTGATGCTATTTGGTAAAACAAGTTAGACTATATATCCTGATATATATTATTATTATTTTTTACTGTGTAGTGTCCTCGTCAAAAAAATGGTATAGATTGCGGTTATTTCGCTTTGAGGTTTATGAAAGAAATCATTCATTTGGATCAAATAGAGATTCCAATCATGGTATGGATTTATAACTTATGAGTTATTTTAATATTTATCGGATATTTGATATAATTAATTACTTTTAACTAAATCATGCATATTATGTTATATTATGTAGTATTTTGATGATTTCAAGTGTGCTACTTACTCCAAAGTACAATTGGAAGAAATTAAGGAGGATTGGTGTCAATACCTTATTGAGCAAAGAATCATATAAGGTATGGAAGTTGGAAGTTGTATATACTTTGTATAGTTTTGGAAGTTGTTGTATATGGTTATTAGAATGGTTATTTTATTTTGGAAGTGGAATGGTTATTAGAAGGGTTATTTGGTGTATGAATAGTTGTTATTAGAATGGTTAATTAATTTGAAAGTTGCCGACCATAAGTTGAATATTAGAATGGTTAATTGATAAGGTCTTGTGTATAATTATGAAATACAAGGCCTATATATGGTGATTGAAGTATATAATTATGTAGGCCTATGTTGAATAAAGGCTTGTGAATTGAAGTATATAATTATGATAAGTTTTGATAAAAAATTATGTTATACAGGTTTGGTAATATACAGGTCTATTATAAGGTTTAAAAAAAATGTTTTCTTAAAAAAAAGGAATTTTAGCAGCGCTTTTGACAAAAAACGCATGCAAAACAAATAATTTTTAAAACAATTTACGTGTACAAAAGACAGCGCTTTTACTGAAAAAGCGCTGCCAAAAGTGGAACTAAAGAAAGCGCTTTAAAAAATCGCTGCCTAGGGGGGGGAACCAGCGCTTTTTCCCAAAAAAGCGCTGCCTAAAGTTGAAAAATAATACACATTAGGCAGCGCTTTAAAAAGCGCTGGCTAAAGGAGAACAAAAGACAGCACTTTTAGTGGAAAAGCGCTGCCTAAAGGGGACCTAAGGCAGCGCTTTTGCAGGAAAAAAAACGCTGTCTTTACCTTTAGCAGCGCCACCTTTGGCAGCGCTTTTAAGCACTGCTAAATGCCAAAAATAGCGCTGCTAAAGGTCTTTTTTGGCATTGTGCAGATAAATACTCAGAGCACACTGTATCTCAACTGGTCTCAACTAATATTATCCAGAGCGTTTATCAAATACGGGTATTACAATATTTTTCCTTTTGTCCTTCAAATTCATATTATATAGTTTTAAATGTATAATTTATATATGCCGTGTAAAAAAATGTATAATTTATATATTTATAATTTGTCAATTTGTCTTTTTTTTTACTATAAGAGAATAGATTGATAAATCTTCTCAGTTCTTATACATGTCCACATTCTAATTAATCTTTAGAGTATTTTTTGACATTCAAATTGAATCTTAAATAGTTTTTAAAATAAAATAATTGTTTTTCCTTCTTTTTACTCTATTTTGATTGTGTATCGGTATATGAGTTTAATAATACTAATGCTTTTGATTTAATATCAATTTCTTTCTTGCTTAAATACAAAATGGTCTTTCAATTAAAACAGATGAATAAAAAAACTGCCAATGTAAAAAAAACTCTCAATGTAAATAAAAAAAACGGTCATACATATAGGCATTCAATACAAGTTATAATACAATACTTATTGTATTTTTTTAAAATCTATATAGATGGAAGTTATAATCGATTATCATATTTGAATACACTTTTATGATCTATTTAAAGAATCAAATACAGAAAAATTGTTTGACATCTAATATTTAAACTGCACAAACATTTTAACATAACAAAAACACACATTCAATAATACCAATTTGATGTTTTGTCTCATTTCTTTTCGGGAGAGAGAGAAAGAGCGAGAAGAGGAGGGAAAGGAGAGGGAGGGAGAGAAGAGGAGGGAGAGGGAAGGAGGGATGGACTTTTATAAAAATTATAACACAAATAATTTAACTTAAAATCAAAATTAAAAAAATACAGATTTATATTTTAACGCGTTAGCCCAGTAAAAAAAAAAAAGCAGACAAACGAGCACGAGAGTGCCCGTTTGGATGCTAGTAACTATATATAAAGAGATGTTTTTGGGCTGACCTATTTTTGTTCCTAAAATACCTTTTATTTTCTTTTTTTAATAATTAATAAAATACAATGAAAAAAAAACTGTCTTCTAAGTGACTTCCATCGGTTATTGATCATAAAATTTTGAATTTAAACGCTAATACTTAATCACTTCCATTTTCCCACATTTATCCCTTATTATTTGTTATTTTTACAAAAGAGCACATTATATATAAATACAATGTCAATCCCTAAAACTACTTTATATTACATATATTTTTTAATTGATGTCCAATGTTTTTATTAATTTTAATTAATAATTTACAAATTATATTAATTAAACATGTTTTCCCTTCATTTTTTTTTATCATTCTTTTTTCATTTTCTTTAATTATAGTTTTATTTTTAGAGAGAGATATATTTAAATTAAAATAACAAAAAAGAATGAAAAATAAAAATATCATATTATATACTTATTTAACTAAACAAATAAATAATGTTTATAATTTTTTGCGTGTGCGAATTAAAAAAAATAGACATACAAACATGAGTATGCATATCACAAATTTTATTGCATACATAATTTAAATTAAATAAAAGTGTGTGCATAGTAAAAAAAAACGGAGTGCCCGTTTGGACGTTTATTATAATAATAATAATAATAATAATAATAATAATAATAATAATAATAAGTTGTCATTAAAAAAATGCATTTAATATTAATGAAATTACTTATAGACTAAGGAAATTTATTAATAATCTGTCTTTAAAAAAATGCATTTAATATTAATGAAATTACTTATAGACTAAGGAAATTTTCTCACCCTTAGTTTAATATAAAAACTCAATTACCTAGAAGAAATACACCTGATTTTGAGCTTTCAATTGAGTACTTTTATTTAATCTTTTCTTTTGACCAAGATTAGGGAAATAGAATCTGAAATCATTAATGGAAATATTTCCAAAAAATATAAAATTATTAATTTAATGGTTCCTTAATGTGAATCATGATATTGTTTGAACTATATATATATATAGGTGTACAATCCAATTGAAAGAAAATTATATTTTTCAACACTTTTCTAATCTTTTGCAGCATTGAACTTCATCAGTCAGTAATTTTTGCGATGAAGTTTGATACTAACTCACTTGTGTCTGCAATGGCGAAGTTTGATACCAAGCCATTTGTATCTGCAATGGCTTCAATTGTGCTAATGCGAACCATAAAAAACGAGCTCATTCCTCATGAGCTCCTTAGCTTTTTTCAATCTGGATTTGATCATCTTTCTCGTCAATTTTCGGCACAATTCACAGTAGTGATTGAAGAATTTCAAGGGATGGCAAGAAACCAAGTTTTCGAGGCTGCAGAAGCCTATCTAGGAACTAAAGCAACTGTCTCAACAGAAAGAGTTAAAGTAAGCAAATCGGAAGATCATAAAAACCTTTCATTCAATATTGATAGAAATGAAGAAGTACGTGATGTTTTTGAAGGTGTTAGTGTAAAGTGGAAACTTATCTGCATACAAGTGGACTCCTCGCGGATACGTCATTTCGATAGCGACTCCTCGGCCGTGGCAGAAATAAGATCCTATGAGCTAACTTTTCACAAGAAACACAAGAACAAGATTTTCAATTCATATTTGCCGTGTGTGATGGAGATAGCTCATAAGATTAAACAAGGAAACATGGCGATCAAGATTCACTCAAACGAATATGGTTGGGGCCGCGAAGTTAAGTTCAACCATCCAATGAGTTTCGATACTCTTGCAATTGATGAAAAGCTTCGAAGGGAAATTGTGAATGATTTGGACAAATTTTTGAAAGCTAGAGAGTTTTATAAAAGAACTGGAAGAGCTTGGAAACGCGGTTATTTGTTGTATGGTCCTCCTGGTACAGGAAAGTCTAGCTTGATTGCGGCCATGGCTAATTATCTCCACTATGATATCTATGACTTGGATCTCACTGTTATTGGGGATAATAGGGAATTGAAGCAATTGATTCTTGACATGTCGAATCGTTCTATACTTGTGATAGAGGATATTGATTGCACTATTAAACTGCAGAACCGAGAAGAAGACACCGAATCCGAACCCTCTAATAATGGACACAATAAGGTATGTATTCAATTGTATGCATCATTTGGCCTATAATTTTTTATTAATCGGTAGGATTGTTGTGCTCAGAACATTGATCCATGTTAAATATTTCAAACAGGTGACACTATCAGGACTATTGAATGTGACAGATGGTCTTTGGTCCTGCTGTGCTGAGGAACATATAATTGTTTTCACAACAAATCACAAAGAAAGACTTGATCCTGCTTTGTTAAGACCTGGTAGAATGGACAAGCAAATTCATTTGTCATATTGTAACTTTTATGCTTTTAAGCAATTGGCAATGAGCTATCTTTGCATTACAGAACATGAACTATATGAAAAGGTTGAAGAACTTTTAGGAGAAGTTGAAGTTACTCCAGCTGAAGTTGCAGAAGAGCTAACAAAGGATGTTGATGCTACAGAATGTCTACAAGCCCTTATCCAGTTCCTTCAAGACAAGAAAAAGATCAAGGAAGATGTTACAGATGAAGGAAATGTCAAAGACGGTAGCTCATGGATTATAAGCTAGTGTTGTATTAACTTCTGTTGAAGTCGAAGAAGCTCTGTCGAAGTCAAAAAACTAGTGTAGCTATTGAAATATGTTAGTTTGTTGTTTAAGTTAGTATGTTGAATTGGGTCAATTGTTTAGTATGTTAGTTGAAAGCTATGGTTTAGTTATTTTATAAATAACATACTAGTCATCACTTCTCCAATCAATCCCTGATAATCCTAACCAAAGGGAGAAAGTGGTGTGTTTCTCATTCAATTATAAACATTGTTCCCTAATGTGTAATCGAATCAAAAATTCAGTTTTATATCACTTTGAATTGTCTTTCTCTTCTATTCTCTCTTTTCTTTTACTATGTGGTTTTCTTACTAATCAAGAAACATATCATACTCTATTTTATGGGCATTGTTTTCACAACAAATTGGTACGTTGAGCGTAGAGTAGAAGATGCAATCAACAAATTATGAGATAGAGAAATTCACTGGTGTGAATGATTTCGGTTTGTGGCGCTTGAAGATGCAAGTCCTACTGATTTAGCAGGGTTTGTTAGAAGCGTTAAAAGGATCAGAGAAGATGGATGTTGACCTAATGGAGAAGAAGAAGATGTCGATGATCGAAAAACCTAAAATGCTATCATATTGAGCCTTGGTGATAAGGTTTTCCGGCAAATCTCAAAGGAGAAGACGACAATGGGTGTGTGGAGCAAACTTGAGAGTTTGTATATGAATTTTAAAATATGGGCCCGATTTTTAAATAATTTTATAATGGAAAACAAATAAATAATAATAAATAAAAACTGTAAGTGGGCCATATTATGTAAATCGATTATGAATTAGATGTGGAAGAACAAATAATGGTGTTGTATAATGCTAAAACTATGAATGATACAAGAAAGATAAATAAATCTTCTTGATGAGAAAAATAGGAGAAAAATTCATACAAGTGATGTAGGAAGTAAAATTGTGTGTGAGTTTAGAGAAATAACTACATACATGATACATATTGCAAAACATAAACTTGTTACAAAAAGGGTAATATTCAAATAAAAAAAAATCTAAAGGATACCAGAACAACATATAATAAATTATTTCTTCTCCATCTTAACATGTTTGTGATATAGTCTGGTTGAAGACTGTTCTCCTTAAGCAAACTCTTTCACAGTGAATGACTCGCTAGACCTATGAAGTGCACCTCTTTTGCTATGGTTGACATGAGTGATTGACTGTGGTTGTTTTTTAGGAGTTACCATGTCCTGATAAAAACACAACATCAAAACAAACCAAACACGTTGTGTAATTACAAACTAACATATAATATACATGTCATAAAAATAATTCATATTTAATATGAATCATAATGCTTTGATCACATACATTTGGATAACAACACAAACAATAGTACTGCAAAATGTTAATATTATGGAATGCTTATTGTGATGATATTTCATTTATCAGCAAATGTTGCTTCATCTAAACGTTCCTAATCTAATTGTATAAGGGGTTCATAAAAAAGTGAGTAAAATGTATGATAGGATGAAAATAAAGGTAAATAAACAAATGTATTTGAAAGTCATATATATGATACATGCAGAATTTTAGCATATTAACTACGGTGAACGTTGGGTCCTGTAACAAAAATGAGTAGTATTATATTGGGATCAAATATATGTATAAAATTATGAGACAAAATAGGCATGTGTTTGTGAAATACCTTGCAAACATCCCAGAGTGAAACTAACTTTTTAATTGTGTCACCTGGGTTACCATTTGACTTTGAAGGCATATTTTTTACCAAGAAATTTATCAAGAACCAAAAGAAATTCTAGTGGATCATCAACATCAGCCTATATGAAAATAAAATTTATAAAATAAAAACAACAAATTTGTTGAAATTAGAAAAAATATATGATCGAACCTCAACCGTTGTTTCACGGAGTTGAGCAGCAGAAATTTTCAATAATTTTTGTTCTGGATTGGACCAATGGCTAGAATTGGCCCAATCCGCCTCTGCTCCAGAGCGGCCCAAATTGCCTAAGTCCAATCCACAGAGGGGCAAAAGTTACCTTTCTGCCCCTCCAACCGGGCAAGGAATGCAACGTTCCTCCCCGGAATTACTGCCCGGAGCGCACGACTTCATTGCTCCCCGAACAGCTATGGGCAGGTGCCTGGAACTATGCCTATGCCCGACATAACGGCTAGTTTTGGGCATCCTGCCCAACATAACGACTAGTTTGGGTAGTCACCTATTATTTGGGGAAAACGGTTATTTCGCCCCGAAAATAGGACCGTTGGCCACGCGCTGGGGGCTCTATATAAACCCTCTCGCTTGAGAGGGTCAGGTATCCAATATTCACCCTAAGAATTCATACTTTGTACTTGCCCCTTTTCTCTGACCCTTTCTTACTTGAGCGTCAGAGTACCTTGCAGGTACACCCCCCTCCTCTCCATACGACCAGCATCCCTGACGCACTTGGCGGCTTGATTCTACAGGATCTGATCCAGCCTTCACGATTAGTGGCGCCGTCTGTGGGAACTTTTGTTATCCCCATCTTTCTTTCCTCAGAAATCAAAGATCAAAACAATTCTCAAACATCATCACGATCATGGCCTCCCAAGATCGCACCAAGGATGTTCTCCAAACCACCATCCTCCCCGTCAACAAATCTGACGTTGACGACCAGTCATCTCTCCTTCGAGATGCCCGTTTCCTCAGGGATGGAGCCACTGCTTCTCCTTCCCCTACCCCTGCTGATCGCAACAACGATCAACCATCACTTGACGTCCATCCCGTTCCTGTTATGTCCAATGTCGACCCGGCCGTGGCAGCCCTCCTGGAGGCGATCAACAAAACCAACACCCTAATCCTGCAGCAGAACGAGAGGATCGGGGCACTAGAAGAGTCCCACCGCCCGAGATCCCCTCCAACGCGGAGGAACCAACGACGATCAAGAAGCCCGCAGCCCCGGAGAGAAATCGACCGAAGGCTGCGCCAAGAACCCAATCCTTGCTTAGCCCGAAAGCGCGACCAGATCTCCCCGCGTGACCAGCACGCTCATGACCACAAGAGGACTCGGAGGAACGAGCAATCTCCCCCAATCAAATTTAAAGGACGGGACCGCTCACCTTCCCCGCGAAGGAACCGTTCACCTTCCCCGCGAAGGAACCGCTCACATTATCCTCGAAGGAACCGCTCACCTTCTCCGCGAAGGAACCGGTATCGCGAGCATCCCGTTCGGTCCCCATCATACACCTGTTCTAGCGACGACGACGAGCCTCGCGGCCCGTTGTCCCAAGAGATCTTGGCTACCCGTCTCCCAAAAGACTTGGAGAAACCCCCGTCACTTGGCACGTACGACAGGACCACAGACCCCTACGAGCACATCGAGAACATCGATGCTCTGTTAGACTACCGCGGCGTACGGGGCGCCATCAAATGCAAACTGTTCCCGACCACCCTTCGGAAGGGAGCAATGACAAGGTATAAGCAACTGCCCGAGGAGTCCATTACCTCGTGGAGACAGTTGGGCAGGATGTTCTCGCGGCATTTTACAGTATCTCGCCGCCACCCCCAAAACTGAGGCCTCTCTAGGAGCCATAATTCAGGGTAAAGACGAACCTCTCCGTGCATATATCGAGAGGTTCAACAAAGAAGCAATGCAGGTCCCGACGACGGACGAAATGAAGAAGTTTCTGCTCGAGCAGGGGCTCCGCCCAGGCTTCGAGTTTTCTAAAGCCATTGGCCTCGCGCCACCGAGGAACTTAGACGCCCTCCTCCTCAAAGCCCAATCACACATTCAGTATGAAGAGAAAGTTGTGGCTAGCAACGTCCGAGCATCACGCCATCAGGAGAACGCTCGGGCGTCCAGAGGAGATGAAGCTTCGACATCTCGTCGAGGTGAACGGAGGTGCGAGGACCATCCTCGTGATTCCCGTGACAGCAAGGGCCCCTCCGGGCGGTTCCATGACTACACTCCCCTGACCGTTTCCAGGGAAAAGATCTTGTCCGAATGTGCCAATTCGGAGTTCAAACAGGCTGGGGTCCACTTCCGTAAACAACTTCCAAACAGACAAAACGTGGACAAATCAAAATACTACCGTTTCCACAAAAGTCACGGTCATACTACGGAGGACTGCATCCATCTGAAGGATGCCATTGAAATACTGATCAGGGACGCCCAGGAGTCCAAGAAGGTCGAGGAGGAGGTACCCTCCTCGGAAGACGCCAATATACAGGTCGCTATGTCCATATCGTGACCCGAGGACTTCAATGTCCCGGACGGGCTCAGCGCCCCTGCATATTTCGTGGCCCATAGCCCGTGGGAGACATTTCCCTCCGCCATGGTCATCTTGGCGGGGGTTTCAACAAAATCACTGTGGGCTCCGTGAAACGGAAGTTCGAACACCTGATCAACACAAGCTCCAGCAAAGTGACCACGCTTGATCGGGCACAGAAGGGCTCCGTCCCCATCTCCTTCTACCGGGAGGAACTCCTCGGCGGCTCCCCGAACTCAAGCATACCATTGCTCGTCAGAGCCCGGATGGCAAACTTCGACGTTCGCAGGATACTCGTCGACCAGGGCAGCTCAGTCGACATCATGTACTCCCAGCTGTTTTCAACACTTCAGCTGGACGAATCGCACCTTACCCCCTACGTAGGGTCCGGTTTACAGGGATTCAACGGGTTTGTAGCCAAGCCGTGGGGATAAGTCGAGCTGATCGTGACCTTCAGATCAGCTGAAATGGCCAGATCCATCAAGGTGCAATTTCTGGTAATCGACTGCCTGTCGCTTTACCAATGCATTTTTGGAAGGCCAACTCTAGCCGAGTTGGTAGCAGTGCCCTCAACCGTCCACCTAAAGATGAAGTATTACACTTTTAAAGGGATAGTCGCCACCCTCCACGGCGATATAGAAGCTTCTCGACGGTGTTTCGAAGCAGCTACAAAGGGACTCAACACCATTGCGCCCAAGCCAAAAGTGTCGAGCAGGCCAGCACTGCCAAGCAGCTCCGAGGAGGCCAAGCCTCTGCCCCAGATCGACTCTATCGACCTCGAAAGTCGCTTCCCTGAGGACCAACAAGAGGAACGGGCAGCTTCAGCCAGCCCATCCACGTCGTCCAGCAGCATCTCCCATCCGATGCGCCCAATCCCGGATGGCAACTTCGAGATAGTTCTGTTAGGCGAAGACCCCCAACGGGGAGTGAAGATTGGAGTAGACCTTCCTGACATCGCGAGGAAGCAGCTCAAAGCATGTCTCCGAGAGAATGCCCGGCTTGGATCCATCCGTCGCTTGTCACCAGCTGACCATCGACCCGGTCGTCAAGGCCGTAGCACAACGTAGGAGGAAGCAGTCTCCGGAGAAAACGGATGCTGTTGAAAAAGCTGTAAAGGACCTCATCGAGGCCAAATTTATTTCGGAAGCCAAGTACACAACTTGGCTGTCCAACATTGTATTAGTTAAAAAATCTAATGGAAAATGGCGCATGTGCATTGATTATACCGATCTCAATAAGGCATGCCCGAAGGATGCCTACCCCCTCCCCAATATTGATAAACTTGTTGATAATTCTGCTGGTTTTAAACTTTTATCGTTCATGGACGCCCACTCGGGCTACAATCAAATCCCAATGGCAATGTTCGACAAAAAATATACGGCCTTTATGACCGAATCGGGAAACTATTACTACCACGTAATGCCCTTCGGCCTGAAGAACGCCGGAGCAATGTATCAACGAATGATGAGCAAAGTGTTTCGGGGAGAAATAGGCGACATGCTCGAAGTCTACATGGACGACATGATCGTAAAATTCCACGAGGAAACCGATCATACCGCCCACTTGAGAAAGGTCTTCGAACAGGTCAGGAAATACAAAATGCATTTTAATCCGGAGAAGTGCACGTTCGGTGTCCGGGCAGGCAAATTCCTCGGCTTCTACTTGACAGAACGAGGAATCAAAGCCAACCCCGACAAATGTCGGGCATTCTCCGAGTTTCCTACGCCCAAGTCCAAAAAGTCCATCCAGTCCCTCAACGGGATGCTCGCGTCACTATCTCGTTTCGTGGCCAAGTCCGCCCAGCACGCCCTACCGTTCTTCAAACTCCTCCGCAAAGAGGCGGCATTCGAATGGACCGAGGAGTGCGACAAGGCCCTTCTCCATCTGAAACGGGCACTCTCAGAGCCACCGGTCCTCTCTCGTCCAGACAACGGCGAAACGTTGTACCTATACCTGGTAGTAGCAACCGAAGCACTGAGTGCCGCTCTCATCCGTGAGACACTTGACGGGAAGAAGCCCATTTATTTCACGAGCAAAGCGCTGCAAGGACCAGAGTTAAGATACCAACAGATAGAGAAGGTGGCGCTGGCCCTCATCAACGCAGCCAGGAGGTTAAGACACTACTTCCTGGCTCACAGGATCGTGGTTCGAACAGATCAGCCCATAAAGCAGCTGCTCGGCCGACCAGATATGGCCGGCCGAATGCTCAAATGGTCGCTGGAACTATCCAAATTCGACATCCAATATGAAGGAAGAAAAGCCCTCAAGGCCCAAGCTCTGGCCGACTTCGTCGCGGAGATGACGTTCGCAGACTCCCCCGCGAGCGAAGAACGCAAATGAACCATCTTCGTCGAGGGTGCCTCAAGCTCTGCAGGAAGTGGCGCGGGCATCATACTGGAGAGCGACGAAGGAATTATCATCGAGGTATCACTCACACTGTCTTTCCCAACCTCCAATAACCAGGCTGAATACGAAGCCTTCCTCGCTGGGCTACGCCTTGCCGAGGACCTAGGCGCAGAGGAAGTCGTCATTTGCACAGATTCACAACTCGTGGCCCTCTAGGTCCGGGGAGAATACCAAGCCAAAAACGACAACCTAACCGAATACTTGGCCCTAGTAAAGAAGGAAATGGCGAAGTTCACAACAGTGGAAGTGAAACCCGTTCCCTGCGAATATAACGTATGGGCAGACGTGCTATCCAAACTAGCCAGCACGAAGAAGAAAGGAGGAAACAAATCCGTCATACAGGAAGTACTTCCTCGACCCAGCATCGAGAAGGCCTCTGTGACACTCGACGTGCAGGCGATTGGCGACAACAACTGCTGGATGAGCCCAGTCTACAAGTATCTCGCCAAAGATGAACTTCTGTCCGACCCAAAGGAGGCCAGGATAGTCAGGCGAAGAGCCTGCTCTTATGTCTTAGTCAAAGATAAACTCTACAGACGGGGATTCTCCATTCCGCTGCTCAAATGTGTCGAGGAGGAAATGGTCGCACACATCCTGCGCGAAATCCACGAAGGAATCAACGCCTAACATCTAGGCGGAAGTTCCCTTACTCGAAAGGCTCTCCGTGCAGGATACTACTGGCCGACCATGCAAAATGACGCGAAAGAACACGTGAAGAAATGCGACAAATGCCAACGGCACGGGGACATGCACCTGGCTCCGCCTAACGAGCTCAAGACTATGTCCTCCCCGTGGCCATTCTCCTGGTGGGGCCTAGACATCCTAGGACCCTTCGTGGTAGGATCAAGTCAGAACAAATATCTCATAGTAGGCGTGGACTATTTCACAAAATGGATAGAGGCAGGAGCTCTAGCCAAAATAACTGCCCTCAACATCCCGCGTTTCTAAAAACGAAACATCCTCGCGCGTTTCAGTATTCCCCAAGTGATAGTAACGGACAACGGGACGCAATTCACGGACAGGAAGTTCCAGGACTTCGTCGCCCAACTGGGCATGAAGCAGCACTTCGCATCTGTGGAGCACCCTCAAACAAACGGGCAGGCTGAAGCAGCCAACCGAGTCATCCTTCGAGGCCTCAAGCGAAGGTTGGACGAAATGAAGAAGGCATGGGTCGAGGAACTACACAGCGTACTGTGGGCATACCGCACTCAACGACCAGGGAAACACCTTTCCGTTTTGCATACGGGACCGAGGCTGTAATTCCTATCGAAGTTCACGTGCCCTCTAGGCGGATAGAGTCACCCCTAGACGAGGAGATGAATGACGAATCGTTGAGAGAAGAGCTAGACCTCGTCGAGGAAATCCGAACCGGGGCAGCCCTTCGCGAAGCCTCACTAAAACAAAAAATTACCATCAGGCACAACGCCAAGGTGATACGGCGAGAGTTCGACGTGGGAAGCCTTGTTTTAAGAAGAAACCACAAAGACTATCGCGAAGGTAAACTAGCAGCCAACTGGGAAGGACCCTATCGTGTCCGAGTAAAAACAGAAAATGGGGCCTACTACCTAGAACATCTCTCCGGAGAAGAACTTGCTCGACCATGGAACGCTGAAAAGCTGAAACAATATTACAGCTAAATCCTCGGTTCGACCCGTCGCAACGACGAATGTCAGCTATCGACCACTATGTGCGTCTAGGTACAAGCGTCGCATACGATTAAAGCATAACCCCGCTCAGTAACGAGCCGGGCAACTGCTCGACAGCGGTCCTCGATCGAGCATCGCCGTCGTCAAAGTACCATGATTGGCAGAACCCCAGCTCGTGATGGGACGTTCACGCCGCGAACTCAGGCCTCAAACGCGACCTGAGCTCCGCACCCCGCCAGGACATTCCCCGGCAGTTCGACCAGTTCCCCTCACTGTTGAACACATCTGCAACGAGCAATTCCCCTAAAATATTTGTACAAGTCAAATACTCCCAATCACGGGCAGATATGCACTTGCAACGAGCATGAATATGATACTTAGCTAGAAATAAGGGCGAGTAAATTCATACAAACAACAGAATTAAACATGTGATAAGTTAACATAATGGGTGACCACAAGGGCCACGATTGTACTTAGTTACATCAAACGGGGGTCATGCCTCCCCGAAAAGAAAATAAATTACAATGATGTCACGACCACGAATCTCACGAACATCTGGGGTCACGAGCACTTTGAGACAATCCTCCTCGTCTTCAAACGACGACTCCATACTGGCTCCCCGGAGGAACGAGCAGTCCTTAAGTCATCACTCCCATGCTCGGGAGCAACGACTTGGGGGGCTCCTGTTCTGGACTGGACCAATGGCTAGAATTGGCCCAATCCGCCTCTGCTCCAGAGCGGCCCAAATTGCCTAAGTCCAATCTACAGAGGGGCAAAAGTTACCTTTCTGACCCTCCAACCGGGAAAGGAATGCAACGTTCCTCCCCAGAATTACTGCCCGTCACGCACGACTTCATTGCTCCCCGAACAGCTATGGGCAGGTGCCCGAAACTATTCCTATACCCGACATAACGGCTAGTTTTGGGCACCCTACCCAACATAACGGTTAGTTTGGGTAGTTACCTATTCTTTGGGGAAAACGGTTATTTCACCCCGAAAATTGGACCGTTGGCCACGTGCTGGGGGCTCTATATAAACCCTCTTGCTTGAGAGGGTCAGGTATCCAATGCTCACCCTAAGAATTCATACTTTGCACTTGCCCCTTTTCTTTGATTCTTTCTTACTTGAGCGTCGGAGTACCTTGCAAGTACACCCCCCTTCTCTCCATACGACCAGCATCCCTGGCGCACTTGGCGGCCTGATTCTACAGGATCTGATCCAGTCTTCACGATTAATTTTGAACACTCACGATCCCAGAAAACGAAAATGGCACGACAACCATCATCGAGAACTTCAATCTCGATTTTGTTCCTGAACATGTTTCATTAATTTCATAATTAGATTACATAATGTATGACTATGAATGACTAATGAAATAATACCTATAAATCTCGGTTTCTGTTGAATGGCCACTTTTGCATTTATAAGGTGGACAAATTCCTTTAGCCACTCTTGGACACATGTAGCATGCCTGGTAATACCAATTGTTTCCATATGCTTATCAATAGTAGAAACAGTGACACACCAAGTCAACTCCCAAATGTAACAGGTTAAAACAATATTGATGGTTTAAGGCAGAACGATAAATGAAACATTAAACAGAACCATAAAGATACTTACATCCGAAAGCTTTATAATATCACTCAGACAAAGAGGTGTAGCTTGTGACATGAACTTATCATAAAAAAAGTAATTTGAGAGGCAGAAGAGTTTTGTGACCACATATTAAAATGTGTACTCATAAGTTGACTTGAAGTTCCAACATGAGAGTCCTTTGGTAGCCAATATTTAAAAAATGAATGTTTTAAATGGTTAGTTATTCAAATCACAGAAATTAAAGGTATATACTATAAAAGATATAATTTTACCAAAGAGTATCTTTTTTGAAACTCAACAATGTCATTGAGGTCTTCGTTGATATGCATATTTGTGATAATGTAAGTATTCGACACAGATAGAGGATACTTCCCTTAATGAGTATATATACATTAAAATGAAATATATCAAACACATATCTTAAACGTATATTAAAGCCACAACTAATAAATCTATGGAACTTACTTTCCTCTTTTATTTTCACATACTATAATAACACTATTGTAGGGACAAGATCCTTGTTTTGTTGATTGTAGTAAATGAATTTCGCGACATATGACTCCCATATTCTATAATTTAAAGTTTTATCCCTATCATTATTTCCATGAAACAATATTTAGTAATATATAACACATAAATTTGTAACCAAGTTGAAAAAATTAATAACATGAACCAAAACATTACCTCGGGTTTTCTAAAATTAGGCTGACTTATTGTTTCTTGGTGCCAACATTCAATTGGGTGTGTCGCCTCTGCGAAAATCAACAGGCGGAAAAGACATAAGAGTCGCCACCGAACGTTATTTATCTCGACGTAGGGAAAGGAAACGATCGAAGAAAACCTAACATAAGGGAAAAACATGGTCATCGCAACCATAGCTTGGGTTCAGGATTTGGTTACGTGAGATGAAGGTATTAGCACCCCCTCGCGTCCATCAAAATCGATGGGATCCATGCTTGTTGTTCTAATCAAAGGGTGTGGGTATCTGAAGCTCTAATTCTAACTAGAAAGGAAAAAGAAAAGGTGACTCGGTAGGACATCGCCGTCCTAAGCCTACGTATTCTCTCTGGAATGGGAAAGTCAGTGTCAACGTAGTTAGGAGGACTACGGGATTGTGGGAAAGGTTGCTCGCCAAGACATCGTCGTCTCATGCCTACGTATTCTCAATCTAAGGAGAAAGAGGAAATAAGAGCAGTCGTAGTTCGACCTACAAGGTCATTAAGTGTTTTTTATGAGCGACATTAAGTTCGCGTCCGGTAGTTAGGGTCGATGCCTGTTTGCGACAAAACGGAAGTAACGTGCTCTTTTTTGAAAATGATTTGAAACCCAGTTAATCCCAAAGGATAAAATGATTTGAGTTTTGTTTGTGTTTTTTAGACAGAAGTGGCTTAAGTTAGTTTGAAACTTGTATTGTACTAAAGTTTATGACATAGGATCAAATGCGTCACAAATCGACCCAAGACGGGATGCATGCTAAACACTCTAGGAAAGTGAAAGGAAACCCCCCACTCTCCATTTCCCATGTACTTAAGGCTCATGGCGTACAATACTCGTTGTATTTATTATGTATTTTGAACTTGTTTTGAGATGAGAAGAGAAAGACTCAAAGTTGCAAAGAAAACAACTAAGGGAAACTAGGTCCTAATGTTGTCATGCATCATGGCCCTAAGATTGAGGTTAGGGAACTATCCTACTTGTTATCATACATGGATTGCAAACCTAATGTCTCTCCTACCCCCAACTTAATCGGAAATTAAGTGGAACTATGAATCCTAAGGGATCATGTGAACATCACAAGTAAACATTAGACTAAACAATCACCAAAGAGAAAAGAGAAGGGAGAAGTAAGATGAAATATAATCCATGTAAGTGTAAGCAACCATGTAAAGCACCACAAATACTTACCATCTCCAAGCCAAGCTCAACTAATGAATAGTTGAAAGCAAAATGTAAAAACATGCAATTATGACTATGTTAAAGTCCTAAGACTACACTAGTATGAATATCCAACAATAACCAACGTTAGAAGTGTCTTAAAGGTATGAGATCCTAATAGGGGCAGTAACTAAACACACCAAATCATATCCATGTCAATATCCTAAAGGATCCAAACACTTGTCATCCACAAACCAAGTCAAAAAAGTCCCACAAATGGGAGCCAAGCCAAGTATTCAAGCCACACATGAGATGTAAACATGTCATTTCCAATTTTGAAGTAATGATAAGTGGTCATGAAAATATCTCACATCTTGTTCAAAAAGTTTGCAAGTTACACACAAATGTTTCATCTCAAACATGTTTCAATCAATCATGAACATAATGGACAAACAAACATGAAAAAAACTTATGAAAGTACCTAGACCATAAGTAAATCATGTTATCCAATGTGTAAACATCTCAAATCAACATCAATGTCCTCGTGGCAAACCAATCTCCAAAGATATTACAAACATCTAGCAAGATTAGCACTTAAACAATTCTCTAAAGTCATGTTTAGTGTAATGCATGTAAAAGATCATTCAAACCAAATCAAATGTGTACCTAAGTACATGAGGCAGTAGCATATAACATGTGAATGAATTTTAAAATGTTAAGGATGGCCCATGAGATTCATACCAATTTGCATCCAAAGGTTTAGGCAATTCTATGCAAAGATATTACCTAAATCATGCACCAAACATTTGTGAACAAACAATGATTAAGCACATACAAAGTTGAAATGTGAAGGACCTAACTCATAATTAGAACCATGTATTTAATGCTTAAGACCAATCTCAATATGTCACAAAAGTTTACATCCAACTCCTTCTCCAAAGTCAAGGCAAGTCAAGAACAAAATCACACTTAAACTTCTCATAAAAGTATGCATCTTGTCACTCAAGTAAGATAAATAAAATGACATGGTAAAGCAATGTTCAAGCACCCACACCAGAGGAAAATTACCCACAAAACCTCCCATTTGAATCCCAAAAGCAATGTGCAAATATGGCATACAAGTGATGTCAAAGCAATGGTCAAAGTGAAAGCACAATTTATGTTCAACCTTAATGAAGCACATCATCATTTAAGGGCATATAAAATGTCATATGAATCCATATGGACAGGTCCTAACTCATGCTAAGACATACATGAAAGAGTGCACAAAAGATCCCTAATGGAGGATGGCATAATGATCAAATCAAGACATTTAGGCAAGTATCAAGTTGCATCGAGCATCCAATTACGTTCATACAAAGATGTAATTCATGATCAAGAAACAATATCCAAGCATTCCAATTATGCCTCAAAACATCACCATGAACATGCTCAATCACATCCCCAAAGTTGCCTAAAGTAGCCTCATACAAATGTTAAACATGACCTAGTTCTAAACATGTATCCACATGACAGATTCACATTGGAAAATTGACGAAAATTTGCAAAAGGCGTTTGAAAATTATGAATAATCACCCAAGTCATGTCAAGGACAGTGAGTAATAACATGCAAAATATTGGATCCAAATCATGCATCAAAATCATTCAATTACGTGCAAACATCAAGCACATGTCAAGGATGATCATCCAAAGCAAAGCTCAAAAAATGAGATTCAAAAGCATTCCAAAATTCTTGGAGAATGCACCAATACAACATCAACATGTTAAGCAATCCAATTTCTAATTGCACACCAAAAATCAGGCTCAAAACCTTAGAGGAAGGTCCTTTTCTATGGCTTGCATTACAAGGTATCTCAAAATGAACACATCATAGTCAGAAATTGAGAAAAAAATATCAAATGCACCCAAAAGTGAAAATAAAATTCACTAAAAATTAATTAAAACCCTCAGGTATCTCCATAAATTAATTCAGGATTTTATGGAAATATTTACTATTTTTAAAAATATAAATTTGCAACGTGTAACCAAAAAAAGAAATAAAAAGCATGGAAAAGGGAGGGGGTACTACACTAGTAACTAACTAGTTTAATTCCCATGTGGGCTCAAAGATGGGGGCGCGGATAACATTTCCTTAAGCCCAATGCACAGAAAAAAAGCTCCCTTGAAATACTAGTGTTCAACAAAAACGAATCAAGGAAAGGGTGGAAAGAACGTCACGTGAGAAGGGCATGCCTCATTAATGAGGTGGCGCCCTCTTACGCATCTGATTACCATCACACGACTGGGATTAATCACCACAATATCACTTGCCAATTATATTATTCTCAGCATTAATATGAAGTGAAAACATTACATGCACACATAACCTTCATCAATGGGTCACGTTGATATTTAAGTGGGAAGAAGACAAAAATAGGCCATGACAAATGAGAGGACGACACATGGTCGTCTTCACCAAGCCTTCATGCATAAAATCGTAAGTTTCAACCTCCATGGCTAAACCTTGCGCAAGAACACATGGTGGAAATAACTCACTTTATCCCCACCATACACAACCAATTCTTAACTGTTTTACACAAAATAAAAGTCCAAATTGAAGCCTTTGCAACGTAGATTAAGAATCCATGGTTAAAAACGCCATTAAAGCATCATACAAGAAAATTCAAAGAGGATAAATTATGACCACATACTTTGAACTCTCACATTTTTAACCAATTTTTATCCAAACACAATGCCACTTCATAGAGGACTTCATATACACGTTAACCACATGATTCCAAGGCCTATGTGAGTTCTAAAAGGATGCTAAAGTTTCAAGAATCACAAACCTGGATGAAGCTTTTCTCACGTACAAGAAACCCTAATACTTCGTGCAAATCTTCTAATCAACACACCTAGAGTAAAATAAATGCTCTAATCTCCTTGAATCTTGCTAAAATACCAAAATGATGTTGAAGTTGTTGCACTGTTATGGTGAATTTAGCTCAGTGATACTGCATACAGAAGAGAGATTGTGTTATGGAGATGAAGATGGTGAAGAAGAATGAAGAAAGCTCCAAAATTGGTGCAGATTCGCAACCCTCAAAAATTGGTGTCAATGGAGTTCTTCAAGTTTTTTATCTAATTTTATGAACAATGGACTCTAACTGAATTTTTTAGGGTTTTTGAGTTTATATATGGGTGGTTAAGGAGATTTAATCATGGTTAGAAGAGTTAAAGTAAGGTTAAGAAAAAAATGAAAAATGAGAATGGGTTGTAGTGGTGTACACGGGTGGAGTTTATTTGTGTGTTTTAGCATGTCATCATGGCATGATGTGGATGCTGGTAATGGTGATGATGTACTGGTATGGAGAAAGCAACAACTTTTTTATTAAGTTTTCATTTTTTTTCATGCATGGTATATATGGAATGGTTATAGCATGGGCATGGTTTATGAAGGTTTTGTCTTGTTAAAAGTGGTAACATGACATGTTGGTATTGGGATTTAATCATACGCATGGCTAAGGTGATAACATCACTTTGGATTTTGGAAATTAAATAAACCATAACAATGAAAATTTTGTTTCATGAAGGTGACTTTGGCCATGTATATCTTTGTGAATTCTGATTCAAAAGAGGTGATTTTTGTTGCTTTATAAAGATGGTATTTCATAGAATAATCTTGATGTTGGAAGTAAGTGAAATTGAGATATCAAACATCATGAAAATTGGACTTGAAATCATGACCACCAAACTGAATTATGAAACTTAGAAAAAGTTCTAAGTTTTTTCATTTAGACAACTTAATGATCCCAACATCAAATGATCATAACTCTTGATTTACAAATCCAAATGAGGAGTTCTTTATATGGTTGTGTCATACCCCAAAATTTATCCTTAGATTCTTTGATCTTTTGCATATCACCTAGGTCAATCACATTTCATAGCTAACCATTTTGTCAGGTTTTGTCTTGTTTCTTGTGAATTAGGGTTTGTTTCAGAAGCTTCAAGGGTTGATCAATCAAGGTTTTAGATAGATCCTCAATCAACCAAGTTCTCGTATTCTCAAAAGATCTCCCTTCCTCAATAATCAAGTACAATATAACTTCATCACAAGTTCTTCGAGGCTCATGCCTTGCAAGATCGAATCAAGAATCAGGCAAGATTGTCAAGTTAAGGGTGTGTGCGGTGTGGTTTGAAATTCAGTGGAAGTTTGACCTAATCTTGGTCTAAGCGGTGGTTTGCTTCAGTATCAAGTTATCAGGTTATGGTAAAGACAGTTGTTTCGTGGTGGAGGAACCATTAGAGCCAGTTTATTTCAATTAGGGTTTTAGGTGCCACCTTTCCATTGACTATTTGAGATTTTGTCCATATTCAATTTTTAGGCACAATTGTTGGTTTTCATAAGGAAATTCCATGATAAATTTTCAATTCAATGCCAAGTCTCAATCTTCAATTTAAGGTTCAAATCATAATGTCCATTTCAAGTTTTAAGTCCATAGTCCAATTTCCAAATCCACTCAAAGTGTGCCAATTTTTCAAATTTCATTTCAAGTTTGTTTCAAAGTTTCAAAGTCAAGTTTCATTTCTTATCAATTTCGATTCCAAGTTCAAATTTCATTCAATTTCCATTTGAGTTCACGACAATTTCAAAAGTCCAATAGGCCCATGAATTCAAAAATGAACAAAAAAACATGTTTTCCATTAAGTTTTGCCAAGTCATCTCCACATGCTTATACATTTTCCAAGTTGTTTTTCACAAACCTATACACAAAAGCCATAAAGTTGCTTTTATCAGCTACATCACTAACCAAATTCACAACACCATGCTGAGACCTTTACTAACTTCCAACCGTGACCCCACTCTTTTCCACAAACCGTCTCACCCACATGCAACATGAAACAAATCCATAGTAACAAACTGCAAAATCAATAAACAATTCACAATACTCAACCTTCATGTTGTCCAAAACGTATCATACCGTTCCACAGCCTCAACAACGAATACACACCAAGCCAATAACTCGCAGCAAGCTTCACAACAAAACTAGCACGTCCCAACATATCACGCAAGAGCCGCGCAAGGTACGATACAACCTGTCAAGAATAAAACGCTATGCAGCAAATCCGTACGACCAACCTTGTCCACAAACTACACAAACCTACACCACAAACCTGTTATAAAACCAAAGGGTCGAATTTCAAAAACGACAACAACAAATTCAAGCACAGACACCACATCAAAACGCAGAAAAATGAATGAAACGACAACGAGAAAGGCATTTTAAAAGGCCAGAATTCCACATAGAAAACCAACATACCTCACTCTTCTTCATCAACCTCTACCTTCCATAATCACTCTTCACAAATCTCATTTCACCTCAGGCAACATACAACCGTCTTCACCTCAATACCTTTCGCCTGCAAATTGGAACCCAACCTCTCTTTCTCATCAATACTGCTCATCCATAATCATTCAACCCATCTCCTCTTCTCCAAATTTAAAAACCACCTCCACAAACTTTCTTCAAAAAAAAATCGCCCGAACCACATCCTTCCATTCAAACCTCAACCAAACTCATCAATTAACAAAACCCATTCAAAAAGAAACCAGAAATTGAAGATGAAGAAGAGAGAATGAACAAGGAAACAAATCTGAAATCACAAACTCATACGCGTACAAACCTGACGAATAGACGAAAGAGGCAAAGCGAGCATAACGAGAGAAAAGATCCATGTAATGTATCGATCTGTTGCGATCTTCCCGTTCCTGTTTCAGAAAGTTTAGGTTGATGATTTTCGCTTATAGTGGATGTCGTTCTTCATAGCTTGTTTTCGTTCCAAATTTCACCTTGCTTTTTTATCTTGGACCAATTTTGAGGTGTTAATAGAATTTGTTGCTGTTTTGGCTTTGTTTTTAACTTTGAACCGTGTTTCAGTGGTGTTTTAGTGATTTCAAAGTTGGAGGATGGGAGTTGTGTATTATTATAATGGCTGAATTGATGCACATTAGTTTTGTAACCTACCTGTGTTCTATTGTTGGTGTGTAGATTGGGTCCCTTTTTTTTATACCACTTTTCACACATTTATTTTTGTTACACCATGTTCAGCCATTAGGAATGATAGGCTTTAAATGATTTCCATACACCCTCCTGTTTAGGCTGCGCCCCCATCTCATCATATTTGGGTTTTTTGGCTAACCGTTCTTTTTGTAAATGAATGGGCTTCAAGCCCATAATGATTATACTCTTTACACATTTGCTTTGAACTAAGCCCCCCTCTTCTTTTCCTTTTGTTTTTCTTTCTTAATTTATGCCAACTTCATCTTACTATTTTAAAAATAATTCTTAATAGTTTTATTATTTTCTTGTCCATTTTTTTCATTAATTCCATGTTCTATTTTATGGGCCAATGATATAACAAAAAATCATGATTAGTTGATTTATTAAATCAATGAAAATTTTGATCAATATGAGGCCATTTTCTTTTTTTGTTTTGGTCAATGAAAGTCAAATATCATAGATTATCAATTTTTCGATTAAATCTTGATTATGACGAGACCATTTCGGTTCCATTTCGATTTCCGTTTCATTTCGCATTTGGTTCTTCTACTATCTCTTCTTCGATCGATGAAGCCTTTCTATTCATGAATGTTAATTATCGAGGTTGTTAATCTTCATTATTTCAAATCTGTAGTGAGTAATCATCGAGATTACTTTCTATACTTTGGGATCGTGATAGGTTACCTTCGATTAATCAACGCAAGTTTGTGATTAAGACGAGATTGTCACCTTCTCTTTTCGTGTGGCACGATTTCATTGGAGAATGATCCTCAATATCATTTCTCTATCGTGTTTTAGCATAAAGATCAATTGCGCAACCTCCTATAGCATGATCTTCGTCATAGATCGTGCTATGACGGTTTAGCGCCACATGTCTCGTATCAAAAAATGATTCTTCGTGCTATGACGGTTTAGCGCCACATGTCTCGTATCAGTTTATGATGTTTTAGGGCTGCACATGTTTTGTTGTTAGTGAGATTTTCTGCTGAAAGATAGAGAGATTGCAGGCGAATTTATTGGAGAAGATTTATTCTGATACAATTAATTCTGCATATCTTGTGGAGAATAGTTTGTTACTATTTTTGTGCAAATAGACATGGAGAATTGTTCCTATTTGTGCGGAGAAGATCTTGCAGCTGAATTAAAAAGTGAAGATTTAAAAGATACATAATATCCTGGAAATATTATGTGGAGCTGATTTAAAGGTGTGGAAGATTAAAGATAAAATCTAGCAAAGATTGCGTATTTAAAACATGAAGATCTATTGAAGAGCAGAATCTGTTGGAGATTTGTAGCAGAAGATTTGATATGATTTGAAGGCCCAAATCCAGTTGGGAAAAGGTTATAAATAGAATGCTTGTAATCTAGAATGAGTACGGGTCCAAGATGTAGATCTTTAGGGCTTTGTCAAAGTGAACCACTCGGGTTGTGAGATGGTCACTGTGGTTAACTCAGAAACCTGTAGGTAATGAGTTTGGGTTTGTTCTTGGAGGAAGCTTTGAAGCAACCCCAATGTAAGTCATGGAAGTGTGTCTTCTGGTTTTCTGTGTTAGAAAAGTCGTTGGTAAACAATTTGTTGATGCAGTGACGGTGTAGTTGACTGCTAGACATCATTGTGATGATAGGAAGTGAGATAGAGTCTCTTACCTAGGGAGGACTTAGGTAGAAGGGTCATTGGGTAGTGATTAAATTAGGTAGATTGTCAACTGGTCTGTTGAGTCTATAATTTGATACTACTAATAGTGGACTTCCTTCCTGGCTTAGTATGCCCCCAGATGTAGGTTGTTGAACCGAACTGGGTGAACAATTCAGTGTGTTATTTACTGTTTCTATTATTGCCTTGTTCAGCAGATTGCGATGTTGTGACATTGCACAAAGACATCACACATCTGTACCAGAATTTCAATTGGTATCAAAGCAGGCATCCTGTCTGTTTCTGGATGAGATCTAGGGAAGATACTTTCTGGTTCATTAGCAAGGAAGATAGTTAGTGCATAGAGAATTTCGTATGATCCCTTGGAGTGATGAATGAATGCCTGTAGCTTTGGTGGTAAGCTGCTGTGTGGTTTGACTTATTTTCAAACCTATGATGACCTAGTGCACTTGGAGTGTTGGGCAAGGGTTATTATGTTTTGCCTGAAGGCAGTAGAGGAGTTTTCTGGTGTATGTTCCGCTGCTTATATATATCTGATGGAAAATTCCTGGTGGTTTGGTGTTAAGACTGCAACATTCTGCTCTCCTCTGAAGATGTGGTGATATGTGAGGACATCTTCAACTAGCTTGTTCATCCCAAGTCCACTCATAAAGGAACTCTTCTATAAGTATGTTGAAAAGAGGTCTGAAGAAAGGTAGAAGTAATTTATTCTTGCATCCAACCTTACAAGGTCAATCTCTGGGTTGTGTTAAAGGATCTTTTGGTGTGAAGAGAACTTATGTGCTACCAGCAGATGGTGACATAACAGATGCTTGGGGGCTAAACAAATGTGTTGATCACATCTGTTTTGGAAGAGGAGGCATCTGGGCTGTGTGAGGATTCATCAAGAAAGAAGCTGAGCTTAATATGTCTATCAGCCTTTGGTCAATTGGAATTGGTGTCTGCATTAGCCTTGTGACTGGAAGGATTAGAAGAAGAAGACCAATCTGTTCAGTACTGTGACTCCTTCATCCTTTTGATGGTGAAAGAAGAAGGTAGAGCCAAAGCTAAAGAGGTTCACTGTCAAAGTTTTCATGCGGGAGTGAAGATCTCGATAAGTTATCTCTTAAGCTTAGTTGTGGTAACTGAATGAGGATGACATCAATAGTTTGAAGATTCTTGAAATATTAGAGTATGTTGATTCATGTTTAGTGTGATTGGTGATGTTGAAACATTATTTCAGTCCTTGCTTTCTCAGCCACAGGAAGGTTGTTATGCTCACGGTAAAGTATAAGGTCAAGCCACTTACCCAATCTAAAGTGATCAGTGGGGTGGATTAGCAAAAGAAGGATCAATCAGTGCCTCAAGTCTGCAGAAAAAGGATGTCAGACTAGATAAAATGTTGTATCTTACATGACAATAGTTGAATATTTGTCTACTTTGGATAGTGTTGTGCATTCAACTGATGACATTATACATTGACGGGAGACTATGTATTTGTCTGAGGTTAAAGTGCAGGTCTGCAGAAGGTTTGAGAATTTACTCTATGTGACTGTGTTGAAATTATTTTCAAGGGTTAAGCATCCTGGAGTTGAATCAACTGGTGGAGTTGATTGGTGACTATGGAGTATTATCCATATTGTTTGGGGTAAGAGGCAGATAGTTTCTGGAATGTTGATGACATCTAACATATCTAAGTCAGACAGTGGCTGAGGCTGTAAGATATGAAGTCATCACATCATGATGGTTACAGCTTGGATCAGGTTAGAGCATGGTGTTTGCTCTGGTTGTGAAGGTCGAGGATAAGTGGCAGTTATCTTTGGCTTTCTACTGACGGCTCTACTAAGGGAAGTGACCTTCTTTAGTATTGCTATGGGGTAGTCTTGGACTACTTATTTTCTGAAGATTTAGATGTGGTAGGTTTGAAGTCTTTGGAGTTTCTAAGCAGGATGGAGGTTGTCTACTCATACTTGATTGTTGAATCATGTCTATGAGAGCATGGAAATTTGTTTCTGCAAAAGGGAGGAGGTTCTTCTGAGTGGCAGAAGGAAGAGCTGAATTCAACAGTTGGATGTTCTGACGTCTAGCTTAACATCAGGAGTCTCAGCTGGTGATGTGGCATATCAGCTAATGAGAGGGTGATCTACAGGAATGACCAATAGGATGCTTCAAAAAGATCGTTCTCATGGCAGTTTGCGGGAGCTGCAGGAAGGAGAAGATGTTACATGACCATGGCTTAGGGAGTCTAAGTGTGTTTGCTTTTGAGCAAGTGGAACATGTGACTTGAAGATCAAGTTTCCTGGGTGGATCAAGATATCTCTGTGAGAGCTCTGACATACGTGAAAAGGGTCAAAATATGGCATTTGGTATATCTCAGAAGTGGATTCGAAGAATCAAGATTGTGGCAGCTGGTTATTATTGAGGATTGTCTTGGAACAAGTTACTCTTGGGCAGAAGGGTGATGAGTTGAAGACTCAAGGAGATTATTCGTCTTGAAGGTGGATGAGAGTTTAATTCTCTAGTTCTTTGGATAGTAAGTCCAGTTGGTAGAGCATATCAAGAATCATGGTGATGATATCTTGGTGTGTAGCAGATGTTTCAACTTATGTTGGGACATTATCTGGTTGATTATCCTTGGTGAAGGATGATATTGTTCTGGTTTGAAGCTTGGTGTCTACATTATGCCTAAGAAGTATCTACATAGTCATACGGGAGGATGATGAAGTAGAAGGTCTACCTTGGATGGAAAATGTAGTAAAGACTGGAGTAGCTTGATATTTGAAGATGACAACCTGAGGAAGCTTTATCAGCTGAATGTATCAGAAGTGGTTGTGATGCCGAAGGTGTGAGCTGTTATCTAATGCGGATGTCCTACATGATGTTACAACATCCCTGTCTGGTGTGAAGGTCTGGGATTGTACGCATGAAGTTGGAAGAATCAGAATTATTGATCTGATCAGAAGGAATGTGGTTAAGGAGGGTCCTTATCTTGTGGTGAAAGTGATCTAAAGACAATTGTTATGGAATATGTGAGAAATTCCAAATCAAGTGTGGCGTTTATATTGGACTTGGCAGACCATGTATCTTAAATAAACATGTTGAAATTATGCTCAACAAATACAAGAAGTGGCAGTTCTTGATGTTGAGATTGTGGCAATTTCATTGTGTTTTTATCTGGTGTCAAGTGTTCATCTAGAGCGTTAGTTAACCATGACTGAGGGAGTACTTGTCTATGGATTTTGCTGCAAAGGTACATATATTGTGAAGATTGCATCTTATGAGGATATAATGTTAGATAACACTAGGCTATTAGATGACATGTTGGTGTGGACAAGAATATTTCTAGCCATGTGAAGCTAATTGTTTGAATCATATGCACACATGCTTCTGAGGAGGAATCTGAAGGGCAACCTTGCTTATGTCTGGGAGAATTTGCTTTTCTCTGTAATTTCTGGAAGAAATCAGTAGGGGTTTGTGTTGATGGGAGATGTCACACTTGTCTAGGTGTGTGGTTTTAATTCAAAGAAAGAGGACTTGACTTAAAGTGTAAAGCAGTATATTTGTGCCTCAGATCTTGTGGATGAATTTTCCAAACGTTATGATCAAGAAGTTCATTCCTGAGAGAAGTTGATCAGCTTGGCAAGATGTGAGTTTTGGAGCATGAGAAGATATCCAACCAAGAGGGAATCTTGTGAGTTCTGGTATTTGGATTGGTTGAGGATTAAGCATTAAGTGAATGCGTTCAGCAGGTATGTTGAACAGAGGGTGCGCTCTTGAAGACATGAAGATAAGTCTTATGTTTTCCATTCATTTAAGGTGTTCTTCTTATAAAGGAGCAGTGGTTATCTTACATAGGGAGAGTTGATCTTTTGTGGAAAAAGTGGTTTATCCAGATTGTAATGTCAGACAAGATGTCGTGACATTGTGTTACTGGTAAAGTTCGTGGTGTACTTGACACTTTAGACCTGGTTCTAGAGATTTGTGTGTCAATGGATCGAATCAGAAGTATACATTTACACCAATGTTTGTCAATTTTTGGCCATTAAGGAGGAGAGAATGTACAGTAGTAGCTACTGAGTCTGGATTTTGTTCTGAGTATATTGGTTGGATGATTCAGAATTTGATTTTGGAATTTCTTTTGTGCTTGCTGCGATGTTCAGAGTTTGTCTAATTGTGGCTAAAAAGGGGGAGAAATAGCCAAGTGAGCCAAGAGTATTAAAGAGTACAAATGTCAAATGCTGCTAAAGTGATGTGATACAGAAGTGCAGAAACTGAGGGGGAGTGTGCATGTTGAACAGCTGGTTATGCTGGTTCTTGCCTTGAGGGGGAGCTTGCCAATTGCTGAAGTATTGGAGTGCAGCAGTATTGGAGCGTGTAGTTTGTGCAGCTGTCTTGCTGGTTGCAGTTTTGAGGGGGAGTTGCTGCTGCTAGTTGAGTGCTGATATGGCAGGTATCTCTGATGTTGGCTGAGATTGTTTTAGCCAAAATTAGCCAAAGGGGGAGATTGTTAGTTCTTGTTATTGGCTAGAATTTTGGTAAAACAATGGTGGTGTTAATGATGTCATATGTCTGATGTCTTAACATGAGTTACTAACATTCAGTTTGTGTTAAGTTTGTTAGGGGTGCAGTGTTGTATGCTGATGTTATAAGTGATGTCTTGACATCACTATACCAGAACATCAGAACATCAGTTTGTGATGTTTTAGGGCTGCACGTGTTTTGTTGTTAGTGAGATTTTCTGCTGAAAGATAGAGAGATTGCAGGCGAATTTATTGGAGAAGATTTATTCTGATACAATTAATTCTGCATATCTTGTGGAGAATAGTTTGTTACTATTTTTGTGCAAATAGACATGGAGAATTGTTCCTATTTGTGTGGAGAAGATCTTGCAGCTGAATTAAAAAGTGAAGATTTAAAAGATACATAATATCATGGAAATATTATGTGGAGCTGATTTAAAGGTGTGGAAGATTAAAGATAAAATCTAGCAAAGATTGCGTATTTAAAACATGAAGATCTATTGAAGAGCAGAATCTGTTGGAGATTTGTAGCAGAAGATTTGATATGATTTGAAGGCCCAAATCCAGTTGGGAAAAGGTTATAAATAGAATGCTTGTAATCTAGAATGAGCACGGGTCCAAGATGTAGATCTTTAGGGCTTTGTCAAAGTGAACCACTCGGGTTGTGAGATGGTCATTGTGGTTAACTCAGAAACCTGTGGGTAATGAGTTTGGGTTTGTTCTTGGAGGAAGCTTTGAAGCAACTCCAATGTAAGTCATGGAAGTGTGTCTTCTGGTTTTCTGTGTTAGAAAAGTCGTTGGTAAACAAGCTGTTGATGCAGTGACGATGTAGTTGACTGCTAGACATCATTGTGATGATAGGAAGTGAGATGGAGTCTCTTACCTAGGGAGGACTTAGGTAGAAGGGTCATTGGGTAGTGATTAAATTAGGTAGATTGTCAACTGGTCTGTTGAGTCTGTAATTTGATACTACTAATAGTGGACTTCCTTCCTGGCTTGGTATGCCCCCAGATGTAGGTTGTTGAACCGAACTGGGTGAACAATTCAGTGTGTTATTTACTGTTTCTATTATTGCCTTGTTCAGCAGATTGCGATGTTGTGACATTGCACAAAGACATCACACATCTGTACCAGAATTTCAGAAACAATAAAAGACTCAATTGGTGGACTGTGGTTACTATCTCGAGCTTGGGACTGAGGACTTAGATTTAGGACCCTGTGCACTATGCTCTTGGAGTTGAGATTAGAAGACCTTGGACCTGTTATGTGCTTTGTCTGTATTGGGAAATTTTCTGTGTGCATGTGTTGATGCTTTGATATTGAAGTCATCTGATACATGAAGCTCCTATTTGGTTCTTGGTCTTCATGAAGACTTGGCTAGGATGTTTTGTTATCATCTGATGTCGGCTATTGCTTGGCTTACTGATGCTCACCAGTCCAAGAGAAGAGAATGCTTGTCTTGCACCATCTTTTGGTTAGATCTTTCCATCTCTTATTATTTTCTTGATGCCTGTTCTTGATTCTGCTTAATGTCTGCTTCCATGATGCTTGTTATTTGTGATGCTTTGACATGAGTTTATACCTTACTTGGTTCATTTGATACTTGTGTTGATGTTTGTTTAACACTTTGAGACATATATGTTTGCACTACCCTGCTTGCCCTCATCTCTATCATGTTGTGTGCCTTATTGGTGACTTGTTACTTTGCATTTTGAGCTGACTTGACTACCTTGAGCATTTGCTGTACATATTGCTATTCATCTAGCTTTTCTCTTTGTCCCTCTTCTGCTTATGCCTATTTCCAAAGGAAAGGTTTCATCTCCGTTGACTCCATGCCATGTTTAGTATAGCTTAGTTTAGTCTAGCTTTTCCCTTTCTTTCTGTTTTATCCTAGCCTTAGGATTAGAGTCGTTGTGCTCTTTTGTTTGTGTTCTGCCATGGACACCCCTTTACCCTTTTATCCTAGCCTTAGGTTTGGAGTCGCTGCACTCTATGTAAGTGTCATGGTTATGGATGCTTACCTTTCCCTTTTTTTTTAACCTAGCCTTAGGTTTAGAGTCGTCGTACTCTATGTAGGTATCTTGCCAAGGATACTTACTTCCCTTTGGAACCTTGACCATTATCAAGAGTTCCTCGTCCCTAGTGAGGCGAACTACAGAGGCTCTGATTCCTCATTCCCAGTCAGGATACGTAGGCACGAGACGCGATGTCTTCGCGAGCCCTCTGACCGCTAACCACTAATAACTAACTTCCCATATCTCAGGCCGCCGCGAGATCGAGACTAGTTTACCCTTTTCCCCTTTTATCCTAGCCTTAGGATTGAAGTCACCGTACTCCATGTAAGTGTCATGGTTATGGATGCTTACTCTTCCTTCTCCCTTTTTAAACTAGCCTTAGGTTTAGAGTCGCCGCACTCTACGTAAGTATCTTGCCATGGATACTTGCTCTCCCTTTTGGAACCTTGACCATAGTCAAGAGTTCCTCACCCGTAGTTAGGTGAACTACGAATGCTTTGATTCTTTGAGTCAAGATAGGTAGGCACGAGATGCGATGTCTTGGCGAGCATACTTAGATACATACCTTAGGTCTTTACCTTAGCACAGTTCCCTTAGCAAGCAAATATTAGCATAACACAAATACTTACAAGAGGTTCTTGTAGAGTACTACAGATACTTAGGATGCTAACACCTTCCCTAGGTATAATCAACCCCCAAACCTAGATCTCTTGCTTTGTTTTTACATTGCAATTAGGGTTTCTGATCTTTTCCCTTTCCTTTGGATAAATCAAAGCTCGATGGTGAATTTCAAAGTTTTGTGATTCAAGTTTATTCAATAGCTTAATATCCGATTCTCACCGCAACAAGTTGGAAAGGTGAAAGATCATACTACAAATTTCATTTGAAATTTTTTTTCCAAATGAGGCTGGTATCATGCACAAATCTGGGCTTGAAGCTGGCTGAAACTTAAGAAAAAGTTTCCCAAAATGGAAAGTTCTTAAGAACCCTAGTTTTCCCAAAATGGTAAGTTTTCACAATTCTTGATGTTTCTTGATTCTTTGGATATTTCTAGGTCAAATTCTACCCATGGGCCATGTTTGACATGATGAAAAATAATTTGACCTCAAAAAGTCAGGAGTTGACTTTTTCCTTGATCAGTTGACTTTATATCCAATTCTCCTGATTTTTAATCACCTATCCAAATGAAACCCCTGTGAATGACATTGATGGTCCATAATCCAATCTTAGATACTTGAGAACACATAAAACACCATGGGATCAAGTCTTACCCAAAAATTAGAAATAAACTGATTTTAAGCAAAACCCTAATTTGGTCCCCAAAAGTCTGGAGAAATTGACTGATTCTTCAAACCCCAATTCCTCTGAACATGATGTGGAATCCTTTAAGCCATGTTGATTCATGTGATAATATGCTATTAAAGCCCCAAGATCCTTGATAATGAAGGTGTCCCAAGCATGGACATCCAAAACCCTAGTTGAGGATCAACAGTTAGGAGGGTGTGATCCTCTTCAATTCACTTGCCAACCTCAATATCTTGATGAAATGGTGAACCCTATGAGGTGTTTTAAGACATGATGAGCCTTTGTGGCTTGAGTATTTGAACATATCCTATTCTCTTTACTCTACCCAGTCAATGATAGTGGTAGCATTGATACCATGCCTTGAGGAGACCAATGATGCATATGCAATGTTTATGATCTAAAAGTACATGAAATGTGAAAGCATAAGCCACTAATGAGGGTATAAATAGGAGGGGAAATTTTGGGGTGTTAAAGGGTATAACCAATTTCCTCAACCATGCCAATAACAACTGAAATGATGATGGTGTTAGAAACAATCAATGAAATTAATATACATGTTTAAATACTTTATATGAGTTCCGCATTAATAACATATAACCTATTAACAAGTCTTTCTTACATTTTTCAGAGATAATGTTAGAAAAAGCTTTAAAATTTTATGTTTATCCAAGGATTTCATGTTTGTTAATATCAGACACAGATGTTCCACTAGTAAATTTGATGATAAATTTATGTTTGAAAGTTTTGAACATCAGATCGTTTGGTCGAGAGAGAAAGTTTGTAACAATATATGTTTTGTTTATGTCTAAAACTGAATCAAAACTTGAATTCAACGTTGGAGGTATTACAACCTGAATATCAGTCCCCTATAAATACATTACAAAAATCAGTTCACCATGACTTGATTCTAAAACATTACAACTATTACAAATCCAGTAGCAAAATGAAAACCATGACTTAGATTTGCATCAATAAATATGAGTTCTAAGTTCTCCTTGTTTCTTATGACGATTCATTTATGTGGACCTTTACGACGACTTTCTAGAGTTCATTCTGGTAAAAAATGTCGATGATCATCTCAAACGGCCTTGCCATTTTACAGTTCCTGCAAAAGTGCGTCAAACAATATGAATAATCGATCAACACATACACAAATATGGACGAAAACAGAACATGAACAATGAAACAATAAAATATAAACAAAAATCAAATATGCAACACATTTAGCAATATACCAACTTTTTCCGAAGAAAGTCTTGAAAAAAAATTCATTCATACCATCGAAATAACACAAATTTGGTCGCAAACATCAAAACAAATACAACCATAACAAAAATATATAAAGTAGCTCTAAATCTATAACCTCCAAAACAAACAAAACTTTATATGTTGTACCACCAAGTTCACCTTCATAGTATCAAAATCAGAAACATAATAAATAATGAACAAAAAGATTATGAAGAGAAAGACATAAGCAAAAATATAAGCTTTAGAACTGTTGTAAATGTGCCTTAAAATATTTGTTGATAAAGAGAAAGAAAACATATTTTGGAGATTGCATTTACAGCAAAAATCAAAAGTTTTAGAAAGTCGTCCGAAAAGTCGGGAAAAAAAATCGGTCGATGAATAGTATCATCCGTACGGATGAATAGTGAATTCCGTACGGTGAATAGTGTTTTTGAGTTTTCGGGCTTTTTCGATTCGGTCCATGGATCCATGTGGTTTTGGGCTTTGTTTGTTGGGTATTTGCTATTATAAATATGTATCTCTTATATGGTTGGTGTGTCTAGCACCCCAAAATTTGCCCTACCTTTTTCTGGCTTTTGCTTTGCCTTCATTTTGCATATCCATTAGTTCATAACTCATAATCATATCATTGCATTGGTTTTCTGAGACATGGGATCAAAGGATTTCTTGTTATTGGTATTTCTCTTATTCTGAGGTGCATCAGATTCGTAGGTCTTTCTATCCATTGGTTGACTTCTCCAGTAGTGTACATCAAGGTGAATTAGGATTTCTCATCCATGGTTGAGCTTTGTGGAGTTTTGTCAGTTGAGTTTCATTGAATCAGGATTTTCATGACAAGGACCTCTGGTTGATCATGTTTCTTTATACTTTATTCCTTGTCTTCATCTTCAAGTTTTCCTCAGGGAATTGTTGTGCTCATCACTTGTTGCTAGGGATCTATTGAGAACAAGATTCATGTGGAATACAATGTACTTGAAATTTGAGATATCCGTCATCATTGTTCAAGTTCAATATCTTTCACATTTCAAATTCAAATATCCATTATCCACTTCATTTTTCTTAACCCACATTTCTTATTCCTAATCCATCTTGTGTATATCCATTTATAAAATCCATTTTTAACCATTTTTAGATTTAATATCCAAACCTCTATCCATATTCAATTCTTGGTCCATTTTCTATCAATTTTCAATAACCATTTTAATATCCACTTTTTATCCATATCCATTTCATTTTAATATCCATTCTAATTCCATTCAAAATCCCTTTTAACCATAAGTCCAAAATCCATTTGTTTCTTTCCCTTTTAAACATCCATTTAATTCATATTTTTTCAAGCCACCAAACTCTCATTAATCCAAGTTCAAGTGTCCATACAAAACAAAGAAGGAAAAATGGTTTGTTTTGCCAGCAAAAGCTCTGAGACGAGTTCGAGTAGAGATTTGCGGTGGTGGTCCACTAGCATGGTTGCCTTGCGTGATTCCGGATAAAAAGATGAGAAACTACAGTGTTTTGAACTTTGATGTAATATCCTCAGCGACTCATTTTTCTAGATTTCCTAGTGGCATTTGCTTGTTTAACTCTCATATTGGTTTATTTTTCCCTTTCATAAGGGGCTTTGCAATTATCAATCTGGTACGATTGGGAATTACACGGTATAACATACAGCTAAGGTTTGCTTTATTGTGTGAAAAATAAAAAGGGGAAATAGCCATGACAGAAAAAGTTACACCAGAAATCCATAGCAGAAAGAAATTCCTCACTTGAAAATCCCAATTTCAAACTAACTTCCAACAACTACTAACAGAAATACAATCCAATTTCCTCTAACTTCCTAACAGCTTTATAACAGGACTAACAGAACTAACATTTTCTTCAAAAAAATTTCTAACAGAACTCTAACAAACTTCTAACCGATTTTCACCTGCAAAGACCAAATTACCCTCCCTGATTGTTGCTATAAGAACTTCATTCTCTTCATTCTTCACTCTCTCTTCTTGATTCTGCACCATTTTTATCAATTCTGATTCTACACAATCTTCATCTTCAATTTTCATTCTGCAACTACCTTCAATCTCTCCATCTTTTCTCTTCGTCTTCAATCTTAAATATTATGCACTTCATCTTCACCTCAATTTCTCAACAACTCTGCGATTACTCCATTGTAACCTGCAGAAACCAAAAATTCACAACATCAACAAATCGATTCAACACAATTCAAGCTTAATTGGAACCAAAGAAAAATCAAGCAAATTGAAGAGATCGCTAAAACTTTGCGGTTCGCAGCGGATTCGAAAACGCATTGAGGTGCAATCGGAGGAGAATAAGATGGAACAAAACCGAAGCAATAACAACAACGACACAGGATCGAGGAAGCGAAATACCTGAAGTGTTTCTCTGGTTTTCTCGTCGTCTTCGTCCTCTTTGAAGAGTCACCGGAACTGCTCCGGTAGGTAAGTAAATCTCGATCCGCACTTTGATTATGTGATGATGCTGTTTTCCAATTCGCACTGAGAGAGAGAGATGGAGTTTATGTGATTCTTGTAGCGTTTGATTTGTTGAGGCTGATGTTTGGATGACGTCGTAAGTGTTGAGCGAGAGATGTGAGCGGAAACGAGAGAATAGTAGAAACGGACGGAGTTCGTTGTTGTTGAGGACGGAGAAGACGAAGTGAGTTGGAACTCCGGCACGGCATTTTCCGGTGATGGCGTGATGTTGACGAAGGAGAGAAGACGGCGCGACGAATTTTGTTTCCGTTAAACGTCGAGGAGTAAGGACGAGAGTGATTGATGTAGGGCGAGGCACCTCGCGTTGGTTGAGAATGTACGAGACGGGCACGGATCTTTATTTTCCTTTCCGGCGAAGAGATGACGAAACGAGATAGGATGATAATGTTGTGGCAACAAGGAATTTGGTTTCCGGCGAAATTAGGTGAGTTGTCGCGATGAGGTTTTGTTTATACGTTTAGGTTGGTGACGGCGCAAGAGAGATGACGATGATGGTAGAGGCGGCGGTCGGCGTGGAGAAGGAGAAAGGTGGAGTTAGAGTGAGAGACAGAGAGTTGCATGTATGATTTAGGGTTTTTGTTAGAGAACACCATCCACTTCAGTACCGGACCGGGTTTTGTAGAAGCCCACATACCAATTTTCTATCCACCACCCCTGTCTTACTCATCACACCACCTTTGTGATTACATAAACCGACATTGGGCCTGATACTTAAAGCCCATACGTTTTTTTCTTTTTCTTTCTACACACTCCAGTCACTTCGCACCTCCCTCTGTTCCATAATAAAACATTGGGCCTAGCATTAAAAAGCCCAGCGCCATGTTTGCACACACCCCAGAACCTGTTTGCACTCCTTTTTGTTATTTTGTTTTGATTTTTTTAATTTTGATTTCAATAATTGTTTAGCTAATAAATTTAGGATAATAATTTTAGAAATTAGATTTTAGTTTTAAAAATTAGATTTTAATTAGAGGGATTAGAATTTAATTTTGATTTTGGTTGTAGTTCTTAATCATGATTTTGGTTAACTCACTTTTAATGATTAGTTAATTTTAGAATTTGGCTAATTAGAATTTTAGTTTTAATTAGAAATTAATTAGAATTTCCATTTAGATTTTAATATTAGTTTTAACACTAGAATTAATTTTAGGACTAATTGTTTTTAGAATTAGTTTAGATTTTACTTGAACTAATTTTAGGATTTCATTTTAGATCTAGTTTTAATCTTAGATTAATATTTTCTTGTTAGAATTTAATCTTGGGTTTTTTTAGCATTTTAATTCTAGCTTGGTTATTTTTTACCATGATTTTAATTGCATATTTTTGGATTAATTATTGATTAATTTCTGTTTACCTGATTAAGTGTTTCTTTGCTTGTTTAACTTTTCTTCATCCCTCTTTAAGATCAACTTAACTTCCATCTTGGAAGTAAGTTGCGTCTTATGTTCTTCTCCTTTTTTAGGATAGTGTTCTCATACCACACAAACCATTAGGATCACTCCCTTAACTAATCAATTAGGATTGAGTCTTAGTTCATATAGATTTTTACCTTTGATCCGCCCTTGAGTCTTTCATCTTCTCATCTCAAAGAAAATTCAAAATATCTAATAAAGGTAAGCATTTATTGCATTTAGGCCTTTCATATAAAGAAAAGATTATAAGGGGTCTTCTCTTATTATCTTAGAATGTGTAGCATATAGCCCATCTTGGGTCAATGTGTTAAACATTTGATCTTGTATGAGGGACTTAAATGCAATACTTGTTGAAGGTACAAATAAAGAAAAAACACTTCTTCATTTCATAATAAACAAAAACACTTAATAAACACAAGTATGCTAGTGTGTTTGAACCTTGACAATTGGAACTAAGTGTGGGGGTCTTCTTCACCCTTAGTGTACTTTCTTACTCATTCCATCTTGGAATGTGAGAATGTACACATTCCAATGACTAAGATTCAGATACACTATCATATGCAAACAAATGAAAAAACTCTTAAAAGACAAAAACAAACAATAACGTCTTTCCTTCGGGAATTCTTTCCTCATCTCATTCACTCTTTCCTTAAGGATGCGTCATTTCCGTTCTACCGCAAACAGGTAACGCCTAAGTCTCCCTACAGCGAGCTGCAACACCTAAACTGCTAGGATGCGAACGTTGACGTATTCCATTAAAAAACACAAACAACTTTCCCTAGGTGAGGGGAACTACGTCGCTCTGATTCTCATGCTCCCGATGAGATACGTAGGCAGTGGGGTAGGGCACATGCGAGCACTTCTTTTATTTTCCCTACATTTGTTTCTCTTTCTCCTTTCTTTCTTTCAGTTCCTTTTCCAGTATCCTTTTTTTTATCACCCTTTGATCGAAGCAAGCAAGCGTGGATCCCATCGGGTACGATGGACACGTGGGGGTGCTAATACCTTCCTCTCGCGTAACCGACTCCCTTACCATTTCTCTTGGTCGCAAGACCATGCTCTTTCCTTCCTCTCAGGTTTATGCGGTGTTTCCTTTCCCTCTCTTGGGATAAATACACATTGCTGGCGACTCTGTTTCGGTGCCACTTTCGCGTTTGTGCTAGGATGAAAATCCCGGGAGCGACAGCTGGCGACTCTGCTGGGGACAGGTTGACCTATTGCTGGTCCATCCTAAGCGAGTCAGTCCTAGCGCATGTTTGCTTTTCTTTCATTTGGTGTTTACTGTTATCTTGTATTTGCTGTTTACTGTATTTTATTACTTGTACCATATTTACAGCATATTAGCATTTACATTTTATATATTATACTGTGTTGCACTATTCTGTCTGTTTGGCGGGATGGGATTTCTGAGAGATGAGCTCAGTACACAGGCTCGAGTATACACTTAGATTTAGAGTGGAGAGTAGTGGGACCTACGTGCCATCTGTGTACGTGGGTAATCACGAAATTCACAGCTAGATGAGGCTATCTTGGGACCCATCATGGCGTACGCATCTTGTGTATTCCAGGATGTCGATCTAGAGAGCTGTCGACTCTAGTGACCGATCATGAGGACCTTAGTGGAAACATCTCTCTTTAGTGGTGACAGTGGCAGACCACATTCTGTGGCAAACCCATTCGCACCCGAGGGCCCACTTTGGAACTTACATAGGATATCCCTTTTGAAAGAGAATCAGTGGAGGCACTCCTCGATTGGCGATAGTACTGTACCCCGAGGGATGAATGTACTATTGCTTCTCGAACTCAGTGTTAGAAGCTGAGGACCTTTCGTTTTGGAGAATCAGTTGAGGCCTCCTCGATTGATGATGATGCCAAACCAAAAATGGTGAACGTATCATCATTTCTCGGCCTGAGAGCCCGGGATACTGAACATCCTAGCACCCACATGTGAGAGGGGCGGGTTGTTTACAGGTTTGCAGGTAACCTTGACCTTCTACATACCCGGTATTCTGGATTTCCTATCAGTGTGGACTTATCAGCCTGGTATTCTGGTATTTTGATCATCCGGTTTTCTGGTTATTCGGATATTCTGGTATTCCGGTATTTTCTTTAGAACAGACCTATGAGCTTATTCAGTCGTCAGCACAGCACAGTGATTATGCAGGATTTATGGAAGCTTTGATCCCATGTCTTATTGCATTCATTTTATTGCATTGCATTTGCATCTTGCATAATTTTTGCATATCCTTTCTCCAGGCCAAACCAGTGAGCTCATCCATCCTTTATCTGAACTGCAGTTTGATTTCCCGACTTTTGTATTGGACTTGAATCAACCTTGGGAAGGATCATGAACTCTGGGGAACATAATTAGTTTGTGACTAGGGCCGATGTTGAATTGATGAAGCATCAGTTGGACCAACTTATGGAAGCTATGACCACCATGACAAGGGGAGATGCCAATATTCAAAGAAATGAGAATGTTGTTCCACCTCCGGTGAACAGTGTTGCCCAGGCTCAGCCGATACGAATTCCTGTTGAGGATCCTGTTATGCAAAAACATTCCATTGTCCGAGACGGACATTCTTCTTCTCTTGATGCCACGGACTATCAACGCTTTGCTTTCTCTATGCCAGATGTCCAAGGGGTAGTTCCGAAGATGAAGCCTAAGGATCCACGATATGTTGATGACGAAAGATACCGCGTGTTGGACGAGAAAATTAAAGCCCTGGAGAGGCGTGATACTCTTGATTTGAATGCTTCGAGCATGTGTTTGGTGTCTGGCCTTGTGTTGCCGCCAAAGTTTAAGATGCCAAAGTTTGAGCAATACAAAGGGGATAGCTGCCCAAAACTACATTTGGTGATGTTCTGCAGAAGAATGACCTCACATGTCGACAATGACAAGCTCATGACCCACTGTTTCCAAGACAGTCTGAGTGGGGCATCTTTGTATTGGTATATGCAGTTGCAGAGTGGTTGCATCAAATCATGGACAGACCTAGCTAACGCCTTTGTAAAGCAGTACAGTTATAATCTTGACATGGCTCCCAGCCGGATGCATTTGCAAGACGTGTCTCAGGCAGATAATGAATCATTCTGAGAGTATGCTCAGAGATGGAGAGAGTTAGCCGCTCGTGTTCAACCGCCACTTTCGAATAGAGAATTAGTTGATTTGTTCATGGATACCTTGCAAGGGCCGTACTTGGAAAAGATGATTGCCAATGGGGCAGCAAAATTTTCTGACCTGGTGATGGTGGGAGAACGTATTGAGAGATTGCTCAAGTATGGAAAGCTCCAAGGTATCTCGAACTTCCAAGCTAATGAAAATGAATCAGTTGTTAGTTCTCAGGAAGAATTCGAGGAAGAAAATAGTTCCATTCAGGAATCTTCACCACCTCGTTCTCGGTGTTCACACATATCAACTGTTCAGAGTCAACAATCTTATGGGTCTTCGTATCAAGGACAATATTCTTCTGCAAATCAAGGACTTCCTCAGAGTCAACGATCATATCGCCGTCAGCCGCGTCAGCACGCCCGACAAAGGCCAAGGAAGCCCGAGAGGCATTTCACTCAATTGCCAATGTCATATCGTCAGATGCTGCCAGATTTGATCAGAGGTAGATTAATAGTGCCGAAGGAATTGAAGCCGGTACCTTTTCCATATCCACCAGGTTTTGATGCCAATGTCCATTGTGACTATCATGCTGGGGCACAGGGGCATTCAACTGAAGACTGTAAGGTGCTCAAGAGCAAGGTTCAGACTCTACTTGACTTCAACATGTTCTCATTCACACCTCAGGGTATTCAGATAAACATTTCTCCTTCATCCAGTCAGGTAGGTTCATCAGTCCAGGGTATGGAAGAAGTCACTGAGAGCAGTTGTGCAGATGAGTATCAGAATGACTTCGATGAGCAATTCTGAGGATGGCCAGCTCATTAGCAAATCAAGCTTGGAAAGCCCAGTTCCCCGAAGCCAGAAATCATTTAGATCATGTCATTTCTTTGCATTTGTAGTTTCTTTTATGTTAAAAAGTGCAAACTCATTTGTAAAACTTGTTGTTTTCGATTGATAATGATAATGAAATGAATATGCATGTTTTGGTTAAATTCGGTCGTGTTCACTCATACTTTTCTTTATTGGTATCTAACATTTGTTTAAGCAGGATCCGAGGGAGGATGATGATATTCAAAGACGCAGAACTTCCCATTGTATGCTTTTGGGACAAAACCCTGTTGATGATGTACAGGCATTTTTTTAATTCCTCAAACACCGGAGACATAAGGAAGATAATCCCTTGTCAACCCCGCTGAGCCTAGAAGCAGGAGTTTTTTTTTCTGAAAACGAAAAAACCCTCTATCTTAACCCGGGGCAGGGTAGGTGTCAGCTAATTTGACCGTGTGTTCAAATTTCAAAAGGAGTGTCCCGTTCGAGGATCAATTACATCCATGGTTATCCCTCATCAACCGAAGAGTGAGACGGTCATAACCCTTTACAAGTCAAGACAACCTGTGTCACATGATTAGTTCAAAAAAAAAATCAATCAAAAGAAAAAAAAAAGAGAAAAGCCCGCTAATTCAAGACTTGAAAACAAGTGACTTTGGCAAAAGTTAGGGCATCCCGCTGGACTTCAAAATTGAAAAAATTCAAAAAAAAAAGAAAAAAAAAAGAAAAAAAAAAGAATCAGTCCAAGCAAAATTAGGGAAATCAAAAGCAAAAAGAATGAAAAGCGAAAAGGATTACAAAAGAAAAATCCTCAAGCAAAGAACAAGTCGTGTGACTACAGACACCAAAGGCAAAAGGGGTGAATGTCACTCTGTAAACCGTGTGGGTTCCTTAACCATCCTCATACCATTCACAACCTTTTGAAAGGTGAGCGTTTGTGTCGAGTTAGCTGAACGTAGGACTGGAGAACATCAAGGAGAATGGGTGGGTTAAAATAAAACTTTGAGCCTTATATCCTTTCTTTCTTAAACCGTGAACCAGGCCACGTTACAACCTTCAAAAGAACTAATTGAAGCAGGGTTGTTTCGAAAGCATACTTCGGTTAAAATCGCGTCAGTTCTGACTCCCAAAAGGACTTTCTTACCATTCATGTTGGTATCAGTGACATTCTAATAAGTGATTCGTTCATTATATGCCACAAATTTTTTCCAGTGAACAGACTTGGATTTCAAAACTGTTATATGCATTGCATCAAAATTATCTTTTCAAAACGAATTATTTTACTTGCGAGTCAGTACTTGACATCAGGAAAATTTCTACAATGGAAAGATTGATTAATCTAAGGTACAAAGTGCCCGAGTACTCTGTTGAGCCGGGGCAAGTCATACCAAACGGGCGATCCATCCCAAGATCCAGTTAATCTGGGGCAATCAAGTCGAGATTTAGACATTCTCTCAAAGGTCAGTTAAAGGTACTCCTTCACAGATCAGCCAGACAGGGGCACAAATCATTTCAAGGCTGGGGCAGGCCCCCCAAGAGCAAAAAAAGGTTATTCCCTCTGGAGGACGGTTAATCAAAAGCCATGGGGCAATATATGTCGGATCTTCACGAGACATCCTGAAGATATGTTCATTTACAAATTATGTTGCATCGGGGCACCTCTTTTGGTCATATCACATCTGCAGGGTTCACGTTGATAGTTAACACGAGATGACCCCAGTAGAGTCTCTCTCCCTAGCAAAGATAGCTGGAGTTTCATCACTCGTGGCAGAGCATTATGTAGATTGTGATTATTCTCCCCAGAAAGAGTTCAGGAGTTCGCTCTCCCCTAGCCAGTGTGACGAAGTTATTTCTTTTTCAACAAGAGTTTATATCCCCTTACAGGATAAGAGTGTTGGGTTTGTGCTTCCTTAGTTTGCGGTAAAGTTGTTCCCATCTCCCCAACATGGTAAGGGTAAGAGGCAAGCATCAAACAAAGGAGTAAGTCTGATCTGGTCCCCTAGCAGAGTTGATATCATCAATCATTGTCCCCCAAGTATATTGTTGGGTGGTGGTTAGCTTTCCCCAGCAAGTCAAAGGTCGATTGTCATTGGCACTTTTCTTCAGGAGATTCTTGGGATGTTTCCTTCAGCAGACAGTTGTTATTCATGCTTTCCTGCAGAATGGAGGTTTGGTCGGGATCTCGAGCAGTTATGACCTTGGAGACGGTTCAGTTTGTTATTCCCCAGCGGAGTTGGCCTCGTCTCTTCAGCATTTATTTTGCTGGAGTGCTCCTGTTGCATATCATAAACATCGTAGCATAATCATCATCCACGCATATCATCAGCATAACATTGCATGAAGCCTTGTAAAACCAAACAGCAAATCCATAGCCCAACCTTGCTCGGCATTCATCCACAACCCACTTTGCTGGCATATTGCAAAAACCTGAAGCCTTATCCCTATTGGCGTCTCCTTCAAAGCAAAAGTCCAATCCCTATTGGAACTGCATTCAAAATCCAATCCCTATTGGTACCCAGAAAGATTTCGCCTTTGAAAAAACAACCACCATCAGGTTTCACCTGTCCTAGCCAGCAAAGTTCAATTGTACTTGGCACATCCTTCTTTTCCCGGTAGCCTGAGCATGCGTCGGCATTTTGCATATAGTGATCATTGCATCCTCAAATCGCGTAGCATTTCCATTTGATATGGAGCATTACGCCATAGAAAGAAAATTCAAACATATGCATGCGAAGCATAAGCCATATTTGGTACCTTGCGCGAAAGCCCGAATCAACTTCCAATCAAGACGGTGACATATTCCCAGCAGACATTACAATCAACCCCTCTGCTTACCTTTCTTTTGGGTCGTAGATCATACGTCGATCTTACCCTCGACCAGTCATTGTCCATCAACCCTTTGATGACGGCATTTCGGTCAGGTTTCCTTTCCATCAAACCCCTTTGATGATGTGTTTCTGCGTATGGTTTTCTTTCTGTCATCCCTATGACAATGTGATCCCTAAGTCAGGCATTCTTTCTGTCATCCCTATGACAATGTGTCTCCTTTGGTCGAGTCTTCTTCCCGTCAACCCTTTGACGATGTGTTCCGAGCTCAGGTTTCGTACCTTCGGATGCTTTCAGTTTCTTCCCGTCAACCCTTTGATGATGTGTTCCGAGCTCAGGTTTCGTACCTTCGGATGTTTTCAGTTTCTTCCCGTCAACCCTTTGACGATGTGTTCCGAGCTCAGGTTTCGTACCTTCGGATGTTTTTAGTTTCTTCCCGTCAACCCTTTGACGATGTGTTCTGAGCTCAGGTTTCGTACCTTCGGATATGTTCAGTTTTCTTTCCGTCATCCCCATGACGATGTGTTCCTACGGTGGAATTTTCTTTCTGTCATCCCTATGACAATGTGTTTCTTGGGGTTTACCTTCTTCCTGTCATCCCTATGACAATGTGTTCCTTAAGTTGGGTCTTTCTGTCATCCCCATGACAATGTGTCCCTACGATGGAATTTTCTCCCTGTCATCCCTATGACAGTGGTTTATCTTCAGTCAGGTTTTCTTTCTGTCATCCCTATGACAACGTGTTCCCTTTTCATCTTTTCTTTCTGTCAAACCCCTTTGACGATGTGCTTTCTTTGGTCGAGTCCTCTTTCTGTCATCCCTATGACAATGTGTTTCTTTGGGTTCAGTCTTCTTTCCGTCAATTCTTTGACGATGTGGGCCGGTGCATATCTTTTCTTTCCGTCAACCCCTTGACGATGTTAGGTTATCTCCCCTACAGAGTTGTCTGCTTGGATTTCTCTTTTCCCCAATAGAGTTGCCTCGCAGAGCTACCTTGAAGTTGATGGCCAATCCCCAGTGAAGTCATCAGGAGTTTGAAGATGCTTAATCTTCTGTAAAATCCTCTTGGGACGCTTCTTCAGATAAGTCTTATATCATGGGGCAAAAAGCAAGTTGTTGACCTTCCAGAGCATGGGGCAGCTTAAATTTACTCGGCAGGAGATGTTCCGGATCTAATATCCCCAGTAGAGTTTGGATACGCTTGGTCTTCTGTAAAATCCTCTCAAAAGGCATTCCCTAGCATGAGACGCTGTGAAGCAGTTCTCCCCAACAAGGTTTGTTATAAACTCATTATCCCCAACGGAATCGTCAAAAGGAAGGTTCGCCTATCATGGGGCATTGTGGCACTTATCCTAAGTTTAATAGTCTTATTCCTCAATAGGATTTACCAGCAAGTGGTAGCATCAACAAAGTATAGTTCCCGCAGGTTTCAGCATGTGAAATTTGTCGAAGAATAATTCACAGCCGAGTTGTTTTCTCCCCAGTGGAGTCCCCATAGAATTCAACATTTTGACAGTAATTTCCCTAGCAGGGTCTAAATAGATCGAGGGAATCTCTTCTTCAGCAAAGTGTCAGCATATGATATTACCCAGCATGTGGTGTAATTCTCAGCATTGCTCATTTACAATTCAAAGTCCAATTTGTTTTGGCATACAGTTTGTCCATATTATTCCAGTAGGTGGGGTAGTATGGCAGATGGTTATTCCAACAGGTGGGATGATCAATACATACAGTTTGTCCATATTATTCCAGCAAGTGGGGTAGTATGGCAGATGATTATTCCATCAGGTGGGATGATCATTATATACAGTTTGTTCATATTATTCCAGCAGGTGGGATAGTATGGCAGATGGTTATTCCAGCAGGTGGGGTGATCATTATATACAATCGTTCATCATTCCAGCAGGTGGGATAATATTGCATATGGTTTTTCCAGCATGTGGAATGATCATAGCAAAGCTTCCAAAGCCGGTTTGGTAAGCATCGGAGTCCAATATTAGTTTGGCAAAGCTGCAAAAGTCCATCTAAGGATGGAAATTTTGAGATTCTAAAGCCGGTTTGGTAATCATTGAAGTCCAACGACAGATTGGCAAAAGTCCATCTTAGGGTAGCAAATCAGCAAAGTCCAACGACAGATTGGCAAAATTCCATCTTAGGGTGGCAAATCAGTAAAGTCCACCCGCAGTGTGGCAAGCCAGTAGTTGCCTGGCGTCGTACAAAAGACATTGTTAAAGTCCACCCGCAGTGTGGCAAGCCAGTAGTCATCTGGCGTCGTACAAAAGATATCTCTCTAGTGTTATTCTTTATCACCAAAGTTTTATTCAAGCAGAGTTCATTTGGTTGGGTTTATATCCCTTTTATTTTTCTCCACAGGGTGCAAATTTTGCGGTTCATTTTGTATTCAATCACCTTGTACCTTGAATGTCTGAAAGCCGTCGCTATCATCCTTTCAGGTCCAAGTTGATTGAATAGGGGCAGCTGTAGCACCCCAAAATTTGCCCTACCTTTTTCTGGCTTTTGCTTTGCCTTCATTTTGCATATCCATTAGTTCATAACTCATAATCATATCATTGCATTGGTTTTCTGAGACATGGGATCAAAGGATTTTCTTGTTATTGGTATTTCTCTTATTCTGAGGTGCATCAGATTCGGAGGTCTTTCTATCCATTGGTTGACTTCTCCAGTAGTGTACATCAAGGTGATTTAGAATTTCTCATCCATGGTTGAGCTTTGTGGAGTTTTGTCAGTTGAGTTTCATTGAATCAGGATTTTCATGACAAGGACCTCTGGTTGATCATGTTTCTTTATACTTTATGCCTTGTCTTCATCTTCAAGTTTTCCTCAGGGAATTGTTGTGCTCATCACTTGTTGCTAGGGATCTATTGAGAACAAGATTCATGTGGAATACAATGTACTTGAAATTTGAGATATCCGTCATCATTGTTCAAGTTCAATATCTTTCACATTTCAAATTCAAATATCCATTATCCACTTCATTTTTCTTAACCCACATTTCTTATTCCTAATCCATCTTGTGTATATCCATTTATAAAATCCATTTTTAACCATTTTTAGATTTAATATCCAAACCTCTATCCATATTCAATTCTTTGTCCATTTTCTATCAATTTTCAATAACCATTTTAATATCCACTTTTTATCCATATCCATTTCATTTTAATATCCATTCTAATTCCATTCAAAATCCCTTTTAACCATAAGTCCAAAATCCATTTGTTTCTTTCCCTTTTAAACATCCATTTAATTCATATTTTTTCAAGCCACCAAACTCTCATTAATCCAAGTTCAAGTGTCCATACAAAACAAAGAAGGAAAAATGGTTTGTTTTGCCAGCAAAAGCTCTGAGACGAGTTCGAGTAGAGATTTGCGGTGGTGGTCCACTAGCATGGTTGCCTTGCGTGATTCCGGATAAAAAGATGAGAAACTACAGTGTTTTGAACTCTGATGTAATATCCTCAGCGACTCATTTTTCTAGATTTCCTAGTGGCATTTGCTTGTTTAACTCTCATATTGGTTTATTTTTCCCTTTCATAAGGGGCTTTGCAATTATCAATCTGGTACGATTGGGAATTACACGGTATAACATACAGCTAAGGTTTGCTTTATTGTGTGAAAAATAAAAAGGGGAAATAGCCATGACAGAAAAAGTTACACCAGAAATCCATAGCAGAAAGAAATTCCTCACCTGAAAATCCCAATTTCAAACTAACTTCCAACAACTACTAACAGAAATACAATCCAATTTCCTCTAACTTCCTAACAGCTTTATAACAGGACTAACCGAACTAACATTTTCTTCAAAAAAATTTCTAACAGAACTCTAACAAACTTCTAACCGATTTTCACCTGCAAAAACCAAATTACCCTCCCTGATTGTTGCTATAAGAACTTCATTCTCTTCATTCTTCACTCTCTCTTCTTGATTCTGCACCATTTTTATCAATTCTGATTCTACACAATCTTCATCTTCAATTTTCATTCTGCAACTACCTTCAATCTCTCCATCTTTTCTCTTCGTCTTCAATCTTAAATATTCTGCACTTCATCTTCACCTCAATTTCTCAACAACTCTGCGATTACTCCATTGTAACCTGCAGAAACCAAAAATTCACAACATTAACAAATCGATTCAACACAATTCAAGCATAATTGGAACCAAAGACAAATCAAGCAAATTGAAGAGATCGCTAAAACTTTGCGGTTCGCAGCGGATTCGAAAATGCATTGAGGTGCAATCGGAGGAGAAAAAGATGGAACAGAACCGAAGCAATAACAACAACGACGTAGGATCGAGGAAGCGAAATACCAGAAGTGTTTCTCTGGTTTTCTCGTCGTCTTCGTCCTCTTTGAAGAGTCACCGGAACTGCTCCGGTAGGTAAGTAAATCTCGATCCGCACTTTGATTATGTGATGATGTTGTTTTCCAATTCGCACCGAGAGAGACAGATGGAGTTTATATGATTCGTGTAGCGTTTGATTTGTTGAGGCTGATGTTTGGATGACGTCGTAAGTGTTGAGCGAGAGATGTGAGCGGAAACGAGAGAATAGTAGAAACGGACGGAGTTCGTTGTTGTTGAGGACGGAGAAGACGAAGTGAGTTGGAACTCTGGCACGGCATTTTCTGGTGATGGCGTGATGTTGACGAAGGAGAGAAGACGGCGCGACGAATTTTGTTTCCGTTAAACGTCGAGGAGTAAGGACGAGAGTGATTGATGTAGGGCGAGGCACCTCGCGTTGGTTGAGAATGTACGAGACGGGCACGGATCTTTATTTTCCTTTCCGGCGAAGAGATGACGAAACGAGATAGGATGATAATGTTATGGCAACAAGGAATTTGGTTTCCGGCGAAATTAGGTGAGTTGTCGCGATGAGGTTTTGTTTATACGTTTAGGTTGGTGACGGCGCAAGAGAGATGACGATGATGGAGGAGGCGGCGGTCGGCGTGGAGAAGGAGAAAGGTGGAGTTGGAGTGAGAGACAGAGAGTTGCATGTATGATTTAGGGTTTTTGTTAGAGAACACCATCCACTTCAGTACCGGACCGGGTTATGTAGAAGCCCACATACCAATTTTCTATCCACCACCCTTGTCTTACTCATCACACCACCTTTGTGATTACATAAACCGACATTGGGCCTGATACTTAAAGCCCATACGTTTTTTTTCTTTTTCTTTCTACACACTCCAGTTACTTCGCACCTCCCTCTGTTCCATAATAAAACATTGGGCCTAGCATTAAAAAGCCCAGCGCCATGTTTGCACACACCCCAGAACCTGTTTGCACTCCTTTTTGTTATTTTGTTTTGATTTTTTTAATTTTGATTTCAATAATTGTTTAGCTAATAAATTTAGGATAATAATTTTAGAAATTAGATTTTAGTTTTAAAAATTAGATTTTAATTAGAGGGATTAGAATTTAATTTTGATTTTGGTTGTAGTTCTTAATCATGATTTTGGTTAACTTTAGTTAATTTTAGAATTTGGCTAATTAGAATTTTAGTTTTAATTAGAAATTAATTAGAATTTCCATTTAGATTTTAATATTAGTTTTAACACTAGAATTAATTTTAGGACTAATTGTTTTTAGAATTAGTTTAGATTTTACTTGAACTAATTTTAGGATTTCATTTTAGAACTAGTTTTAATCTTAGATTAATATTTTCTTGTTAGAATTTAATCTTGGGTTTTTTTAGCATTTTAATTCTAGCTTGGTTATTTTTTACCATGATTTTAATTGCCTATTTTTGGATTAATTGTTGATTAATTTCTGTTTACCTGATTAAGTGTTTCTTTGCTTGTTTAACTTTTCTTCATCCCTCTTTAAGATCAACTTAACTTCCATCTTGGAAGTAAGTTGCGTCTTATGTTCTTCTCCTTTTTTAGGATAGTGTTCTCATACCACACAAACCATTAGGATCACTCCCTTAACTAATCAATTAGGATTGAGTCTTAGTTCATATAGATTTTTACCTTTGATCCGCCCTTGAGTCTTTCATCTTCTCATCTCAAAGAAAATTCAAAATATCTAATAAAGGTAAGAATTTATTGCATTTAGGCCTTTCATATAAAGAAAAGATTATAAGGGGTCTTCTCTTATTATCTTAGAATGTGTTGCATATAGCCCATCTTGGGTCAATGTGTTAAACATTTGATCTTGTATGAGGGACTTAAATGCAATACTTGTTGAAGGTACAAATAAAGAAAAAACACTTCTTCATTCCATAATCAACAAAAACACTTAATAAACACAAGTATGCTAGTGTGTTTGAACCTTGACAATTGGAACTAAGTGTGGGGGTCTTCTTCACCCTTAGTGTACTTTCTTACTCATTCCATCTTGGAATGTGAGAATGTACACATTCCAATGACTAAGATTCAGATACACTATCATATGCAAACAAATGAAAAAACTCTTAAAAGACAAAAATAAACAATAACGTCTCTCCTTCAGGAATTCTTTCCTCATCTCATTCACTATTTCCTTAAGGATGCGTCATTTCCGTTCTACCGCAAACAGGTAACGCCTAAGTCTCCCTACAGCGAGCTGCAACACCTAAACTGCTAGGACGCGAACGTTGACGTATTCCACTAAAAAACACAAACAACTTTCCCTAGGTGAGGGGAACTACGTCGCTCTGATTCTCATGCTCCCGATGAGATACGTAGGCAGTGGGGTAGGGCCCATGCGAGCACTTCTTTTATTTTCCCTACATTTGTTTCTCTTTCTCCTTTCTTTCTTTCAGTTCCTTTTCCAGTATCCTTTTTTCTATCACCCTTTGATCGAAGCAAGCAAGCGTGGATCCCATCGGGTACGATGGACGCGTGGGGGTGCTAATACCTTCCTCTCGCGTAACCGACTCCCTTACCCTTTCTCTTGGTCGCAAGACCATGCTCTTTCCTTCCTCTCAAGTTTATGCGGTGTTTCCTTTCCCTCTCTTGGGATAAATACACATTGCTGGCGATTCTGTTTCGGTGCCACTTTCGCGTTTGTACTAGGATGAAAATCCCGGGAGCGACAGTGTGTGACAATCTTAGAGTTTACACCAGCAAGGGAGAGCAAGTGTTTAAAGGCATATCATAGGGTTTTAGCTATTCACAAAGAAAACCTTATAAAAGAAAAGGTTTAGGTAAACCTTTGGAGTTGTTTAAGGTTATTGTGATTGTGAAACACTGTTACACCTTGGGTTTGAGTGATTCATATATTGAGAGTTTGAGAGGTTGGGAAACACTTGGATAAAAAATAGGGTTGTTCTTGGGAACCTGAAGGCAAAGACAATTTTCTTGTAACTCATCTGTAATCTCTTGTAACAATTTTCTGAGTATAGTGAATTGGAGAGCTACTCTCTCCCCCAGAATATATCGTTTAATCGAACTGGGTAAACAAACCTTCTGTTTTTTCTTGCCTTATTCTGTTATATTATCTGTGTACAAATTATTATTTCTGAAGACCATTTATTTTGGTTGCTATTGTTCTTTGTCTCACAAATTGATATTGAATTTTGTCGTAATTCACAACAAGATTCACAACAAGTGGTGCGGTGAGCGTCGAGCAAAGAGATATTGTTGACAAGTGAGCACCATGTTTAGTAGATGGAAAATTGAGAAATTTTCCGATAATAACGACTTCGGGTTGTGGAAAATTAAGATGCAAGCAATTTTAATTCAAGAGAAGTGTATCAATGCTTTGAAGAGTGAAACATTGATGCCTGCAGGGCTTACACAGGTACAGAAGACCGAGATGGTGGATAAGGCCAGGAGTGTCATTATCTTGTGCCTCGGGGATAAAGTTCTAAGAGAAGTCTCCAGGGAGCAAACTGCGATTTCTATGTGGGTAAAACTTGAATCATTGTATATGACAAAGTCTTTGGCTCACAGGTTGTATCTGAAACAACAACTCTATTCGTTCCGAATGGTGGAGAACAAATCCATAGTTGAGCAGCTAATAGAATTTCACAAGATTATCGATGATCTTGAGAATATTGAAGTGAAGATTGATGATGAGGACAAGGTTTTGCTCCTGTTGATTTCATTACCCAGATCCTTTGAGCACTTTAAGGATGCCCTTCTTTATGGTAAGAAAGGTACTATTACTTTGGATGAAGTCCAGACGGCGGTGAAATCCAAAGAATTTTCAAAGTCGAGATATTTGAAGATTGAAGATAGTGGTGAAGGCATAAATGTATCAAGAGGAGAAGGTGAGCGTAAAGGAATGTCCAAATCAAAGAGGTCTGACAAGTCAAAGGTAAAATGTTTTAATTGTCAGAAAATCAGTTACATTAAAAGGGATTGTTCTGAAAGAAAGGTCAATGGAGATTATGTTCAAGCTGTAGTTGCATTGGGTGAGGAAAGTTATGAGGATGCCGAAGCACTAGTATTATTGAGTTTGGAAACTGAAGATAGTTGGGTCATTGACTCAAGTTGCTCTTATCACATGTGTCCAAGAATAGAATACTTTGAAACTTTGAAGATGGTGCAAGGTGGAGTAGTTTGCCTTGGTAGTAATAAGGCATGCAAGGTTCATGGTATTGGTACGGTCATATTTAAAATGTTTAATGATCGTGAACTTCCTATTCACAATGTGAGGTATGTTCCAGAACTCAAGCGAAATTTGTTATCTATAATATGTTTGATGATCTAGGCTATTGTACTAGAGTTGAACGTGGAGTGATGAAGATTTCGCGTGATGAGTTGATTGCTAAAGGGTCTAAAATATGTGGTCTATATATTTTAGAAGGTTCAAATGTTATTATTCATTCATCGTTAACTAGTGGAGGCTTTCATGACAAGGAAGCGCTATGTGATTTGAGTTTAAGGCGTTATGAATGCCTTGAGAAAGTTTTAGAGGAGTACAATGAATTTTGCAGAAATCAAGGGATAAAAATGCATGTTACCGCTGAGTTGTTACTGAGTTTTTGGGGAGGAGCTAAGGTTAAAACAACTTACTTGGTTGGTAGAGAATTTCTTCAGAAGAAGAATAGTGAAAACCAAGGGAGAAACCTGGGAGAAACTATAATGGAGAAAACTCAGTTTGAGGTGGTGTTTCCTACTATGGATGCTAGCAGTAGTGAGGGAACGGTTACAGAGATCTCTGATTATCATTTGACTCATGATGAGGTAAGGAGGGTTATTGTAGTATCTCAAAGGGACGGTTATGCTAGCCTTGGATATTATGTTTTTAACGTGGCTGAAAGACTGCAAAATAAAAGAAGAAAAACCTTCAGGGAGGCATTTGAAAACAGGTAGAGTCAAGGGTGGTTGAAAAATAAAACTTGTAGGCATTTTAAATTACCTAGGCAGAAAAGGGTAATTGGGAACAAGTGGATGCAAGTTGCGAGATCAAAATTCAATGGTTGCTTGAATTTGATCAAAGTTATTGATTAAAGTTTTAACTTGGTAGAGAACAACAATGTTGTTGATTGGTAAATTGATATTAACACGGTTTAAAGTCAAGGTGGAGATTGTTGTAAATATGCCTTAAAACCTTTGTTGATAAAGAGAAAGAAAACATATTTTGGAGATTGCATTTACAACGAAAATCAGATGAAAAGTCGAAAAAAATCGGTCGGTGAATAGTGTCGCGCGTCGTACGGATGAATAGTGATGTCCGTACGGTGAATAGTGTTTTCGCGTTTTTGGGCTTTGTTTGTTGGGTTTTTTATATTATAAATATGTATCTCTTATATGGTTGGTGTGTGACAATCTTAGAGTTTACACCAGCAAGGGAGAGCAACGGTTTAAAGGTATAGCATAGGGTTTTAGCTATTCACAAGGAAAACTTTAGAAAAGAAAAGGTTTAGGGAAACCTTTGGTGTTGTTTAAGTTTATTGCGATTGTGAAACACTGTTACACCTTGGGTTTGAGTTATTCATATATCGAGAGTTGGAGAGGTTGGGAAACACTTGGGTAGAAAATAGGATTGTTCTTGGGAACCTAAAGGCGAAGGATATTTTCTTGTAACTCATCTGTAATCTCTTGTAACAACTTTCTGAGTATAGTGAATTGGAGAGCTGCTCTCTCCCCCAGAGTAGATCGTTTGATCGAACTGGGTAAACAAACCTTATGTTTTTTCTGGCCCTTATTTTGTTATATTATCTGTGTACGGATTATTATTGCTGAAGACCATTTTCTATCAATTTTCAATAACCATTTTAATATCCACTTTTTATCCATATCCATTTCATTTTAATATCCATTCTAATTCCATTCAAAATCCCTTTTAACCATAAGTCCAAAATCCATTTGTTTCTTTCCCTTTTAAACATCCATTTAATTCATATTTTTTCAAGCCACCAAACTCTCATTAATCCAAGTTCAAGTGTCCATACAAAACAAAGAAGGAAAAATGGTTTGTTTTGCCAGCAAAAGCTCTGAGATGAGTTCGAGTAGAGATTTGCGGTGGTGGTCCACTAGCATGGTTGCCTTGCGTGATTCCGGATAAAAAGATGAGAAACTACAGTGTTTTGAACTCTGATGTAATATCCTCAGCGACTCATTTTTCTAGATTTCCTAGTGGCATTTGCTTGTTTAACTCTCATATTGGTTTATTTTTCCCTTTCATAAGGGGCTTTGCAATTATCAATCTGGTACGATTGGGAATTACACGGTATAATATACAGCTAAGGTTTGCTTTATTGTGTGAAAAATAAAAAGGGGAAATAGCCATGACAGAAAAAGTTACACCAGAAATCCATAGCAGAAAGAAATTCCTCACCTAAAAATCCCAATTTCAAACTAACTTCCAACAACTACTAACAAAATACAATCCAATTTCCTCTAACTTCCTAACAGCTTTATAACAGGACTAACAGAACTAACATTTTCTTCAAAAAAATTTCTAACAGAACTCTAACAAACTTCTAACCGATTTTCACCTGCAAAGACCAAATTACCCTCCCTGATTGTTGCTATAAGAACTTCATTCTCTTCATTCTTCACTCTCTCTTCTTGATTCTGCACCATTTTTATCAATTCTGATTCTACACAATCTTCATCTTCAATTTTCATTCTGCAACTACCTTCAATCTCTCCATCTTTTCTCTTCGTCTTCAATCTTCAATATTCTGCACTTCATCTTCACCTCAATTTCTCAACAACTCTGCGATTACCCCATTGTAACCTGCAGAAACCAAAAATTCACAACATCAACAAATCGATTCAACAAAATTCAAGCTTAATTGGAACCAAAGACAAATCAAGCAAATTGAAGAGATCGCTAAAATTTGCGGTTCGCAGCGGATTCGTAAACGCATTGAGGTGCAATCGGAGGAGAAGAAGATGGAACAGAACCGAAGCAATAACAACAACGACGCAGGATCGAGGAAGCGAAATACCTGAAGTGTTTCTCTGGTTTTCTCGTCGTCTTCGTCCTCTTTGAAGAGTCACCGAAGCTGCTCCGGTAGGTAAGTAAATCTCGATCCGCACTTTGATTATGTGATGATTCTGTTTTCCAATTCGCACCGAGAGAGAGAGATGAAGTTTATGTGATTCGTGTAGCTTTTGATTTGTTGAGGCTGATGTTTGGATGACGTCGTAAATGTTGAGCGAGAGATGTGAGCGGAAACGAGAGAATAGTAGAAACGGACGGAGTTCGTTGTTGTTGAGGACGGAGAAGACGAAGTGAGTTGGAACTCCGACACGGCGTTTTCCGGTGATGGCGTGATGTTGACGAAGGAGAGAAGACGGTGCGACGAATTTTGTTTCCGTTAAACGTCGAGGAGTAAGGACAAGAGTGATTGATGTAGGGTGAGGCACCTCGCGTTGGTTGAGAATGTACGAGACGGGCACGGATCTTTATTTTCCTTTCCGGCGAAGAGATGACGAAACTAGATAGGATGATAATGTTGTGGCAACAAGGAATTTGGTTTCCGGCGAAATTAGGTGAGTTGTCGCGATGAGGTTTTGTTTATACGTTTAGGTTGGTGACGGCGCAAGAGAGATGACGATGATGGAGGAGGCGGCGGTCGGCGTGGAGAAGGAGAAAGGTGGAGTTGGAGTGAGAGACAGAGAGTTGCATGTATGATTTAGGGTTTTTGTTAGAGAACACCATCCACTTCAGTACCAGACCGGGTTATGTAGAAGCCCACATACCAATTTTCTATCCACCACCCCTGTCTTACTCATCACACCACCTTTGTGATTACATAAACTGACATTGGGCCTGATACTTAAAGCCCATACGTTTTTTTTCTTTTTCTTTCTACACACTCCAGTCACTTCGCACCTCCCTCTGTTCCATAATAAAACATTGGGCCTAGCATTAAAAAGCCCAGCGCCATGTTTGCACACACCCCAGAACCTGTTTGCACTCCTTTTTGTTATTTTGTTTTGATTTTTTTAATTTTGATTTCAATAATTGTTTAGCTAATAAATTTAGGATAATAATTTTAGAAATTAGATTTTAGTTTTAAAAATTAGATTTTAATTAGAGGGATTAGAATTTAATTTTGATTTTGGTTGTAGTTCTTAATCATGATTTTGGTTAACTCACTTTTAATGATTAGTTAATTTTAGAATTTGGCTAATTAGAATTTTAGTTTTAATTAGAAATTAATTAGAATTTCCATTTAGATTTTAATATTAGTTTTAACACTAGAATTAATTTTAGGACTAATTGTTTTTAGAATTAGTTTAGATTTTACTTGAACTAATTTTAGGATTTCATTTTAGAACTAGTTTTAATCTTAGATTAATATTTTCTTGTTAGAATTTAATCTTGGGTTTTTTTAGCATTTTAATTCTAGCTTGGTTATTTTTTACCATGATTTTAATTTCCTATTTTTGGATTAATTGTTGATTAATTTCTGTTTACCTGATTAAGTGTTTCTTTGCTTGTTTAACTTTTCTTCATCCCTCTTTAAGATCAACTTAACTTCCATCTTGGAAGTAAGTTGCATCTTATGTTCTTCTCCTTTTTTAGGATAGTGTTCTCATACCACACAAACCATTAGGATCACTCCCTTAACTAATCAATTAGGATTGAGTCTTAGTTCATATAGATTTTTACCTTTGATCCGCCCTTGAGTCTTTCATCTTCTCGTCTCAAAGAAAATTCAAAATATCTAATAAAGGTAAGCATTTATTGCATTTAGGCCTTTCATATAAAGAAAAGATTATAAGGGGTCTTCTCTTATTATCTTAGAATGTGTAGCATATAGCCCATCTTGGGTCAATGTGTTAAACATTTGATCTTGTATGAGGGACTTAAATGCAATACTTGTTGAAGGTACAAATAAAGAAAAAACACTTCTTCATTTCATAATCAACAAAAACACTTAATAAACACAAGTATGCTAGTGTGTTTGAACCTTGACAATTGGAACTAAGTGTGGGGGTCTTCTTCACCCTTAGTGTACTTTCTTACTCATTCCATCTTGGAATGTGAGAATGTACACATTCCAATGACTAAGATTCAGATACACTATCATATGCAAACAAATGAAAAAACTCTTAAAAGACAAAAACAAACAATAACGTCTTTCCTTCAGGAATTCTTTCCTCATCTCATTCACTCTTTCCTTAAGGATGCGTCATTTCCGTTCTACCGCAAACAGGTAACGCCTAAGTCTCCCTACAGCGAGCTGCAACACCTAAACTGCTAGGACGCGAACGTTGACGTATTCCACTAAAAAACACAAACAACTTTCCCTAGGTGAGGGGAACTACGTCGCTCTGATTCTCATGCTCCCGATGAGATACGTAGGCAGTGGGGTAGGGCCCATGCGAGCACTTATTTTATTTTCCCTACATTTGTTTCTCTTTCTCCTTTCTTTCTTTCAGTTCCTTTTCCAGTATCCTTTTTTCTATCACCCTCTGATCGAAGCAAGCAAGCGTGGATCCCATCGGGTACGATGGACGCGTGGGGGTGCTAATACCTTCCTCTCGCGTAACCGACTCCCTTACCCTTTCTCTTGGTCGCAAGACCATGCTCTTTCCTTCCTCTCAGGTTTATGCGGTGTTTCCTTTCCCTCTCTTGGGATAAATACACATTGCTGGCGACTCTATTTCGGTGCCACTTTCGCGTTTGTACTAGGATGAAAATCCTGGGAGCGACGGTGTGTGACAATCTTAGAGTTTACACCGGCAAGGGAGAGCAAGTGTTTAAAGGCATATCATAGGGTTTTAGCTATTCACAAAGAAAACCTTATAAAAGCAAAGGTTTAGGTAAACCTTTAGAGTTGTTTAAGGTTATTGTGATTGTGAAACACTGTTACACCTTGGGTTTGAGTGATTCATATATTAAGAGTTTGAGAGGTTGGGAAACACTTGGATAAAAAATAGGATTGTTCTTGGGAACCTGAAGGCAAAGACAATTTTCTTGTAACTCATCTGTAATCTCTTGTAACAATTTTCTGAGTATAGTGAATTGGAGAGCTACTCTCTCCCCCAGAATATATCGTTTAATCGAACTGGGTAAACAAACCTTCTATTTTTTCTTGCCATCTTCTGTTATATTATCTGTGTACAGATTATTATTTCTGAAGACCATTTATTTTGGTTGCTATTGTTCTTTGTCTCACAAATTGATATTGAATTTTGTCGTAATTCACAACAAGATTCACAACAAGTGGTGCGGTGAGCGTGGAGCAAAGAGATATTGTTGACAAGTGAGCACCATGTTTAGTAGATGGAAAATTGAGAAATTTTCAGATAATAACGACTTTGGGTTGTGGAAAATTAAGATGCAAGCAATTTTAATTCAAGAGAAGTGTATCGATGCTTTGAAGAGTGAAACATTGATGCCTGCAGGGCTTACACAGGTACAGAAGACCGAGATGGTGGATAAGGCCAGGAGTGTCATTATCTTGTGCCTCGGGGATAAAGTTCTAAGAGAAGTCTCCAGGGAGCAAACTGCGATTTCTATGTGGGTAAAACTTGAATCATTGTATATGACAAAGTCTTTGGCTCACAAGTTGTATCTGAAACAACGACTCTATTCGTTCCGAATGGTGGAGAACAAATCCATAGTTGAGAAGCTCATAGAATTTCACAAGATTATCGATGATCTTGAGAATATTGAAGTGAAGATTGATGATGAGGACAAGGCTTTGCTCCTGTTGATTTCATTACCCAGATCCTTTGAGCACTTTAAGGATGCCCTTCTTTATGGTAAGAAAGGTACTATTACTTTGGATGAAGTCCAGACGGCGGTGAAATCCAAAGAATTTTCAAAGTCGAGAGATTTGAAGATTGAAGATAGCGGTGAAGGCATAAATGTATCAAGAGGAGAAGGTGAGCGTAAAGGAATGTCCAAATCAAAGAGGTCTGACAAGTCAAAGGTAAAATGTTTTAATTGTCAGAAAATCGGTCACATTAAAAGGGATTGTTCTGAAAGAAAGGTCAATGGAGATTATGTTCAAGCTGTAGTTGCATTGGGTGAGGAAAGTTATGAGGATGCCGAAGCACTAGTATTATTGAGTTTGGAAACTGAAGATAGTTGGGTCATTGACTCAAGTTGCTCTTATCACATGTGTCCAAGAATAGAATACTTTGAAACTTTGAAGATGGTGCAAGGTGGAGTAGTTTGCCTTGGTAGTAATAAGGCATGCAAGGTTCATGGTATTGGTACGGTCATATTTAAAATGTTTAATGATCGTGAACTTCCTATTCACAATGTGAGGTATGTTCCAGAACTCAAGCGAAATTTGTTATCTATAATATGTTTGATGATCTAGGCTATTGTACTAGAGTTGAACGTGGAGTGATGAAGATTTCGCGTGATGAGTTGATTATTGCTAAAGGGTCTAAAATATGTGGTCTATATATTTTAGAAGGTTCAAATGTTATTATTCATTCATCGTTAACTAGTGGAGGCTTTCATGACAAGGAAGCGCTATGTGATTTGAGTTTAAGGCGTTATGAATGCCTTGAGAAAGTTTTAGAGGAGTACAATGAATTTTGCAGAAATCAAGGGATAAAAATGCATGTTACCGCTGAGTTGTTACTGAGTTTTTGGGGAGGAGCTGAGGTTAAAACAACTTACTTGGTTGGTAGAGAATTTCTTCAGAAGAAGAATAGTGAAAACCAAGGGAGAAACCTGGGAGAAACTATAATGGAGAAAACTCAGTTTGAGGTGGTGTTTCCTACTATGGATGCTAGCAGTAGTGAGGGAACGGTTACAGAGATCTCTGATTATCATTTGACTCATGATGAGGTAAGGAGGGTTATTGTAGTATCTCAAAGGGACGGTTATGCTAGCCTTGGATATTATGTTTTTAACGTGGCTGAAAGACTGCAAAATAAAAGAAGAAAAACCTTCAGGGAGGCATTTGAAAACAGGTAGAGTCAAGGGTGGTTGAAAAATAAAAATTGTAGGCATGTTAAATTACCTAGGCAGAAAAGGGTAATTGGGAACAAGTGGATGCAAGTTGCGAGATCAAAATTCAATAGTTTCTTGAATTTGATCAAAGTTATTGATTAAAGTTTCAACTTGGTAGAGAACAACAATGTTGTTGATTGTTAAATTGATATTAACACGGTTTAAAGTCAAGGTGGAGATTGTTGTAAATATGCCTTAAAACCTTTGTTGATAAAGAGAAAGAAAACATATTTTGGAGATTGCATTTACAACAAAAATCAGATGAAAAGTCGAAAAAAATCGGTCGGTGAATAGTGTCGCCCCGTACGGATGAATAGTGACGTCCGTACGGATGAATAGTGTTTTCGCGTTTTCGGGCTTTTTCAAGTTTTTGGGCTTTGTTTGTTGGGTTTTTGATATTATAAATATGTATCTCTTATATGGTTGGTGTGTGACAATCTTAGAGTTTACACCAGCAAGGGAGAGCAACGGTTTAAAGGCATAGCATAGGGTTTTAGCTATTCACAAGGAAAACTTTAGAAAAGAAAAGGTTTAGGGAAACCTTTGGATTTGTTTAAGTTTATTGCGATTGTGAAACACTGTTACACCTTGGGTTTGAGTTATTCATATATCGAGAGTTGGAGAAATTGGGAAACACTTGGGTAGAAAATAGGATTGTTCTTGGGAACCTGAAGGCGAAGGATATTTTCTTGTAACTCATCTGTAATCTCTTGTAACAACTTTCTGAGTATAGTGAATTGGAGAGCTGCTCTCTCCCCCAGAGTAGATCGTTTGATCGAACTGGGTAAACAAACCTTCTGTTTTTTCTTGCCCTTATTTTGTTATATTATCTGTGTACGGATTATTATTGCTGAAGACCATTTATTTTGGTTGCTATTGTTCTTTGCCTCACAAATTGATATTGAATTTTGTCGTAATTCACAACAAGAACAATCCATAACATAAAACTCAGAAAAACAAATATAAAAGATGACAAAGATGAATGAAACGATGATGAAAATGAATGAGTCGAAGTAGGAAGAAGAAGCGCGGCAAGATCCATCACCTTAAATGTTTCAAAACTAGAAAATAACAAGCATGGAAGAAGGAATAGACGAAGAAGGAAGTGAGAGAACGAAGAAAAAATTATTCAGATCAAAAGAAAAATTGGTTCTTTTAGGGGGGATTTGTTTCAAAGATATGATTTGAAAACAAATTGGAAAAAGAGAAAAAGTAAAAAAAATTGGAATGAAATAGTTATATTTTAACAAAATGGAGGGAAAACTAGTTACAATGGTGTGTAAAGTGAGATAAAGTAGAAACATTGCCAACTAAATTGTTTAACTATGCTAGTTTGGTTGGGAAAAAGTAAATTTTGGGCAAAAATTGCCCATATTTCGTTGAGGTAGCAGAATTAGAGGAAAAGGCAAAAATGAGTTTTCCACATCATCTAATTTTCTTATTTTATAGATATTTGAAATTGATGGTGTACTTATCCACCCAAATTTAAATCAGTTAGAAATAGTTAAGAAAGTTGTTTTGCATGGTGCAAGCACAAAAAGTGGGTTTTTTGCCCTAAAACACAATATTGACACCACAATACCTCAACAAGATAACCTGTTAAGACTTTCAAGTGTGGTAGAGAAGATGGGAGACACCTTTGGGATAACATTAAAGCATGAACCAAGTCAATTTTATATAATTGGAAAACGTTGTGTTTTGGATATTTTCCAGGGTATCACTTGGCTGGACATAACCATACTACAATTATGGTGCACATAAGTACATATTTATGGTGATTTTAATTTATATTCACTATTCTCAAATACTTTTAATGTCATGACTCACATCAAGATTTGACTTTTGTGTTAACATTCATGTAAATGTATCAGATGTGTGTTGAAAGGGACTTAAAAAAGTACTTTTTTATTAGACCCGTTGAATATGCAATTTAAACAATAGGGACCAAACATTATCCATACGTACATATAGAATAAGATAATTCAAGATAACAAAGAATGTTACATAGGAATATTTTACCGTGCGCAAGTATATATGAATTTGTGTTTTTCTTTTATAAATTTAATTGTATATAAATTGTTAATTATTCTTGATGTTTATGCAGTTTGCATTAGCAACTAATAATTATATGTCCCAAGAAAAATAATGTGAACATTCTGTGCTCGTTACAACATGGTTCTGATTCATCAATGAAATACATTTTGAGTGCATAAGTGATATTATTTGTAATATTCAAATTTTACCTTTAGTTTTGAATAGTTTTTATTCATATCTAATTCTTACCAACATCTAGAGCTATGGAGGGATACAGTTTAATTTCTCGTATTGTAAGAGGTAAAGAACTAATGTTCTTTTTTCCTAAAAGTAAGTATTAATTGTACTTTTTAACATTATTTTATTTTCTCTAATGTATTACTTGTGCTTTGTGGGTATTAATAACTATATAAAAATTATTTGTAGACACATAAACAACCCAATGGAAATTCGTGTGGATACTTATGAAACATATGTTTGATATTGTCTCTCGAGCATTAGTGATTCATGGGTTAAGCTTTTAATATTAATTATCCATATGCATGTAATTTGATTATTTCAGTTGTTAAGTTAATGTTGTTGTTAGCTAGTATGAAGTTTATGTTAAAGGGTTTATGTTGTTGTGTTGTAGTGATTGAATCTTTAATATTGTTGGTGTTGGGTTATCCTAATTTAAATTTTGTTCAAATCATAGGTGTTTAACAACCCAACACCATTCACACTGAAAGATATAAATGACATCGGTTTACGTTGGGCTGGTTGCTTTCTATCTTTTTATGAACTGCCAACACTAGTTTCTCTTTGTTGTTGTAAACAATATATATAGATTTTCTGTTACATATATGTATTTGGTTTTGTCATTATGGTTATGTTTTCAAATATGCATATAGGTTCGATTGGAAATAGCAAGTGTTCTTGTAAAGTACTCATTAACATGTTTTGTATTCTCTCCCATGGAAATTAAAGAACCTTAAAATCTCTTCGTAAAAACTGCATGTGTGCTTTTCTGACTTTCGAAGATCCATGATACTTCCAGAGCATAACATCCCAAATGTCCTTGGTTGTGTTGCACACGAGCATGGTTTCCATGATCGACCTATCAATAGACTAGAGCAAGTAATTCTTCGCTTTAGAGGTGCAACCATGATACCATTCTCGATCAATCCTAATATTCTTTTAATTGAAGAAAATTCTCCATCAACATGGACCGATGGTCTTCAAAACACTACTACGGAAAACATATACAATATCTGTTGGAAAATATATATTATCACGCAGGATTGGTCGTTGTTACGTAGCATGTGGTTATATATACGTTACTTACAATCACGGTCGTATGACCATTGTAGAAAACCTGAAAGCGCGTGGCATATTACCACAGTTTCTCTAACTAACCGTTTTAATATATTAAAGGTCCCAAGTTCGATTCTCAGCAACGCCTTTTTGGTATATATATTATTCAGGACAACGTTCACTCTACAATCATGGCCATATTTAACAACCGTCGTTAAATTATCTTCCTTTTTAAAAAAATATATTTCTGCTTTTTGAAAATTTTCCATTTTTAACCTGTATTTTTGTGAACTGTGTCAGAACAAAAACACCAATTGTATCATAATAATAATTGTATTGTTTTACATCAAATCCATACATTGGATTAAGAACCAAACATTGTATATATATTACATCAAAATAAAAATGGCACAAAACAACCTACAAACATTATATAATATCACATAATTGTATCTTAGTGTTTTGGTTTCTTTGTCTCTTGGTGTCTTGTCTCTTGGTGTCTTGACTTCAAACACCTACAATTTCAAATAATTATATTTGTTAGTAAATATACTTGGAAATAATAACTTACATTAAATTATGAATATAGAATAAAATACTTACTTGTTAATTTTCCCATATGCCTTCATTATGATCGATATGAATAACATGCACATCATCTCTATCAACTTCATCATATGTGGTAGAAACTTTTTTTATGTGTAAGAAAGAGTAAAAGGAATATCAAAACTTTCATCACTACTAGGAATGTCTTTTCCTTGGAGAATGATTGACCATTTCCCTGATGTGTCCGAAGGATCGGTCACATAGAAAACTTGTTTTGTTAGTGAAGCCATGATGAATGGGTCGGTCATATAATTTTCCTTGCCAAGGTCAACCCGGATGAATCCTAAGTCATCAGTTTGTACACCATTAATATTATTGGGAATCCACATGCATTTAAATAAAGGCACTTTGAAGATAACATAATTAATCTCCCAAATCTCCTCAATGACACCATAGAACGCTGTCAATATTAGATTCTTATCTTTTGAACTAGAGAATTACATGGATTCAAGCCTCAACCATAACCCCGCTATTTTGCATTGTACTACAATCATCTTTTGATTTTGTATAAAAAGTATAATGATCAATGTCATATGCAGTCTAAGTTATCACATTAAATTTTGGCATGTACGACAACCATTTAATTGTCTCGGATGCACTATGATCATTTGGTATACTTTTATTATACCAATATAGGAATTTCTTATTATGCTCGATCAACAACAACTTGTCACTCATTTGTGGATATGTTTTGTTCAAAATTCTCTTGTGAGTAGCCACGTAAGGTTGAACTTCTTCAAGATTATTCAATATATAGAAATGTGTCTGAGTAACAACATCCCAGGTCATTGACTTAACATTTAAACCTTGAATTCCCCTACCTTTAATGTCAGCATGACGAGACTTTAGAATTCCTATAGACTCTTCTTCCGACAAATAGTTTGTCCAAAACTGAACAACTTCTTCTGTGATGTACCTTTCAACAATTGAAGCTTCCGGTCGGTGTTGATTCTTCGTATATCCTTTAAAGATCTTCATGTATCGCTTTATTGGATACATCCATCTTAAATAAACTATAGCAAAAATTCTGATTTCTATGACTAATGAACAAGTAAGTGAACCATAATGTCAAAAAATGATGGAGAAAAATACATCTCCAATTGACACAAGATTATGGCAACTTCATCTTCTAATTCATCCAATTTTTTGAAATCAAGAACTTTATTACATATGGCATTAAAGAACAAACACAATCTGATTATAGTTACTCTCACGTTTTTTGGTAGGATGCCTGATAAGTGCAAAATGTACCTATTTTTGTATATAAGTTTTGTTGCACTTATCTATACTTTTTATTAAATATCATTCAAATAAACCCCACTTTGTATCTAAATGTGTATATTTAGTGTATAATCAAGTTTTAGTGTATTTGTGTACCGTTTGACAGTTTTCTACTCATTTTGTAGGTATTGAGGTGTATTTGGAGCATGAGCAATAAAGTGTCGAAGACACGGCTTCAAACGCACGATTTTGAGCAACTCATCAACGAATATGGCTCAAAATGAGGATAATAAAAATCACCAATTTGGTTGATATTTATGCATTGTTAGATAGGAAATTGAATAAGCTTTGCAAAGCTTCGAACCGGGTGAAAAACGAAGTTACGGTTCTCAAGTTATGGCCGAAACATTTTCCAAGGCAGCAGGTTGCACGCTGAGCGCGCTTTTAAGGCGGTTTTAACTTTAAAAAGAGCACGCTGAGCGCGGTCTGCGATGTTGACAGCATTAAATAGGGGTAAAAAAACACATTTTTAGGTATGGTTTTGGGTATTTTTTGCTCCCAACTCCATCAAACTTCATTTTTCTTGTAGATTAGCTTAGAAAACATCATTAGAGCTTGCATTTGGATGATCCGGAGTCGAATCTCTCGTCGATTGGTGTTGACAAACCAAGAAATGTTTGGTTCCTCTTCTTTCTTCTCTTTGTAATTTCTTTTTGTTGGGTATTGTATAGTTACTATGAACATATGTATCTTTGTTGATCTTAATATTATATGAAATTTGCTTTACAAATCATTATCGATGTCTTCCTTGATCTTTTTGCATTTATGTTTGGATTTGTGTTGTGTTAGAGATAAACATCACGAATCTTGATTAGGGATAGATATCTATTGTCTAGATGCTAGAGATAGATTTAGATGATAATCTTTTTGGTGTCGGAACTTAATGTCTTCCGTGTTTCGAGGCTTCATGCGCGAGAGTGATGAAGAGAGTAATACGGTTATCTCTCAGCTCAGTGTGCCAGAGATGGACACTGTTGTGAGTGATACTGGATGATTTTGACGAGTATTGCAGGTGGAGTATAATTGGTCGGTAAATTTATGTTTGTGACGAGTGGATTATATGTATGCTTGATAAGTTCATCTTGTTGAAGAATGAATTGTTTTTATGTTTTTATTTACTTTTCTGTTTTTAGGCTTTAAACCATTTTAAAACCAAACTCATTAACAATTAAATTGTTCAACGGCAGTTCAGTAGCACCGATCTCTGTGGACACGATAAATTCCCAGAAAAATACTTCCAAAACTTTTTGTTTGCTTGCCCTATACCGCAACCAACAAAATGGCGCCGTTGCCGGGGATTGGTGTTTTTATTGGATCGCATTGCGATAGTTTCTTTGTTTTTGAGTTTTGTAGATATCGTATATATTGTCTATTTTCACTTGTTGATATTGATACTTGTATATGTTTACCATATTTGTGAATTTTACATGTTTTGTATACTTGTAAATTTAGTGTATTTGTTTGTTTCTCTTCACGTTTGCTAAGTGTTTGGTTAGGTTTCATCGTCGGTGAGCACTAATCGTGTAAAGAGGCAACTTGGAGAAGTGTGTATAAATAAAAGGCGTCGAGCTTAAGACTTAAAACAAGCATGTTTTATCGTTTTTTGTTCCGTTATTACTTTTTCATTATAGCGTAGGTAGTGTGGTGAACATTCATTAAACAAGTTGTACTCGGATTGTTCGTAAAATTCTCAAATCTTCACTTTACAACTTGTTTAATTCATTTTCACCCTGTCTTTCTGGACCAATTTTTGTATATGAGATTGTGTAGGTGTTAAGTGGAGGCCTACACCAGAACCTTGTTGCTGTACTAATTTTTCTGGTTCTGGTGTAGCGCGCTCTGCTGTGCTGAGCCAATGATTTCTTTTAATTGTTCACTTGGCTCCCCCTTTTTTCCCACTTCCACCAAGGCCTTATATATTAGTAATTATTAGTAATTTTTCTAATTCTTTTGTTGCTGTTTGGACTTAAATTTTTGCCCGATTGCTTGAAGTCACATTCGGTGTTTGTCCATTTTTGATCATTTCAACTTGCGAATGCGTGGTAATGATAGTGTTTAAAGTTTTGTACACGTTCAAGGTATGTGTTTATCGCTTTCTTTACTTTAGCATATTCATGATACTTAGGCTTTTTACAACTTCTATGCCATTCATTCTTTTATATACTTGTTCGTATGTGAATCACTTTAGTTCCAACCTTTTTGTGAAGAGGCCTTCCATTGTTCATATATGCTCGGAGTTCCAACATTCTTGTTCTAACTGGATTTTATTATGTTGAATCTGTTGTTTATGTTGTGTATATGAATGCATGAAAAGGATCAAGGCATTTGTTTCATTTTGAGCACAACCACCCTAGCCAAATAGTTAATTCACCTTGTGAGTGTGTGAGAATTTGTAACCCCTTTGAGCTTTTTGATCCATGTTTTTATTTGAACTTAATGCTTGTCTATGAGTATTTAGTTCACTTATTTTTGATGGATTTTGCTTTTTCTTGGACCTCAACTTTGTGTTGTTGTATGGATTTTTTCCTTGCCTTAGAAAGTAGGGAGTATTCACATGATAGTGCGGTTGAATTCAAGTTGGGGAGAGGATGATTGTATACTCATTGGTTGGATTCTATGAGGATTGAAAAAGAAAAGAAAAAAAAAGAGAAAAATTTGTAAAAGAGAAAAGAAAAAGAAAAAAAAGAAAGAAAAAAAAATCCTTGAGAAAGGAAACAAAAAGAGTTCCAATAATTGTGCTAAATAAGTAGTGTGTTTTGTGTAACACTTGGGATTTTGGATGAAGTTTGATTGAAATTTTTGGTTTGAGTCTTTTGTGAGTTGATCACTCCCTTAGGTTTAGGCAAGTTTTTGTTTCAATTACCTTTAGAAATTGCCCCTTGTTTGTTTACCCGACCACATTACAACCTTGAAAAGTCCTTGTGATTCTTGCCTTTGTATGTTCAATGTGAATTTTTGGATGGATGCATAATTTAGTCTTTTGTTTGCAAGATTGTTGTGTGAGTGAAAGTCCCTTATTTTATGTTTTTCATCTACCGATGATTGTTTTTGCTAGGTGTGATTCACATTGAAACTTGTGTTGTTTTAGAATGTTTGGCATGACTTTTGTATTTAGCATTTGTTTCGTGATTATGTTATCGTTGAAGTTTAGTGGTAAGTATTTACTTTGTGTGTACCATTTTCGACTGAACCATTGCATTTGTTTTTGTTTGTAAAAACTTGTTGATTCATGATTCTTTGGTTATTGCTTTTGTGTTTTTAAGTTTGTTGGCTTTGTTTGAGGACAAACAATTATGTAAGTTGGGGAGAGTTGATAAGTGCAAAATGTACCTATTTTTGTATATAAGTTTTGTTGCACTTATCTATACTTTTTGTTAAATATCGTTCAAATAAACCCCACTTTGTATGTAAATGTGTATATTTAGTGTATAATCAAGTTTTAGTGTATTTGTGTACCGTTTGACAGTTTTCTACTCATTTTGTAGGTATTGAGGTGTATTTGGAGCATGAGCAATAAAGTGTCGAAGACACGGCTTCAAACGCACGATTTTGAGCAACTCATCAACGAATACGGCTCAAAATGAGGATAATAAAAATCACCAATTTGGTTGATATTTATGCATTGTTAGATAGGAAATTGAATAAGCTTTGCAAAGCTTCGAACCGGGCGAAAAACGGAGTTACGGTTCTCAAGTTATGGCCGAAACATTTTTCAAGGCAGCAGGTTGCGCGCTGAGCGCGCTTTTAAGGCGGTTTAACTTTAAAAAGAGCGCGCTGAGCGCCCATAGCGCGCTGAGCGCGGTCTGCGATGATGACAACAATAAATATGGGTAAAAAACACATTTTAGGTATGGTTTTGGGTATTTTTTGCTCCCAACTCCATCAAACTTCATTTTTCTTGTAGATTAGCTTAGAAAACATCATTGGAGCTTGCATTTGGATGATCCGGAGTTGAACGTCGATTGGTGTTGACAAACCAAGAAATGTTTGGTTCCTCTTCTCTCTTCTCTTTGTAATTTCTTTTTGTTGGGTATTGTATAGTTACTATGAACATATGTATCTTTGTTGATCTTAATATTATATGAAATTTGCTTTACAAATCATTATCGATGTCTTCCTTGATCTTTTTGCATTTATGTTTGGATTTGTGTTGTGTTAGAGATAAACATCACGAATCTTGATTAGGGATGGATATCTATTGTCTAGATGCTAGAGATAGATTTAGATGATAATCTTTTTGGTGTCGGAACTTAATGTCTTCCGTGTTTCGAGGCTTCGTGCGCGAGAGTGACGAAGAGAGTAATACGGTTGTCTCTCAGCTCAGTGTGCCAAAGATGGACACTGTTGTGAGTGATGCTGGATGATTTTGACGAGTATTGCAGGTGGAGTATAATTGGTCGGTAAATTTATGTTTGTGACGAGTGGATTATATGTATGCTTGATAAGTTCGTCTTGTTGAAGAATGAATTGTTTTTATGTTTTTATTTACTTTTCTGTTTTTAGGCTTTAAACCATTTTAAAACCAAACTCATTAACAATTAAATTGTCGAACGGCAGTTCAGTAGCACCGATCTCTGTGGACACGATAAATTCCCGGAAAAATACTTCCAAAACTTTTTGTTTGCTTGCCCTATACCGCAACCAACAATGCCACAGATAGCCACTGGTAAAAGTTTTTGCATCAAAACATGACAATCATGAGATTTCAAACCAATTAACTTGAGATCTTTCATTGATACAAGTTTCTTGATGTTTGATGAGTAACCTTAGGGAAATTTGATATCATGCAAACACTCGCAAAAACATTTCTTTTCCTTTTTACATAGAGTGTAACGAACAGGAGACAGATAAGTTCTTTTCCCTTTTTCTATTGGAGCCAATTGTTTTCGTATACCCACCGCCTCCATATCGAGACAAGATTACTTACTATATTTAGTTTTGTCTGGAATGTTTAGAATTGTTCCAATCAAACCATCACACACATTTTTCTCCACTGCATCACATCAAGACAATGTCTTACAGCAAGACTTGACCAATATGAAAGATCAAAGAAGACATACCTCTTTTTTGATATATTTTTCTAAACTGCCCTTTTTTCTTTTTCTCACTTTCCAAAGACAAAATTAATGTGTTTCTGTTTCTTTTTTCTTCAACCTTGGTTTTAGAAATTTCTAATGCCCAAGGTAAACGCTTCATGCACAACCAAGGAGATAGGTTGTAAATCGTGAGAAGAACAGACCACGAAGAATGGTTAATACTCAGATTACCAAAGGGGTTCATTCTATCGGTGGCAAGCCCAAGCCCAAGGTTTCTTGGCTCAGTGTCAAAATTTGGAAACAATGAATCAATTTTCTTCCTTTGCAAAGAATCAGTTACATGGCGTATGTTTCCATCATATTTTCTTTCATCTGCATGTCATCTAATATTCTTTGCGTCATTCACAATAGCAACAAGTCTCTTGAATCTTGAAATTATTGGCATGTACCATAACACTTTAGTTGGAGGACTTTTCCTACTAACATTGTCATTGTCATTGTCATCACCATTGTTGTCCTTCAGCTTATAACGCGACACCCCACATTCCTTTGTACCTTTATTTATATTCTCGCAATTAGCACAAGGACAATAAAAGATACCATTATTGTTGGGAACATTTTGATCAGCGTATTCATGGAATTCAAGAACTTCTTTCTCATATACCAGATCTAATCTATCAGCTTTCATCCAACCACGATCCATAATAAATTCTGAAATTTATATCAAAGCAATATTGTGAACGTCACAACAAAATCTAATCCTAAAGCATATCGAAAACTGAAGCATATTCATAACAATAATACAGCTCTGAATCTTAAGCATATGGACATCCATTGTATCAAAGTTATAATATTTTTGTTCACTGCTAAATCCAACAACAAAACATAAAACATATGAACTTTTCACGAAACAAACCACAAAATCAAACAAGAATGAAGATAGTGAAGATTATCAAGAATTAGGAAGATAAGGAAGAGAGTGATGTTTGCACGAAACATACCATACTTCGAAGAGATCAAGAATGAATATAGTGAAATTATCAAGAATGAAGATTCAAATGAATGGAGATTGTGAATATGAAGATTTCGCTATCGCTGTCGTGTCTGGTTCGCTGGTTCGCTAGTTCTCTTATGGCATATTATGACGGAAATAATGAACCTTTTTTATTTTAAATTTATCTGAAAAACCTTTCACCACGTTTGTTAAATTCAGCCGCAATGAAATGTAGATCTTATTATAACGATTGTATAGTAAAATCATGGTTAAATAGTTTTCAATTTTTTATTTATTTATGAACTTAAGTGACACGCGTTTTTTGTAATAGGAAAAATGGAAAAAATGCAGTTGCTAGGATTCGAAACTTATAACACTTACTTTATCACCACAGTTGTTTACCTCAACTGTGATTAAATAAATTTCAAAAAAATAAAAAATATATCAGGCGTATCCAGTTTGCGATATTACAACGGTGAGCAGCATAACCGTAATAATATTAGTGTTACCGAATGTATATTTTGTAATAGTGAAACCATCAAATCTTGAAATTACTTGTTGAATAAATTACAAAGATTTAGTTATAGTAAGAAGTATCGAAGGTAAAAGATAGAAAAAAACGAAGAGAGAAAGTAGAAGCAATGGCGCTTGAAAAAGGAACAGTCGGCTGTTATAACTTAAAAAAAACAACTTTTCAGATGGATATGATTAGAATACCATATGGGATGATGATACCACTTATTGAATACAATGGTCTTCCTCATCTTCATTCAATGACTTAATAGCTATTTATACAAGATAGTTGTGTTCATTACTTGTAGAACAAGTAATGTTGAGACTAATTCACAACAAACAAATTTAAACATCACATACACTGTTCATACGATTTTTGTTTTAATAATAATAATAATTATTATTATTATAATAATCATAATAATAATAATAATAATAATAATAATAATATTAATAATAATAATAATAATAATAATAATAATAATAATCTGTCTTTAAAAAAATGCATTTAATATTAATGAAATTATTTATAGACTAAGGAAATTTTTTCACCCTTAGTTTAATATAAAAACTAAATTATCTATAATGCATATTTTCCTTTTAATTTAGATTCTTTGAACTATGTATAAGAATTTCATCCAGAAGAAATACACCTGATTTTGAGCTTTCAATTGAGTACTTTTATTTATTACTTTTTTTGACCAAGATCTTAATCTAATGGTATTTTTTATTACTTTGGACAATAAAGGTAATAGAATCTGAAATTATTTATGGAAAAATTTCTATAAAATAGAAAATTCTTTGTTTTAAACTATATATAGAGGTGTACAATCAAATTGAAAGAAAATTATATTTTTCAACACTTTTCTAATAATTTGCAGCATTCAAATACATCACAATCAGTAATTTTTGCGATGAAGTTTGATACGAACTCACTTGTATCTGCAATGGCGAAGTTTGATACCAAGCCATTTGTATCTGCAATGGCTTCAATTGTGCTAATGCGAACCATAAAAAACGAGCTCATTCCTCATGAGCTCCTTAGTTTTTTTCAATCTGGATTTGATCATCTTTCTCGTCAATTTTCGGCACAATTCACAGTAGTGATTGAAGAATTTCAAGGGATGGCAAGAAACCAAGTTTCCGCGGCTGCAGAAGCCTATCTAGGAACTAAAGCAACTGTCTCAACAGAAAGAGTTAAAGTAAGCAAATCAGAGGATCATAAAAACCTTTCATTCAATATTGATAGAAATGAAGAAGTGATGTTTTTGAAGGTGTTAGTGTAAAGTGGAAAATGATCTGCATACAAGTCGACTCGTCGCGGATACGTCATTTCGATAGCGACTCCTCGGCCGTGGCAGAAATCAGATCCTATGAGCCTGTGAAGCATGAGTACTCCATTTTAGATAAAGTACCGGTACCCGGGTACTTACCGGGTACTGGTACGCGTACGGTACGTACCGACACCGTACCTATTTTTTATTTATTATTTTTTAAGTTGGTACTCCAACGGGTACATATTCGGTACATATTGGGTACGCGAACTCAATTTTTTTCTTCTAATGGTATAGTTTTATACTTTTTTTTAATGGGCTTTTCAAGTGCTGATTTAGAGTTTGACCAATGTGATTCGTTGCAAGATCGGTGGATCTTGAAACCAAAGAAAAGGTTGATAACTTATGGATCTTCAATCGCTAAACTTCAGTCAATTGCATTGAAACTCCTCGCACAACCAAGTTCTTCATCTTCTGTTGAGAAAAATCGGAGTACATATGAATTTATATTCGCGTACCCGTACCTTGGTTTTTTTAAAAATGACGTATTTCGTACCAGTACCCGGTACGGGTACTGGGTACGTACCCGTACCTTTGCAACACAGCTATGAGCTAACTTTTCACAAGAAACACAAGAACAAGATTTTAAATTCATATTTGCCTTATGTGATGGAGATAGCTCATAAGATTAAACAAGGAAACATGGCGATCAAGATTCACTCAAACGAATATGGTTGTTGGGGCCGCGAAGTTAAATTCAACCATCCAATGAGTTTCGATACTCTTGCAATTGATGAAAAGCTTCAAAGGGAAATTGTGAATGATTTGGACAAATTTTTGAAGGCTAGAGAGTTTTATAGAAGAACCGGGAAAGCATGGAAACGCGGTTATTTGTTGTACGGTCCTCCTGGTACCGGAAAGTCTAGCTTGATTGCGGCCATGGCTAACTATCTCCACTATGATATCTATGACTATGATAACAGGGACTTGAAGCAACTGATTCTTGGCATGTCGAATCGTTCTATACTTGTGATAGAGGATATTGATTGCACTATTAAACTGCAGAACCGAGAAGAAGATACTGAAAGCGAAGCCTCTAATAATGGACACAATAAGGTATGTATTCAATTGTATGCATCATTTGGCCTATAATTTTTTATTAATTGGTAAGAATTGTTGTGCTCAGAACATTGATCCATGTTAAATATTTCAAACAGGTAACACTATCAGGACTATTGAATGCGACATGTGGTCTTTGGTCCTGCTGTGCAGAGGAACATATAATTGTTTTCACAACAAATCACAAAGTGAGACTTGATCCTGCTCTGTTAAGGCCCGGTCGAATGGACAAGCAAATTCATTTGTCATATTGCAACTTTTCTGCTTTTAAGCAATTGGCTATGAACTATCTTTGCATTACTCAACATGAACTATATGAAAAGATTGAACAACTTTTAGGACAAGTGAAAGTTACTCCAGCTGAAATAGCAGAAGAACTAACAAAGGATGTTGATGCTACAGAATGCCTACAAGACCTTATCAAATTACTCCAAACCAAGAAAATGGAGACTAATATAATATAGATCTTGTTTGTTAGGTACTTTAAACCTTGGGATTATTTTTAGTTGGGTCTGTATTTTAATTTCAAGTATTAGTTATTATTTTCATCAAGCATTGATTGAGATTTTCAAAGTCAACAACAAAAATCATTCAATTACTCTGTCTCTCAGATTTTCACTTGCAACACCAATTAAAGTCAAAATTAGTATCAAATCACAAACTCATGCATTAAGCTATCTATCAACAAACGTAACTTCAATCCCAAGTAAAAATAAATTATTTACTTGAGTTTTTCAATGAAGCAAACACAACTGCTTTACCTCATTTCAGTGTCACAAAGAATGTTGTTGCGGTGAGAATCAGATATCAAGCTATTATATTAACTTGAATCATAAATCTTTGAAGTTCACCACAGAACTTTGATTTATCCAAAGGAAAAGAAAAAGATCGAAAACCCTAATTGCGCTAGCTCCTAGGATTCAATTACCAACATCATACCTAAATGAACTTCAAAAGAAAAAAAATTAATATAAGATAAAGCCATTAAAAGGATCAGGTCATAAGGGCAGAAGAAGAAACACGCCTTTGTAAATCTAAATCGGCCTCTCTCTCTCTCAAATTCCCTTCTCTCTCAGTTTCATTCTCTTCAAACTAAAACTCTCTCTTCTCAAAGAAGAAAAACTCATGCACGACGAAGAACGTAGGAAACGTAAACGTGAAATCAACATCATCTCTCGACACAGTTCAATCTCACTATCACCTCTCATTCATGATTTCTATCCGCTATGATTTTTTAGCCGAATGAAACAAAACGAAATAAAGAAGATGCGAAAAAACCTACCTTGATGGAGGTTCGGATAGAATTTTAAAATCAAGGAATACCTCTTGCTTTAATCTGAAATTCTTCTTCTCCCTACTCTGCTTTTCTGGGTTCTGTTCTGTTGAGTTTGTTCGTGCGTGGGTGTTTGAATGGTCGTGAGATAGGTTGATGTTGGGGTTGCAGTGAGGTGGTGATGAAGAGGCTTTTTTTTTTGTGATGAAAGTGTGAAGGTGATGAAGAGGTGCGTTGTGTGCTGCTGTTGGATGGCTCACAGAGGTTTTGAAAGTTTGATAGTTTTAGATTTGGGTCAAAGAATCTGGTTGAGAATGTTGTTGGGTTGTACGATGGTTTTTTGGTCATAGGTGGAGTTTCAGTACCTTGAGGGAGGGAAGAAAATCAACAATGTGAGGTTGTTCACATGAGGTTTCAATGCTTGAAGGTTGTCGAAAAATTGATGAAGAGTGAAGTGGTTTGAAGGAGATGCGAGTTGTGGTTGTTAAGAAGTGAGTTTATGAAGGTTGATTGAGGATTTGGATGTTTGAGGTTTGGGTTAGGGAAAATGAAACAGGGTGGTACATGAGGGAGTTTACAGAAGCTTTTTTTTGGAGAGGAATTTTTGGTGTGTGATGGTTGTGTTTCTTATTGGAATGATTAAATCAAGAAGGTGAGTATTATGCTTTTTTTTGCTCTTTTTCTGCCGAGAGCCTGTTTATGTATTCTTAGTGTGTGTCCCTTTTTATTCTCTTCTTCCCTCCTCTCTTTGTAATTCAAATCACAAGCTTGTTGATTAAGTCTTCCATGGTACAACTTTGTCTTGTTGTTGCAGGTTTTGCTTCTTGGTCTGGCATAAGGTTTTGGCATATGAATTTGGTTTTGTTGTGGTGCAGGGTCTGTTTGTGTTGCACAAGGTTTGTGGTTGTGTAGTGTTTGGACGATTTGTTGGTGAAGGTTATTTGTTTTGTAGTGTGGAGTGGAATTGGCAGCAGTATACGAGTTTTGCTTTTGCTGTGGTGCAGGGTAGTAGTGTGAAGAATATTGCTAGCTGCTGTGTGTATTGAAGCTTGAGGTGAAAATTTGGAGTGTTGCAATGTTGGTTTCACAGGTTTTGTCTAGCGTGGGGAGATGGTACGGTTAGCAGAACAACATGGCAAGAGCTATTGTTTTGTCAGCAGCTGATACAGAGTGAAATATACACAAATCAATTCCAACCTAGTCCTGCTACCAAGTTGAGGCAATTGTGGGTTTTGGCTTGGACTCATGCTTGTTTATGGACTTAAAAAAAGTACTAATAAATACTAGTAATAAGTAAATATAAATAACAATGAAATAGTAAAAAATGAAATGATAAAAATAATAATAAGGAGATAATGAAAATAATAATAATGAAATACTAAAAATAAATAATAAAAATAAATAGAAATAGAAATAATAATAATAAAAAATAAAAAATAAAAAATACTAATAATAAATAAAAAGAAGAAATAGATTTTAAATTAAATTAGTGATTTAAAGTAAAAAAAATAAAAAATTCTAAATAATAAAAAAAGAAGGCATACAGTTCTATGATTCATGAAAATAAATGAATTAAAAAAGAATAGGTGACAAAAAGAATTAAGCAAAAATGCATGACTATGATTAATGGGCTACGTGACTGCAAATGCGAAGATGGTTGACTTAAAATGATATGAAGATGATCAGAGGATCTGAGGGTAAAGTTTGGGGTATGACAGTTGCCCCTATTTAAATATCTTTACTGGATGAAATGAGTGATGATAATCCTCATGAAATCATGGTGAAAGATATTTAAATATAGATAACCAAAAATTTTGCCCTTAGATACAATGATAATGCTATGCTATGGACAAAATAAAACCAATGCAATGCAGACATGCCATGAACTCTAGCATGATGACAATGATGGAATGCTAAATGCAAGACGCAGGCGACAACAAAGGCAAACAGGGATAGAGTTGACACAATGAGTAAACACTCACGGGGGATTGACAACAACATTGGGGAAGCTGAAACAAAACTGGGGAAATCTAAAGTGACCGAGCAACTAGTCTGAGCATGACCATGCGACACTTTAGAAGGAAGAAATCCTCACAGGAGATAGAACCATGAGATGGTCTCCACCGGGGAATAAAATAAAACAAAACATCTAAAATGATGGAACAACAGGTTCAAGCATGACCGGTTGGCATTTTAGAAGAAAAGATCCTGACTGGAGGTAGAACCGAAAGGGTTGTCTCTACTAGGGAAAGAAAACAACATAACCTCTTTGGAAGTAGAACCAAAAGATGGGCTTCAATGGAGGTATCTAGAATGATTGATCATCAAGTTCACATATGACCGGATGACATTCTAGAAAGAAAAGATCCTCAATGAAGGTAGAACCGGAAAGACGGTCTCCACTAGGGAAATAAAAGCTTCACCAACGAGTGGCATTGTCAAAGGGTTGATAGAGAGATACATAGACTTGAGAGTCACCACTAAAGGGTTGATGGTAGGGTAGCAAATCACCAAACATTATCGTCGTCAATGGGTTGACGAATATGATCTAATTCGGAAAATATTCACCAAAAGTGGCATCATCAAAGGATTGATGGGACAAAACCATTTGACATCGTAAAAGGGTTGACGGGAAGAAACCATTCACCAAACATCATCATCGTCAAAGGATTCACAAAATGAAACTATTCACCAAACATGATCATCGTTAACGGATTGATGAATATGATCCAATTTGGAAAATATTCACCAAAAAGTGGCATCATCAAAAGATTGATGGAACAAAACCAATTGACATCTTCAAAGGGTTGAAAAAACTTCATCGAAAAGACATCTCATCAAAGAGTTGACGAAAGAAAGATGACTCCATCGAAGAGACACCTCGTCAAAGAATTGATGGAAATAAATAATTCACCAAACATCATTATCGTCAAAAGGTTGACGGAATGAAGACCTGTCAGAAGAAACACATCGTCAAAGGATTGACAGAAAGAAAAACCTGATCTCAGACTACATTGTCAAAAAGGGTTGACGGAAAGAAACACCTATCCAAAGGAACACATCGTCAAAGGATTGACAGAATGAAAACCTGATCTCAGACTACATCGTCAAAGGGTTGACAGAAAGAAACAACTGAATTAAAGAGTCACATCACCAAAGGATTAATGGAAAGTGTAAGCTCTGGTGTTTTGAACAAATTTTGGTAAAACATAAATGTTAACTCAACAAGGAGATCAAGCTAAACAATTCTGCTAAGGGCGTGATGTTGGACAAGATGTCTTAACATACATGTTGACATCCTGGACTGAATGGCTTAAGTTAGTTTTTAATCTGGTGCAACACTCAAGGAGAATTTACTGCATGGATCAAGGACAGAAGACTGAAGCCCAAGGAAGCAGAAGACACTATAAAATGAAGACTTAGACCTAGATTTTGTGATGCCTTAGAACGCCTGTTGTAACCTTATTTTCTTGAGTAAGAAACAAGGGTTTAGGGTTTTGAGAGTCGTTGGCTCTCTTGGTTGTAAGTCTCCCTTTGTATCAGTTGATACACTGTGATAGATATAGGTGTCACACAGATCCATAAGCCTTGAGGTATTGGATTGTGTATTGTTCTTGGATGAAGCTTTTAAGCAAATCCGAGTTAGCTTGTTTGTCAAGTAGGCTTGACAGATTTCTGTATTGACAAGGACGATGAAGAAATCATAGTTGGTGGTTGAGAGAAGTGAGTGGGGTATCTCGTATCAGGGTTCTAAACGTTTGAGTTTAACCTTGGTAAATATGTTCATGGTGTAGATGTTAGGGATAAAGTTGTAAACGTGGGAGTTTAACTTTGTAACAGTCTACACATATTGAAGTCTTCTTCTTGGATTGGTATCCCCCAGATGTAGGTGAGTTGCACTGAACTGGGTTAACAATTACTGTGTTCTTTATCATTTGGCAGATTTACGTTTTCTGTTAGGTTTCATGATGAACATGTTAGATCAGATGTCGTGACATCTGTAAGGGTGCGGTTATGATATTCAAGGTATCAGTCTGCAGTTGCACCTCCTAGTTTAAAAGATTATGTAGCACAATGTCTTGACATGTGTTAAGACATCTGCTGTCTGCATAGGCCAGAATTTCAATTGGTATCAGAGCAGGCATCCTGTCTGGTTCTGGATGAGATCCATGGGAGATACTTTCTGGCGTTTAAACGAGGAGGAGTTTTGGAGATCAGATCAATCAACTCAGAAATACTCAAGGGTATTAATGAATGAGATGGATGTTCTAGATCGAAGGGAACAACCCGAAGGTTGTTCATGTTGCTAAGGAGGTTCTACAACAACTACAGGAGAAGTGGCTAGTTCTCTTATTGGTGTGTCTTATAAGATGTTCTGACATCTTATTAGGGCAAGCAGGATCTGTTCCTTGGTGGTTCCGCTGCATGAGTCTCTAATGGAAGATCTCTAGAATTATGGGATTCTGGAGTTGTTACTGAAGACAGTTGGTGGAAGGTCTCAATTTTCGGCCTCTATATTTGAAGGTATCTGCATTCTTTTACTCCAAAGTCAGGAGCGATGGAATGAAGGAAGTTATGGTCAGATATCTGGTATGATGACTTGGTACTTGGAAGCTTGGTTTCCTGGTGCAGTTTGGAGTCAGTTGAAGAGGAGAGGATTTGAGTTAAAGTTTATCAGGTTCTTGCTCTAGGAGTTTGATAAATGTTTGGTCGGCTAGGTTGTCAAAGATACTTGAGAATTCTCTCAAGTCCACTCATAAAGACATCTATGTCGTGTATCTGGAGTCTTTTAGTTACTCTTCTAACTAGAAGGTGTTTCCTTGAGACACAATTTGAAGAACGTGGAGGTGATTTAATTTCACTATCCAAAAACAGCAAGGAAGGATTCATCTCTCTTGACCCTAAGAGTGAATCCAATCTGATTGAATATTTGTTGAGGTAAATAAGATTTATTCAGAGAAAGTCTTATTTACTTGAGTCAAGAGTGGCAGCCTTGGTATCTCAACATTGTCATTGAAGAAGATACTTGCAAAAAGATTGAATACTTTATAAGTGTTCATGACATGATCTGGTGGAGCTCAGCTACAGCAGTGAAGAAGGGTTACGGGACAAGGATTTAAGATCAATTGCTATTTGTGGAATCCACCGGCGGAAAAGAACAGAAGAGTCGCCACTGAACGTTATTTATCCCGACGTAGGGAAAGGAAACGATCGAAGAAAACCTAAGCAAAGGGAAAGGAATGGTCATCGCAACCATCGCCTGGGTTCGGGAGTCGGTTACGCGAGAGGAAGGTATTAACACCCCCTCACATCCATCGTACTCGATTGGATCCACGCTTGTTGTTATCGATCGAAGGGTGTCGGTTATCTGAAGCTCAACTGCCAACTGGAACAAAACGGGAAAGACGGAGAAATGGGGGAGAAATAAAAGAAGTGACTCGATAGGACATCGCGTCCTAGGCCTACGTATTCCCTCGGGAGCGGGAAAGTCAGAGTCAACGTAGTTCGGACTACGGATTATGGGGGGAAGGTTGCTCGCCAAGACATCGCCGTCTTGTGCCTACGTATCCTTAATCTAACCAGAGAGAGGAAATCAGAGTAGTCGTAGTTTGACCTACGGGTCGAAAAGAGACAAAGAGGTGATAAAGAAAGGTTGTGCTCGGAGAGATCTCGCACGATCTCCTGCCTACAAATCTCTATTAACCGATGAAGAATCAGAGCGACGTAGTTCCCCTCACTAGGGATGACTTTGCTTTGTTTGTGTTTTTTAAGTGGAATACGCCAACGTTCACGTTCTAGCAGTTTAGGTGTTGCAGCTCATTGTGGGAGCCTTACGCATTTACCTGTTTGCGGTAGAACGGAAATGACGCATACTTTACGATGAGAGTGGGTGAGATGAGAAGAGAATCCCGAAGGAAGACGAATGGTTTGTTTTTTTCTTTTATAAGAAAGAGTTTTGATTTATTGTTTGTAACATGTATCGTGCTAAAGTCTATGACATAGGATCGAATGCGTCGCAAATCGACCCAAGACGGGACATATGTTAAACACTCTAGGAAAATGAAGGAAAATCCCCCACTCTCCATTTCCCATGTACTTAAGGCTCATGGCGCACTCAACATGTAGTATTTATTAAATGTTTTAGTTTTTTTTCTTTGAGAGAGAGAAGAGACTCAAGGTTGAAAGAAAAATGGAAGTTAGTTGTTAGTGTGCTAGGAGAATCATCTCGATCACACGGGTGCGAGAGAAAGGGGACGTTAGTTGTTAGTGTGCTTGCCGAGATATCGCATCTCGTGCCTACGTATCCTTAATCTGAAAAGAAAGAGGAATCAGAGCATCCGTAGTTCACGCTACTACGGGTGAACGGGAAACAGTCTCGATCGCATGGGTGCGAGAGATAAGTGAGACTCACAGAAAGCTAAAGGGAAACTCGGTCCTACAAGTTAGCATGCAATGATGGTCCTAAGGTCAGGATCAGGGGAAGTCTACCTAATGTTGTCATGCATGGATTGCTATCCTAATGTCTCTCCTACCTCCAACTCAATCAAACAATTAAGTGGAGCTAGGAATCCTACGGGATCATGTCATCAGACAAGTAAACACAGGATAAATCAATCACAAAATGAACTAAAAGCAATGAAAGAGTAAACAGTGTCAATAGACAGTAATGTCACACAGTCAAAATAAGAAAAAGAGGAAGCTTTAGCTAAGGGGTCATATCAACCGAGGCAAACAAGCTCGCTGTGGGAAATAGGGGTACTCACCCAATGGTATCGAGAACCATGGAGAGCAGAGTAAGAGGGGAAGATGTTAATCAGATCACATAAGCATCAACATCGGTCAATGCGAGCTATAGACAAGGCGTGGGGGTTTAATTACTAAACCCTCCTTCCACTTGACAGACTCGATAACAAGAACAGGTGATGTTCAAAGCTTCAATCATGTAATGAGAGCTAAGAACGACTCAACTAGAATAACGGGGGTCGGTTGCGAACCCTATCTTCCGTCAATTGCCTTCTTAGAGGTCTTACCAAGGGAAAATGGGAATGGGATGCCTCTTTAGAGGTCTTTAGGCACAATGTTAAACAAGCACAATCATGGCCTCACTTGAGGGCTTTCCATACAGTCCTACTTATCATGGCATCGACTATTCCTACTTCTCATGGCATTCGAAAGCATTAAAGAGAAGTGAAGAGATAAGAAGTCCTACCAAACGGATATGAATCCGTAGCAAAGCAACGAAAGCGAGTCACGAAAGTACCTATAAACAAATAGCAAACCAAGTTAAAAACAAGTTTTTATTTACAAAATGAAATGGTCAAACCACCTTTGGAATGTCTCCTTTATGCACATTGCACATGTGAACCAAAGACATTAGTAATAACAAGAGAGTGTATGTACAACATGAAAACCTAAGTCTAATGACTATGTACATTTGAGGCACATTAGTCAAAGTGAAAGACCTAAAAGGATTATGAAATTACAAGTCAAGTTACAACTATGCTACAAGACTAATCTACTTTGTTAAAGGTAAACCAACAAAAGAAATCACCTAAGGGTTACGAGTATAGGCAAAGGACATGAAAGTAAACCAAAACCAAAATTTAACTCATGTTAGAAGTGTGCACACATCTTATAAACATCCACCAACAGCTACGGTAAAACAAGTTTAAGTCCTTAAGACAAAACAAGGCAATTCAAACCAACTAGCTCCTAAAAACAAAGACTTGAAAGGCAAGCAAAAGATGAGCATTAGAGGTGAAAACATCCATGAAAAGAGCCTACGGAAGTAGAGAATGGTTCCTTGAATAATGTACAATGTTCACATTCAAGGCATGCAAGTAAAGTTCAAAGGATTAAACCAAACTAGGCAAACAAAGGCAAACTTCACTTTTGGACACAATGTAAAGTTAATCATACACAAACGAATTATGGGTCATGTACCAATGCACAAACACTTTATAAGTCAGTAGCTATACCTCAACATCATGTACACAAGTGTCAACGAGGATTAGCAAAAGATAGGCAAAGAATGGTACCACAAACACAAAGTTAGAACACCACACAATGGATGCAACAGGATGCTTCAAACATACATGTTTTTATGCACATTATGAATAAGTTAAAAACAATTTGAGATGGATTATAGGTCCTTAAAATGTTTCCAAACCAATGCACAAAAGTCTCACACAACACCTTCTAAGGAATGGCATGAATGTCTCCGTGAAACCCTAGGGATCAAACTTGTAATCACAAATGAATGCTCACAATAAAAAAGGTACGAAAAATAGTTATAAGTCCCAAAGAATTATGAAAATTTTATCATAGTATTATGAAGTCAGTAGATCACATTGTCTAAAAGGAATTCATAAAATTATGTACCAAAGTGTCAAAACAATTCATTCAATAGGCAATGTAACAAGGCATGATCGCCGAAAAAAAACTTCACAAAGTGGATTTAAAATGACACCAAAAATTATGGAAACAATGCCCAATGAGTATCAAAGTGTCATATATTCCAGTGACTAATCACTCACAAAAAATTAGCTTCACACCTATTGGAAAAAAAAACCACTTTCGGTCCCTTAAACCGAAACTATATCCTTCGGGACAGCTTGGAATAAAAAATCCAAATTAATTACTAAACTCATCCAAAACAAGAATAAAAAATTATAAAAAATTAATTAAGAGATTAAATATCACTCATGAAGTTTTTCATAATTTTATCACACACAAAACTATTTTTAATAATTGGAACGAAACGAGCAAAAAATTGCAATTAAGGGAAAGTGCTAGGAAAGAAAACTTATCACGCATAACTTAAGCTTCGAATCGTCACATATCGTCATAAATCAAGCTATAACCAGTGCCTCAGGTGGGAGGGCTCAATATGCAACCTACACTATATGATCCTAAACCACATACAAACTAGAATGATGCATTAAAGTCGAGATTTCTTACTTGGTCAAAGTAGCGATTCTTCACATAATAAGAAACCCGAAGACTTCGTGCTAGATCTTGTAATCGCCCATAAGCAAAATAAATGCTCAGTCTTCCATAATTAATCCATGAAGAGATATCCAAAAGATCGATCGACATCGATCCACAAATCCATGAGCCTTTAATCGAAATCGGTCAACGTCTTAAATCGAAATCAACACCTTAACAAAAATTATCAACAAAAATCTCATTAGAATTGTCAAGAAACTAATCAAGGTATTAATCAACAGAAACGAAATCACAGTCGTCACTGAGAAAAAATCGTCAATTAATCACAAATTAAATAGAGAAACAGAGGGGGTGTGGAGAGTGAATCCAGTGGTGTGAATAGCAACAGTCTGGCCCAATGGCCTTTGATCCATGTTCCCAGGGGGGTGTAGTCAGCATATCTTTAGTTCAGAAAATTCTATTGGCCTGCTTAGAAAGGGGTGTGCACAGCAAACTTCAATTAGGCCCAAGAAGTTGAAAGCCTGAGGGTGTATAGTGGACCTTCAGATTTGGGGACTAATCACAGTCGTTTGATTTCATGCCTGAATCAATCCAATGGTGATTAAGAGAAGGTGTATGATAGGGAGAGTGGGAGCGCACGTACACAATTGAAGCAAAGGTCCCACCGGACGGCGACAAGTGACACCGCCGGAGTGGACCACCACCACAAACCTTATCTTCTTACTAATAAGTGAACGGTGGGGAAAGTAAAAAAACATTTCCTCTTCTTCTTCTCATGCTCATCTCACTTTCTCCCTGAACCAAAAAGAGAAAAACCCTAACACCACCTGCCGGAGATGATTGTCTCCACGGCGGCGACCGCCATTGTCTCCCGTGGAACCACCCTCAAATCTTGCTCTCGTTATGAATCCGGTACCAGTTTTTCCTAACTCTCATCCATGCGACGAGATCGGAACACAAAAATCCAACGTCATGAACTCAAAAAAACTCAAACAAGCTCAGACAACTTCATCCTCCTCGTTCAAACCTTCGTTGAACGCGCCGTTTACATGATTCTCTCCCTCTCCTTCAAATCTGCCGTTGACGACAAACTTCGCCTCCTTCCCTTAAAATAGATGCCTACAGTTCGCTTCTCCACAACAACCTTCTTCTCCTTCACAATTCCAAACAATACGAAATCGCTTGCTTAGTTGAACACTGCACGGAGACTTTGAGAACAACGATAGCAAATCCATGAGGGATGCTGTTATGATGTACAATCCAAGACTCAATGGTGAATAAACTGGAGCAGAAAGACAAAGAGATCGAAAACCTGGTACAACTGCATTCGACGCTTCAAGAAAGAGTGCAGACGCTAGTATTCTTTGTGATGAATACGTCGACGGACGAAATCAATGCGATACTTCAGGCCGCTGCTGCCATTTGTGATGAATTCACGGTAAGTTTCCACGTTCCCATCCAATCCATTTCTTCTTACTCGGTTCGTACGTTCTGCTTCTGAAGTGTTGCGTTTTACAATGGTGTCGAATTTCTGCGTGAGTTCCGTTGTGGATTTGAGAGCATCGCTGAGTGTTTATTGCTGTGATTTGCAGGTATTGTATCAATTGGCGGTGAAGATGCAGATTGAAATTGGAGATGCTGAAGATTATTGAAGGTGAAGATGAAGGTTGATCCAAGAGTGAAGAGTGAAGATCAAAGAAGGTGAAAGAGAAGAGAAAGTTTTTTGTTCTCAGATGCCAAATTCAGAGAGAAAAATTTGTTAGAATCTATTAGAGATTCGGTTAGGATACAGTTAGAGTTTCTGTTATGGTTTTCTTGTGAGCTCTCAGTTCTGTTAGAGTTAGGGAAAATTCAATTGGAAACGGTTATCCTTTTTGTTTTTTTGAGTTTCTGAACTACCTCCCTTTTTGTGAAACAAATTTTTCTGTTATATTCAATTCTGGTGTGAATAGTTATCTGGTGTAATGTATTTTTTCTGCTAAAAAAATTGTTGTGCACCATGGTACTTTCTTTTCAACTTACTCTCTCTAATCTCCTTCTGTGCCCTGGCTTGTTCTTGACAGTTCTTGAATAGATGGGAATAAAGAGGTTTTGTGTTGGGTGTATTGTTTGGACGTGGGATTTAGATGTTTGGTTTTATGGTTAATTGAATAAAATGGATATGGAAAAAATGGACGTGGATTTTAGTAAATGGATATTAAAGGTGGGTCTAAATTGGATTTATTTAGACAAAGACGATTTCTATGAATTTTGGATATGGGTTAAGATGGATATCAAAATGGTTGTCAAAAGTGGATAAAATGGGTGATGGATATTAACATTGGACTTGTATCTTGAATTCCAATTAATCCACATGACTGATATTGACGTGCTCCTTAAAAATGTTGATCCTCTCGAATGTCTTCAAACCAAATTTCAAAACTGAATCAAATTCACCTTCTTGATGGACCTCCAATTCCAATTTCAAATTCACATGAACTCGTATTTCAGGCAACAAGCAATAAGCAATGGAGAGAATAACACTGTCCTGATCACAATATAAATTCACAACTGGATCTCGTGTCAAGATGCCTTTGACATGAACCCTAATCACCATCTTCAATTGATGAATATCAACCAAGTCGCACAAACTATAAGAAACCACGATCCCACGCCTCAGGAGCCCAATGAAATGCATGATCGTGAATATGACCTAATGGAGATGCAGATGAATGCAAAGCATAAGCCACTTATGGATGGTATAAATAAGAGGGAAAATTTTGAGGTGTTACAGAGGATAAGTGGCAGTTATCTCTGGCTTTCTACTGACGGCTCTACTAAAGGAAGTGGCATTCTTTGGTATGGCTATGGGGTAGTCTTGGACTACTCATTTTCTGAAGATTCAGATGTGGCAAGTTTGAAGTCTTTGGAGTTTCAAATCAGGATGAAGGTTGTCTACTCAAACTTGGTTGTTGAATCAAGTCAATGAGAGCATGGAAATCTGTTTCTGCAAAGGGAGGAGGTTCTTCTAAGTGGCAAAAGGAAGAGCTGAATTCAACAGTTGGATGTCATAATGTTTTGACATCTAGCTTAACATCAGAAGTCTCAGCTGGTGATGTGGAACATCAACTTAAGATAAGGTGATCTACAGGAGAATGAGAGTTATGGATTCTTCAAAAAGGTCTATCTCATGCAGTTTGCAGGAGCTGTGGATGAGAAGATGTTACATGACTAAGAGGCTTGGTGGATCCAAGATGTCTTGCTATAGGGCAAGTAGTTCGTGTGACTTGAAGATCTGGTTTCATTAGTAGATCAGGGTATCTTGTGGGAGTTCTGAAGACGAGTGAGATCAATCAAAAGGTGGCATTTGATTGGCTTCACAATGTGCGTTCAAGCAGGATGCTTGAAACCGAATGGTTCTTATGCATAAGAGTAGTTAGTTGAAATTGTTTGAAGGTTCTGGTTCTCTGGGAGCTTGTGGCAGAAGTTCTGGGTTGAGAATGGAAGCATACCTTCTTGGTGGTTGAGAGTTTATTTCTCTCTGGGTTTCTGAAGTCTTCTTTGTTCAAGCTGGTGGTCAGTGTTGTGTGAAGATCTTTAGTGTGGATTACTATGCTGATAGTAAGTCCAGTAGTGGAGCATATCAAGAACCATAGTGTGTGGTGTCTGTGATGTGTGAAAGATATCCTAACTGATGTTAAAACATCCTTGGGTTGGATATCCTTGGTGAAGGATTTTAGGTTCTGTGAGGAACTGGTTACTTGCATCGTGTCCAAGAAGTATCTACATAATCATCCGGGAGAATGATGAAGTAGAAGGGTTCCTTGGAAGAAGGATGTAAGGGTTTATGAAGACTGAAGTGGATCACGTGTTGATTACGTGGAAGTCTGTTTCCTGAATGCGTTCAGAAGTGGAGATTCTCCATAAATCAGAAGTATTCCAGGTTATCTTACGGGAGAATGATAAGGAATGACTGTCTTAGATTGCGGGGTGTTTATCTCTAATGCTGGCCTGGTGAGGTCAGTGGAAAATCTTGTATATGACATTGGAGCCCTGGGAGCAAGCCATGCTAGTAGTGGATCAGTTTAGCAGCTGTGAAGTTCTGGAGCATGCATATGATAGCTGACATCGTGATAACAAACTAAGGGACCTTACTCGTTTCTTTGAGGAATGGGAAGCATTCTAATTCAATTGGTTTGTGCCTCAAGCAACGGGATATCTATACATGAGAATTCAAGAGGAATTCTTGAGGTGTATCAGATGGTTGTGGAATGAGGGGGAAAAATGGGAGTTTGATCTCAAGCCAAGAGTTTGTTATGGTTTGTATACACGTCCTTACGGGATGCATGACATTGATCATGTGTGAGTGATTATTGTTTCTTGTCAGAGGGAACAATAAAGAGTTAATGGTTGCGTTCAGCAGGTGTGTTGAACAGAGGGTGCGCTCTTGAAGACATGAAGATGCGTCTTATGTTTTCCAGTCATTAGCATGGGTGTTCAGTGGAGGAGCACCAGTTACCTTAGTCGGGGGGAGAGGCCCCTTGGTCTAAGATGAATTGCTGCGAGAAGGCAGTGGAAATTCCAGTTTGCATTTGCGTGTCAAGCAAACTGAGATGCCAAGGAGGATGTCTTGACATTAGAGTATTGTTGCAAGTTGTGGGAAACTTGGCAATGCATACTTGAATGATTCTTAGTGGATGCTTAAGAATCATTGATTGAGTCTGGAGGAATTTATTTTTCCTTGCAGGTTGTGATCTTAAATCTGTAAAGTTTCCTTTCCAATACAAATTTTTTAACATTGTTGGGTGTGACTTGGTCGAGGACGTCATAGCAGTGAAGAGTGTTTGGAGAATCTCTGACAGTCTGTTGACAAAAGTATTGATTCCGTCTTGGGAAATGCTTAGGGTGTATACTTGTCAGAAGGACGTGTAAAATCTTGTCCTTGAATATACACTCACATGTGTTGGAATTTGTACTTCAACAAGAATCTGTCCAAAATTGAGTAAAGACATAAAGACCCGGTAGTGGTTGATACAATTCATATAAGGGGATCTCAAATCCCATCTTCCTCATTGTTGTATCTCTCCTACTGATTATCTTTATGGCTTATATAAGGTTCTGGGAGAGCACTCTTTGGATCTGGATATATCTTGGTAATATTTGTCAAATTGTGTCTAAAAAGGGGGAGAAATGCTCTGATCTTCTCATGGGAATCTTACGTCTGGTAAAGCAGCAGCTTGGCAAAGATGCTCAACAGGATATTTCAACATTCTTCTGTGTCTGTTTCTCAGTTCTCAAATGGACTCTTTGTGTCTTGTGTTTTGAGTTATGAACACAGTCATGTCCTGTGTTCTGAGTTACCCAAGGTAGTACACTGCTGCTAAGGGCATTGCTACTGCTTTTTCTTATTAGTTTTCTTATGCCTCTTGAGGGGAAGATTTACCCTTTCGTGACAAGTATTGGTTCATGGGTTGAGGGGCAGCATTCTGCATCTTCTTTCTCAGGTACTTTTTGAAGGTATTTGGAGTCCTCACTGCATGCACCATCGATCTGGAAGTTTACCGTGCATATGGGTTTTAGCCAAAATTTGCCAAAAAGGGGGAGATTGTAAGCTCTGGTGTTTTGAACAAATTTTGGTAAAACATAAATGTTAACTCAACAAGGAGATCAAGCTAAAAAATTATGCTAAGGGTGTGATGTTGGACAAGATGTCTTAACATGCATCTTGACATCCTGGACTGAATGGCTTAAGTTAGTTTTTAATCTGGTGCAAAACTCAAGGAGAATTTGCTGCATGGATCAAGTACAGAAGACTGAAGCCCAAGGAAGTAGAAGACACTATAAATAGAAGACTTAGACCTAGGTTTTGTGATACCTTAGAAGGCCTGTTGTAACCTTGTTTTCTTGTGTAAGAAACAATGGTTTAGGGTTTTGAGAGTCGTTGGCTCTCTAGGTTATAAGTCTCCCTTTGTATCAGTTGATACACTGTGGTAGATATAGGTGTCACACAGATCCATAAGCCTTGAGGTATTGGATTGTGTATTGTTCTTGGATGAAGCTTTTAAGCAAATCCGAGTTAGCTTGTTTGTCAAGTAGGCTTGAAAGATTTCTGTATTGACAGGGACGATGAAGAAATCACAGTTGGTGGTTGAGGGAAGTGAATGGGGTATCTCGTATCAGGGTTCTAAATGTTTGAGTTTAACCTTGGTAAAGATGTTCATGGGTTAGATGTTAGGGATAAAGTTGTAAACGTGGGAGTTTATCTTTGTAACAGTCTACACATATTGAAGTCTTCTTCCTGGATTGGTATCCCCCAGATGTAGGTGAGTTGCACCGAACTGGGTTAACAATTACTGTGTTCTTTATCATTCTGCAGATTTACATTTTCTGTTAGGGTTCATGATGAACATGTTGGATCAGATGTCGTGACATCTGTGAGGGTACAGTTCTGATATTCAAGGTATCAGTCTGTAGTTGTGCCTCCTAGTTTAAAAGATTATGTAGCACAATGTCTTGACATGTGTTAGGACATCTGTTGTCTGCATAGGCCAGAATTTCAGAAAGAAAAAAATTTAATTAAATAGTCATATCACCAAAGGATTGATGGAAAGAAAATTGACATCTTCAAAGTGTTGACAGAATGAAGAAGTATTCATCAAAGAGACACCTCGTCAAAGAATTGAAAGAAAGAACACCTTTCCGAAGGAACACATCCTCAAGGGGTTTACAGAAAGAAAACCTGATCTCGGACTACATCAATAAAGGGTTAACAGAACGAAACAAATGACATAGGGATCTCATCAAGGGGTTGATGGAAAAGAACGTATTTGGAAGTCGTCATCAAGGGGTTGATGAAAATGAACAACTTAAATAGGAATCTCATCAAGGGGCTGATGGAACAGGATTTATCTTCGTCAAAGAGTTGAATAAAAGAAAAGTATTTGAAAATCCCCATCAAAAGGTTGATGGAAAATGACTGACCAAGGGTAACACCAATTGTAACTACAAGAGGTTGAATAACACTAAGGACTGATAAGCTTCTCAGGGGAGACTGCCACTTACCGCCATAGAAAACAAGCTTCTCAAAGAGATTGCCACTTATTATTGTAAAATTTGAAGGAAACGCCAAGGACGGATAAGCTTCTCATGAGAGATTGCCACTTATCGTTGCAAAAATATCAATGACAAAACAAGCTTCTCAAGGAGACTGACACTTGTTATCTGGGTGTAAATTCTAAGGAGATGATGTTACAACAACACAACTGGAGAATGTATTTTGTCTTCGATGAGGATCTGTAAAAGATTCTTCCTGCAAGACACCACGCAAAATAAATGAACATTCAAATTAGGTTCGACGACCCAAACGGATTCGAAGGCAACATCTTCCAAAGACCAAAGTTCAATCTAGGAACAAGCTAGAAAGATACGGTTAAACAAGACTCCAACCATTGAGGAATGAACTCAAATATGGATTTATCTTATCCAAACATGGAAAAGATAACTGAAGCAACCATCATCCACGAGGATCAAACTCTGTGGTGAATTTAGAAAGGATGAGCACTTTATGCCTAAAGGTGACGACCCTATTGGAAAGAATAGACAAACCCAGTCACTTGGGGAATAAACACAGCCCACAGTGAACAAAATAGGTAAACACCAGGATGGTAGTAAAAATGCTCGGATGCTATGCGTATGTATGAATGCATGTATGTCATGCTTATGCATATGCTGACAAAACAAACAAAGGGAAACAAACCGGAGATGAAATAAACATCTCGACAAGGATACCCAGCCAAACTCACTAGATTGGACCATCACTAGGGATGAACAGGCAGGACAAACAGTTCTATTTCAAGGTTACAACCTTCTCTGGGAAAAAGAGTATTTCACTCGGGGTATAACATCATGACTTCACCAGGATTGCCATCATGAGCCTGATTTCCTCGTTAGAAGAGGGAGATCCATGGGGATTGCCAAGATCAATTGAAGTAAGAACTTACTGGGGAGCTTGAAAAAGATATTACGAGAACAATGTAGTTTTGCACTTTAATTGCATATTTGTCATCATGAGCGGGCAACGGCTCTCGCAACAAATAATCTTCAATTATTCTCTGCCCCAAATTACATGGTCTGTTGGAAGAAAATGCCAAGAGGATTTTACAGAAGAATTGGCGTACAAGATGCTTCAATATCTTCAAACTCTTGGAGAGATTCACAAATCTCGACGTCAATGTCCCAGTTTAAGTGTATTTGCACAACAAAGTTCTCGGACTTGTCCTTCAAACTGTGGGAATAACAACTGGGAAACAAACTTGCCCTTGTTGGTGGGTCTTTTAGAGTCATTGCCTTGAAAGAAGTTGGGAAACAACTAACCATAAGATGACCTCTAGAAGGCTTGCCCTAATATTCTGAACTTTAAAGGGTTCTGCCCCTGACTCGACAACTCTCAGAATGATTGATTAACAAATCCTTCAAATTGGTTGCCACAGGCTGAGCTTCCTATACCAAGTCAAATTCCCTAGCTGGCTGCACTTGTTGGGATTCCTTTGATATTGGATTGTCTCGCAAACAATATTGTTCATTAAAAATTGGCAATTTCAATGCAACATTCATGTAAGCTTTTGAAATCAAAATTTATTGATAAAACACACAATGGAGTGATTAAATAATCAAACACAACGCAGATTTAGTCATTTACGGAGTGACAGATGAAGTGATCAACACAAACAAATAGCGAAGATCATTAAGAGTCAGGTTATCCAACCTTGCTGTACTATGCTTTTAAAACAACCTTACCTCAATTAGGTTTTTTAAGGGTTGTAAGGTGGCTTGGTTCACGACTCATGAAACAAAGGATAAAGGCTCAAAGTTTGTTTGTCACCGCCCAATCTTCATGATGAACTTCAATCCTACGCTCAGTTAACTTAGACTATACATTCAGGTTCCTATAGGCTAATTGAACTGATGATAGTTGGTGATGGTTCAGACACCTAAGGCAGTCACTACTCCCTTACAACATTTGGTTGTTTTTACCCTCGTGGGCTTTCATGGTAAGGACTTAAGGTCAACCTCTTTTTGGTTGCCATACAAACCTTTTTGTATAAGGCAAAGTCACGAGCTTCCCATCTTTTTTAGCTTTTGCCTTGAAAGGGACTCAGCTCATTCTTCGAGTAAGAATTTCTCAACGGTCTTTCCTTATTTATCACTTTGGGAACAATTTGTACAATATTTGTTCATTTAATTTAAGAGAGATGACAGGTGTCTTGCATGAAGCTCTTGCATTCGAATGCATAACCAAATTAAACTGAGAACTACCCACCCCAAGGTTGAGATCACGGGTTCTTTTGTAAGGAAACACTATGCCAAAAATGATTTTAGGCAGCGCACCTTAGACAGCGCTTTTTTCCAAAAGCGCTGCTATAAGTTAAATAAAAAATAAAACACGGAAAGTATGTACGAAATTGTGTAAAAGCGCTGCTAAAAGGCCCACCTTAGACAGCTCTATTCAAAAGCGCTGCTAAAAGGCTTACCTTAGACAACGCTTTTCAAAAGCGCTGCTAAAAGTCCCACCTTAGACAGCGCTTCTCAAAAGCGCTGCTAAAGGCCCATGTACGAAGCGCTGCTAAAGGCCTATATTAGAAAGCGTTTTACTCAAAGCGCAGCTAAAGGCCCAACTTGAAAGCGAAAGCGCTGCTAAAAGTACTTATTAGAAAGCGCTTCACAAAAGTACTGGCTAAAATCATTTAAAATTAAAATTAAAAAACAGATTCTATTCATTCTTTCTATTCTCAGAACTGTTTCTCATCTCTCGCGAAAAACCCTAAACCCAGAAAAAATCTTCTCTTCTTCTCTCACGCACCTCCGTCCTCTTCATTGTAATCATCAATCTTTTATTACATAGTCGTTATTACATCCATTCCTTCATAAGGCTGTTTGCTCTCTCCGGCGAGGCTCCTGGGTTCCACAATCAGAGGAAGAAGATAGAGTTGCAATCTTTTAACTGAAGCTTTTTCACGGTATACTTTTTCTTTGATTGATTTGGTTCTTAATTTCTATGCTTAGTTTAGTGTTCATCAATTTAGGGTTTTCAATTATTTTCTTCTCTTGTTACTCATTGCTGTGAAGTTTGATAGTTTTCGTTGGAATTGTTCATTCCTTGTGCATTGACTTATTTGCTTAATATGATTAACGCAACTTGAACACACTCTGCAAGTATCATCCCTACAAAAGGAACTGTAACGTTCCCCATTTTCTGACTCTGTTGATGTTGTTGTTCTGAACTCTAGGTTTTTTGTTTGTTTGAAGTTTAATTCCGATTGTTCTGTTCTGTTGATTGTGGAAAGAAAACAAAACGAAATAGTAGAACTCAATAAGAGTGTCGGCTAATTCAGTGTTTCAGTAAAAATGTTTATGAGTTTTCTTTGGAATTGTAACTATTACAATCTCTTATTACAGGTTAGATGGCTAGTAACGAGGATCACCCACATGATGATTCTATTCATGATGGAGATGAGACCGGTAATGCAGTGGAAAGGGAAATTAGATGAGGAATAACAATTATGAAGAGACTCATTCGTGATAGAGATCGAGGCATAAAACATGATGTGCATTGGAGTCAAGATAACTAACTAATTGAGCCTAACGGTTCAACGTTGACAAGTTATCTTGGTTCAGTTGCAAGGAGAGAATTTCCAATTACTTGTGATGATTGGAGAAACAAAGCGTTGAAAGACGCTAAAGACAAAATATGGATTGAGATACAGGTACCATATGTGATGTTATTTGTTTTTAATGACGATTATGTATTTAAATTACTTATACTAATGCACTATGTGTATGATTTTCGTAGAGGACTTTCAACATTGATGATACCAGAAAAGATTATATACTCGGATTGGCCGGAAAAATACATAGAGGGTTTAGATCTTTTTTATGAAACAAGTTTCTTAAGGATGCAGATAAAAAATTAATTGATGCAGAGCTTCCACAGAAATATGCAGATTTGATTACACCTCAAGAATGGAAAACTTTTAAATCCAAACGAAAAATCCCAGAATTTGAGAGTGTAAGTGACATAAATCGACAACGAGCATCAAGTCCCGCGTATCCATACAAAAAAGGGCGTATGGGATATGCACGCTTACAACAATCTATTGTAAGTATCTATAAATTACAATGATATACTTGTTCATCATGAGTTATTTTTTATCATGTTATTTGGCTTAATGTGTAGTTAACAAAGGAGAAAAGTTCTAAAACATCTCTTCCGGAACATGTTTTGTGGAAGGAAGCCCGTGTGGGTAAGGATGGAGTTCTTAAAGAAGATGTTCAACAAATTTTTGAGAAATGTGTAAGTATAACATTATTGCTTGAATTAAATCAAAAGTTTATTAACATATAATTAAGTTAAATTTTCGATATTCATATGAATTTCAGGAGACTCTATCTCAGTCTATATCTCCAGATGAAGACAATGATTGCAGGAGCCTACTTAGTCGAGCATTAGATGTTCGTGAGTATTCCGGTCGTGTGAGGGGTAAGGGATATGGGATCACTCCAACATCCTTGAAAAAACCAAAGAAAAAAATGGCTAGCAATAAAGAACTGCAGGAAAAGTTGGAAGCATTACAATCTGAAGTTCGTGAATTGAAAAAGGAAAAAGAAAGAGATCAAGCTTCAGCTTTTAAAGATACTAGTGAGAAAGATAGTATCAATTGTAATTTTCAACCGAATATTCCCGAGGTAATTATATATATTATTATGAAATTAAATTACCTTAATTTATTTAATTGACATATATACACATTAACAATGTCATATTTATTATTGGTTTTAGGGCATTTCCCGTTGTCAACTCTATTTATCGTTACCGACTTATCGGATGGTTGGCAAGGGAAAAGTGCATAACACTTTGGGAGAAATGCTTCACCATAAACCGCTCCCCACTGGATTTTTGAAAGTATCGATTGATATTGTTTTAGAGGGGGATGCCTTATTACCACTACCTGACGATGTTTCGGATGCAATATTGTTGGGAGATGCAATAGGATCGTTTGTTGCATGGCCGTCAAGCCTCATTTTCCTAGATGATAAGGTAAGCTTAAAACCATTATGAACCTTTGGGTATTCAAATTTTTTACGGGCATTTTACATACATTTTTTTTACATGGTAATGTTAGACTCCAACAAAATCCAAATCAAATGATAAGGGGATTATGCGGCAAACCGAGTCGGTTGCATCGAGAAAAGAGGTACAACACAATTATATGATATTTATGCATGGAAAATGTTAATTCATGATCTTATACTTCACCTAACTAATTATATGATATTTAGATTCAGGCTAAAGAGATTGAACAAGTCAGTAGGGGTAAGATGCCTGAAATTAGCAACATTCCCACACAAACAAAGGGTGTTGCTAAGAAGACCGCGGCTAGAAAAAAACCTACTTCTCAGTATAGGTCGTGCCTTCAGACATGTTTACTTATAACAGATATTCCTGATGGTGGTACTCGGCTTATACCTATGGAGGAAGGTATTTTTGGTTTTGAATATTCGGAAACAATTGGTAGAGAAGATATGGAGCAAGTTTTTAAACATTTGGAAATAGGCATCGGTGTTGTCGATACATACATTAGGTATACTCCGATCAACCTTGTTTAATTAATTGAACAATTTATTTACTCATTTCAAATGAATAGTCTAATATGTTAATGATGTTTTTATTTAAGGTTTCTGTATGACAAATTGATGCGCCTGCGTGGATTGGAACAAAGATTCGCTTTCTTATCTCCCATGACTATCAACTCATGGTTAATCGTAAAGAAACCAGATGAAGTCATACAGTATGTACTCGGTTTATTTATGGCCAGCAAAGATACAGAAAAGTTGTTCTTTTTACCATATAATACTAGCAACGGGTTAGATTTTCATTCTAACTTCATCTATTATAATTTTTTGTATTTTGAAGTTGTGTCGAAAATTTCCATCTAACCTTTGTTTAATCTTACAGTGGACATTGGTTGTTCGTGGCAATTAATCCGATAAGAGAAATTGTATATTATCTGGATTCTTTACACAATGATCAAGCAACATACCCAGATATGAAGAAGTTGATTGATACGTAAGTGAGATTGTTCTAAATATTCGTGTGTATATTTATTTATTTACGTGACATGTTCTAAATATTCGTTTATATTTTATTAGCGTTATACAAGTTTTTCGATCACTAAGAGATATTCAAGTTCCAAAGAGCAAAGCCAACAACATTACATGGATTAGAGTGGAGGTATATTTTCACAATTTTGATTATATTAGTGATGATACTTGATAAAACTAGTTAAGGGGTATATCCTGATATATATCCGTATTTTCTTTCCATGTGTAGTGTCCTCGTCAGCGTAATGGAATAGATTGTGGATATTTCATGTTGAGGTTTATGAAAGAAACTCTTCTTTTGGATCAAATAGATATTCCATCCAAGGTATGGATTTCTAACTTAGGAATTATTTTAATATTTACCACATGTCTCATATAATTAAATAGTTTTAGCTAAATCATACTATTCTATATTATTATGTAGTACTTTGATGAATTCAAATGTGCTCATTACTCAAAAGATCAAATGGATGAACTTAAGGAGGAATGGTGTCAATTCATTATTGAGCTGAGAGTTTTATAAGGTATATTGTCTTTCTTTCTTTGATGAGAATTTTGAGTATATATAAGTTTGAGTTTTGATGAGATGGTATGTCGTCATTAGTATATTAAATTGTGTTGCAATGTTGTTGTTGTTTGTTATAGAAGGTTGGAATCATAAATTGTGTTGGTGCTGCCAAATATTGATTGATATCTTGGCCATAGAAGGTTGGAATCATATACTGATTTTCATAGGCACTTGGCAATATTCAATAACTCATGATCATTTGTTGACATTTTTGGCAATGCTTGCAGCTTGAATATCAGATTTGGCAATGCTTGCAGCTTGAATATCAGATAAGAACAATGCCTTCTTTGTTTTCTTCTATATCTTGTCTAATGTTGTTGTTGTTTTGTTTCAGGTTATATGTGCAGATGTAGAAGATAGAGCTAACAAGTTCATTGTTGTTGTTTTTTAGCTTGAATATCAGATTTTTTGTAGCTAACAAGATATATGAATTGTTGTTGTTTTTTAGCTTGAATATCATCAATTTTTTGTATATATAAATTATTGGATTAAAGATGAATATATAAATAGACAAATTCGGTGCATATTTATTGGATTGAAGCTCTAATTTATGAAAATTTGGTGCAAATTCTAAATGCATATTCTGGTGCAAAATGTGGTGAAAACCTGGTGCAAAATATGGTGATAATCTGATAAATATTTATTGTATATATCAGACAGCGCTTTTTTTAAGTTTTATATATAAAAAATCTCGTGGACATTAGACAGCACTTCAAAGAAAAAAGCGCTGCCTGAAGTGGGGATTAGACAGCGCTTTAAATAAAAAGCGCTGCTTAAAGTAGAGAATAGACAGCGCTTTTAAAGAAAAGAACTGTCTAAAGCAATGCCTAAAGATAACCAAAAGCGCTGTCTAAAGTCAAAGCGCTGCCTAAAGGGGTTCTTTAGACATCGCTTTTACAGACAAAGCACTGGCTAAAGTGAAAAACAGAAAGCGCTTTCAAAGTAAAAGCGCTGGCTAAAGCTGACATTTAGCAGCGCTTTCTCATTAACTAAAGCACTGTCTTTACTTATAGCAGCGCCTGAATAGGCAGCGCTTTTAAGCGCCGTCTAAGTCCAAAAAAAGCGCTGTCTAAGCCCTTCTTTGGCATAGTGAAAGAAAACTCCTACTTCTAAGCTCGATGGGGTTAACAAGAGGTTATCTTCCTTATTTCTCCAGTGTTTGGGAATTGAAATAATGCCTTACATCATCGGCAAAGTTTAATTGAAAGTATACCAACAGCAGTTATGGGTATAACATTTTTGTCATCCTCCCCAATCTTTGCTTAAACAACAGTTTGATAAAGATAAGTGGATGGAAAAAAGATAAATTTTTTATTGCTTTTATGACAATAAAAGGAAATGAGTGAATACGAATGGATTGACCCAAAAGATGCATAAACATTTCACTAATCTTGCCAATTCAACAAACAACAAAGCTTATAAGCAGACATGAAATAAAAAAGCAAGGAAAATACAACTTAAAAATACTGAAATAATCAAAGTACAGCCAACTTTGGAGAAATGCCTTCAGTAGGCTTCAATTTCAATATCCGGACAGGGGAACACCTCCATCACTGATCACTTGCTCCTTGTGGTACAGAACCTTGAGAGGCTTCACAGGTCCTTTGTCTTTTGCCTTGGGAGTCGAGACATCAACATTTGACTTACCTTCTTGAGGTTTCAGCAGTCCCAACAAACTTTCCAATTTCAGTTCGAAACTCTTGCACTCCTCAACTGGAGACCCTATTGTCCCAGTATGATATTTACATTCAACTTCCAGGTGATCTTCTTTGAGGATTAGATCTTTATCATAGGCTAGCTTTTGTATAATAGCTTCTAACGCCAGACAAGTATCCAGGTCGTGCCCTTTAGCCCTTTTTGTGAAACTCACAAGTCAAGTTCGCATTGTGCAAAGGTCCTAGCACAAGGTTGAGAGGTCGCGGGGTCACCAACGTGTTCTGAATCAATAGTGGATAAAGTTTTCTCAATGGCACATGGATTGGCTTGTAGTGAGCCTTGTCCCTTTTGGCAGGATTCTGCTTCTTGTTCCTGTTCTTGCTTTGAGAACCTAGAAGGGAAACAACAATTGGATGGTGATGCTCTTTTGGTAGCCACCTGATGAGGATAACATTTAGGTGCAGGAACAAATGCGGGTTGACACGTGTCATACCCCAAATTTTGACCACTAAGATTTCCCATCATTGTACAAATCATCATCACAATATGGATGAACCATCATGCCTCATCAGTCTCCCCAAAGATGGGTGAGCATTCACTACTAACAATAATTAGGGTTTCAAGCACTCTCTGAGCACTTAGACAAAGGGTCAATCAAGGAATGCCATGATTTTCAATTTTTCTAACATCTTAAACACCCATAAAGGATCAAGAGGACTCCCACATCAAGGATTAGGCATAAGGTTGCAACATTCCAAGTGGATCAAGCCTCAAGATCGACAGTGTCACCAAATTAGGGTTTTGTTCGACCAGGGCCTCCAGATAGAAATTTTCCTCTGGGCATGAGCCAATGCTTCTAAGCATAACCTAAGATACTCCAAGGGACCTCATGGACACAATCATCAAGTCAATTTCACCTCAGGGGAGGCATATATCAAAATCAGGAATTAGGGTTTCTTGACCTAATTCACCCCTAAGTTGACTTTTGGGACAAATCATGAGCCAAGACCTCAAGACATGGTTTTAGGGTCTCTAGCACACTACATTGATCCATTTGCAACAATGGATTAATCCAAGAAGCTTGATCAACAAGTTTCAATTTCATCTGAACCACAGTTAGGATTTTAAAGGAAAAGTCAACTGTGCCTTTGACTTTTGACCAGGACATGCTCCCAAACCCTAGGACATGATTCAATACACCCTATAACACCTATGAAATCAATCCATCAAGTTTGATTTAGGTCAAGGACTTGATTTCATAGAGGATCGCACAGTTTGGAATTCATCTGATAAAAAGTCAACTGTGCCCAAAAGTCAAAGTTTGACTTTTTAATTTTTTGATCAATTATGGTTCCCTAACCCTAAAATGATGTTAATGTGTGATTTGAATCAAGATTCATCAAGAAAAACCAAAGAAAGTGGGATAACGTGTAAAAGGGGTAACCATAAAAACTTAGAAATTTTTGAAGTTATGGAACAAAGTGGCTAAGGTACCAACTTCCAAGGATCATACTTGAGATCCAAACAACCATTTTGGATGATCCAAAGATGGATTTGTAGCTCTCATGGCATGCTACAAAAGCTTTAACTACACCTCATTCCAATTCTCCATGGATTTTAAGTTATGGAATGACCAAAATCACAAAAAGTGAAAATGTCACTTTTTTCCAACACTTAGTGAAATTTTCACTAAGTTAGAATCTGTTTCACTTTTTTCCAAATGTAGAGGCATTTTTCACTTGGATCCAAAAAGTGTCAAGACAAACTATGATCACACATATGTTGTATTATATGAGAGCTTTCCAAAATGGCCAAGAACCCCATGAAACTCCACTTAAGCCATGAGATATGACAATGGCAATTTACCTTGCTGCAAACTGTCATGGCAAGGCAGATTTGTGCATTTTGCTCGATTTGAGTAATTTTTGCAAATGACAAACAAATTTATCCATCTGAACACCTCAGGGGGAGACCAAGGAGGGACAAACACTGATCCATCAGCCTCCCAAGTCCAAGATTCCCAAAGTAGCATGCCAACCCTAAAATGCCTAAGGAGGGGACAAGACTCCAATTTTGTTTTGGAGCCTTCAATGGATGCACCAAGGTGGCATAAATCGAGCCATTTCTAACTGAATGAGTCAAGGATAAGATCTGAACTAAGGGAACCAGCGGCCTGTGCTCTAACCTCTAGTCAATGGCTAAAGGAGACTTGGATTCCTATTGATCAACATTTGTCAAACCTCTGTTGCAGTTGCCATTCACTATTACTTGCAAAACAAACTTGCTCTACTATAAATAGAGCTCATTTGTGCTTAGTTTAAGTACACCAAAGCCATCAAATAGATGCTTTCCTCAAAATCACCTTCTCACTTCCAAATTTGCTTTCCAAAGCAAGTCACTACCGGGTTTTGAGTTTGAGAGCTATTCCAACCAAACCAATCACACACACACACCTCATAAACATCATATAGAAGTGATCCAAACACTTAAACAACAACTGTAACAATGATTCCTCAGAATCACCAGCCAGTTGCTCAAGGTTTTAACCAAGTTGCAGCTGAGATGCCATGAAGTGATCCAGCCATTTCCAATCAAGTCAAAGCATTCAAACACATTCCATATGGTGTAGGGAAGCTGTTCAGATCATCACAACTCATCTGTAACACCTCCAACTCAAAAATCACATTGCTCTTACTGTCACGACCTTCAAGTAAGCCTAAACTTGGTCATCTCTTAATCTATGCATATTTCCTAGCACAATACTTTTGCCAAATGTTCATAATCATGCATAGAATGTTTCCCCTCAATTAATTGCTTTGTTTGAATCGTGTATCAAAATTCTCAGCCTTCATGCAAATTTTAGGGTTCTTGAGGTTTTGTCTTGATTTCTTATTCCATGCTTAAAATAAATGAAATTAAAGACCATAGACATGATTGTGAGGTGAAAATGAGCAGATTGATAGGTGGATTGTGTGATTTCATCAAGTATTATGTGAGATTGGATAGAAAATGTAAATCTGGGCAAAACTCAGAACACGCGCGTGTTCTTGCCATGTACTTGGCGCCCTTTTTGAAAATTTGAATATTTGAATTTTGTGATTTTATTTAATTGATTCAAAAATTAATTTCTCTCTGAGTTTTAATGATTTTGAGTTGATTCTTTTTTTAATAATTCACAAAAATGTTAAAATATTTTATTTTACCAAAAATCCCAAAAATATTATTTATTTCATATATTTGATATTTTTGCAAGGAATTCATGTTTTATTTGTTTTTAACATTTGAAATATTTTTCCCCCTTGATTTTCCAAATTTAATTGGTTTCCAATCATTTTGTGGATATAAACATGATTTTTGAAACATTGATCCAAGATCACCACTCATTTTTCACATGTTTTTATCACTTTTTATTAATTTTTTAGAAAAATTAATCCCTTTTTAAGAGAAATTAGGGTTTTGATTAATTCAACCCTCATCAATCATTTTAAAACTCTTTGGGCCTCTAATAGAGTGTAAGACCTAACCTCTTTTGAAAACCAAAATAATTTGGGCCTCAGTCCACTACAACAAAAGTAAGTTATAACATCGCACCTTAGACAGCGCTTTAATACAAAAGCGCTACTATAAGTTAAAAACAAGGAAACTAGTCATTTAAAAAAATAAAAGCGCAAAAAAATATAAGACCTTAGACAGCGCTTTGGTCAAAAGCGCTTTATAAGGTCTTATAAATTTAAAAAAAAAAATTAATGGAAAATATTAGACAGCGCTTTAGTTAAAAGCGCTTTCTAAGGTCTTATAAATTTAAAAAAAAATATAAGACCATAGACAACGCTTCAGTAAAAAGCGCTTTCTAAAGTTTTATTAATTTAAAAAAAAAATTAAAGGAAAATATTAGACAGCGCTTTCCTTAAAAGCGCTTTCTAAGGTCTTAAAAATAAAAAAAAAATAAAATCAAAAGCGCTGTCTAAGGCCAACCTTAGAAAGCGCTTTTAAAAGTGCTGTCTAAGGTCCACCTTAGAAAGCGCTTTTATGAAAAGCGCTGTCTAAGGTCTAATTAAATTAAAATATATGAATAGTCAGTATTCATTTTCATATTTCCGCTCTTTCTTCTCCCCTTGCGAACTGCGCTCAAAACCCTTGCGAACTGAGCTCAAAACCCTTGCGAACTCAAACCTTCACCGTCAACCGTCCTCCACCGTGCCGTCGTTCGTTGTTGCCGTCGTTTCATTACCGTCCGTTCGTTGCCGTCGTTGTATTGCCGTCCGTTGGGAACTCATTGCCGTCGTTCGTTTCTGCTCTTTGTAACTGATACATTTCGTTCTTGCATTGCCGTTGTTACCGTCGTTAAAGGTACGTCGTTGTTGTGAAGAATAGGGTTTTGTTGCTTTACATTGTTGTTGTAGGGTTTTGTTGCTTTACAATGTTGTAGTGAATGAGTATGTTTGATGAGTTTTGTTAATAAAGTTATGTTGGACTGTTTTATTAATGAAGTTTTGTAGTGAATGAGTATGTTTGAAGTTTTGTTAATGAAGTTTTGTAGTGAATGAGTATGTTTGATGAGTTTGTTAATGGGTTTTGTTAATGAAGTTTTGTTAATGAAGTTTTGTAGTGAATGTGTATGTTTGATGAGTATGTTTGATGAGTTTGTTAATGAGTTCTATTTTAAAACATATTTTATATTAAGACTTATAAATAGTTTAGTTTAGTTTTATTTTTTCCACCTCTTAAATCTTCTAAAAAACTCTTAAAATTGATGGAAATGTCCTCTGAATTTTAGAATTCAAAGCTTGTTTTTGAAGCCTCAAAATTCTAGAATTTGAGATGGTTGAGTTAATAAACAAATATAATGAACATAAACATTTCACTAAAACATAAGAAATTCAACCAGTTACATATCAAACACTATCAAACTTGTTCATTTCTTGATTAATATGGTTGAATTAATGTTATTTTGTTGACCTTAATAAGTAGGAAAACCATGGATAAAAAATGGATGGATGCCGATCGATTGTCCAAAGAGTACGAGAATGGGGTATTGGATTTCGTTAAGTTTGCTATTCAACACGCTGACGCTGAAGAGCTCAATCGAATAAAATGTCATTGCTTGGGTTGTTGTTATGTGGGTAGGGTTGACGCAGATGGATTGAAATCGCATTTACTGATGAATGGAATTGATCGAAGTTATAAGTGTTGGATACATCATGGTGAGAAAATTAACGAGAATGTTGAACCGACGGGGAAAAGTAATACGACCTATGCTTCAGATGACAAAGACATGGAAACATACGATTGTGATCGAGTCGAAGAGATTGCAGAAGTAGTTGTAGAAGATCTTCATGATTGTCCCGAAATGTTTGAGAGGTTGGTAAGCGATGCAGAGAAACCGCTCTATCAAGGTTGCACTAAATTCACAAGACTGTCTGCGATATTGAAGTTGTACAACTTAAAGGCGGGCAATGGATGGTTGGATAAAAGTTTCACAGAGTTGTTGGCCCTTTTGAGAGAAATGCTACCGGAGGATAATGTTCTTCCCAATCAAACCTATGAGGCCAAAAAAATGTTGTGCTCTATTGGCATGAGCTATGATAAGATACATGTTTGTCCAAACGATTGCGTTTTGTTTCGAAACGAATATGCATCGTTAACTGAGTGCCCTAAATGCGGTTTGTCTCGATATAAGAAAAAATTGTCTCCAGCCAAGGTCTTATGGTATTTTCCTATAATACCGAGATTTAGGCGCATGTTTCGTAGTGAAACCGATGCAAGACACCTGACTTGGCATGCAAATGAAAGAATTATTGATGGAAAGTTGCGACATCCGGCTGATTCACCACAGTGGTCGAAAATTGATAATGATTATCCTGACTTTGGAGAAGAAGCAAGAAACCTTCGCTTGGCATTATCTACTAATGGAATGAACCCGCATGGTCTTCAAAGTATCTCACATACCACATGGCCTGTGATTCTTATGATTTATTACCTACCTCCGTCGCTATGCATGAAGCGTAAGTACATGATGTTATCTATGTTAATCTCTGGGCCTAAACAACCAGGGAATGACATAGACGTATACTTGACACTTTTGATCGAAGATTTAAAGATATTGTGGGAGAACGGTGTGGAGGTTTATGATGGATATAGGAAAGAAAGTTTCAATTTGAGGGCGATGTTGTTTGGCACAATTAATGATTTTCCAGCTTACGGGAATCTATCAGGGTACAGCATAAAAGGTGAAAAAGCGTGCCCTATTTGTGAAGATAAAACAGTTTCGAAGCGATTGGAGTTTGGTCATAAGAATGTCTTTCTCGGTCATCGTAGATTCTTAAATGCCAAACATCACTACCGTGGGTGGAGACAAGAATTCAATGGAGACACCGAACAAGGTAGAGCTCCACCTATGTTGTCAGGTGACCAAGTTTTTAAAAAGGTGAAAGACATGCGTACTGAGTTTGGCAAACCTTTTGCACATAAGGTTGTCAAAGGTGGGTGGAAAAAGAGGTCGATATTTTTTGAATTGCCATATTGGAAGTCTTTGTATGTGAGACATTTTCTCGATGTTATGCATATTGAGAAAAATGTATTTGAAAGTGTTATTGGTACGTTACTCAATATAAAAGGAAAGACTAAGGATGGCCTTAAAGCAAGAAAAGACTTGGTAGCGATGGGGATTAGAACTGAATTAGCACCCGTGAAGAAAGGAAGACGAACATATCTACCACCTGCTGCTTTTACTCTGTCTAGAAAGGAGAAGAAAATATTGTGTAAGTTTCTGAGTGGAGTTAAAGTTCCAGAAGGATACTCTTCAGATGTCAGAAGACTTGTGTCTATGAAAGACCTCACGTTGAAGAGTTTAAAGACACACGACTGCCATGTTATAATGGAACACTTTCTACCAATAGGTATACGTTCTATTTTGCCAGTGAAAGTAAGAAGCGCCATAACTAATTTGTGTTTTTTCTTTAGGTCAATTTGTAGTAAGGTAATCGATCCCGATATCTTACCAACACTACAAAAAGAGATAGTTATTACCTTGTGTGAGCTTGAAATGTATTTTCCTCCCTCTTTTTTTGACATAATGGTACATCTAGTTGTTCATCTTGTGAAAGAGACACAGTTGTGTGGACCAGCTTATATGAGATGGATGTACCCTGCTGAACGTTATATGAAAATATTAAAAGGGTACGTGAAAAGCCGAAGTTGACCAGAGGGGTGTATTGTTGAACGATACATTGTTGAAGAAGCGGTTGAGTTTTGTACTGAATATTTGTCCAATGTTCAGTCGATTGGACTCCCTAAAGCTCATATTTTTGAAAAAAAGGATGGTAAAAAATTAATTGGAAATAAAATTGTGACAGTATCAAGGGATGAACGGGATCAAGTGCATTTGTATGTTCTGCACAATGATAATGAGGTTGAGCCATATGTTGAGATGCACAAGGATGTACTCCGAAGGTTAAATCAGAACTGAAATGAATATTGGATAGTACGAGAGCACAATCAAAGTTTCATACAATGGTTAAAGGATCATATTTATTCGAAGCGCTCTTCAGATCCTGCTTCAGTAACAGAAAGGTTGAGATGATTGGCATATGGTCCAAGTTTGCATGTGTATTCTCATAGCGCATACGCAATTAATGGATACACATTTTATACCAAAGAACAAGACGATAAAAGTACTATGCAAAATAGTGGTGTCACCGTCCTAGCTGAAGCAATGCACATATCAAGTATGAAGGACTTAAACCCCAAATATGCAAATCTGTCATATTTTGGAGTTATTGAGCACATTTGGGTGCTTGATTACGAGAAGTTTTAGATTCCAATCTTTGGTTGCAAGTGGGTAAATAGTAGTGGCATACGAATGGATAAGTCTGGATTTTTGCAAGTGGATCTTAATAGGGTGGGGTACAAAGATGAGCCTTTTATTCTAGTATCTCAAGCTAGACAAGTGCTCTATGTCACTGACCCGACGAGTACGAAATGGTCTATAGTGCTTCTATCTAACAAAGTGGTTGATGATAGCGGTGTAGATCAATGTGATATTGATGTTGAGAATGAGTCATGCATTAGACGGAATGAGTTGAATAGAAATGATCAAGATGAGGATCTTATAGCGGATGAGTCATATATCAGAAATGACCATAACGAGGGAATTTGGATCCATTCATCTGTCCGCATTGCTAAGAAAGAAGTAATTCATATTCCAACCAAGAAAAGAAAGAGATGTTAGTGAAAGAGGTAAAATTTGTTATATACTTGATTTCTTTATTATATTTCTATTCAACTTATGAGTTATTTTAATATTAACACATATCTCTCATGTCTAATGAAATAGTTAAAACTAAATCAAACTATGTTATATTATTATGTAGTACTCTGAAGAATGCAAGTGTGCTCATTACTCAATTTCTCAATTGGATGAAATTAAAGAGGATTGGTGTCAATACATTATGGAGCTCGGAATTTTACAAGGTATAATATTGTACTCTTACTTTAATTGATGAGAATTTAAATATGTGTAACTTTGTTTATGTATTCTTTTAATTGAATTACAATCTTTGTGTTTTCAGGACCTATAATGTAGATTTGAAGCAATGCTTTGGTTGGATGCAAAAGTACTAGTATAAGTAATATGTGCATTTGTAGAAAAAATGTAATGATTTGTAATTATAAATAGGTGTATATATAATTTTGGTTTGTAATTTTAAATATATATATTGGTTTGAATTGCCAATTGTTTTGGATATATAATTTTGGTGTAAATTGGTACATTTAAATAGGATAAATTGGATTGATTTGAATCTCCAAATTGTGGTATTTTTCTGAAAAAAATTGCTGGTTGAAAAACAGGTCAAATTCTGGTTGAAAAAACCTGGTAAAAATTGTGGTTTAAAAAAATTTATATAAAATTTTTCGTATACCTTAGACAGCGCTTTTGGTGAAAGCGCTGTCTAAGGTGGGGATTAGAAAGCGCTTTTGACAAAAGCGCTGTCTAAGGTGGACCTTAGAAAGCGCTTTTACCAAAAGCGCTGTCTAAGGTATACCTAAAAAAGTTCAAAAAGGTTGACCTTAGACAGCGCTTTTGGAGAAAGTGTTGTCTAAGGTATACCAAAAAAATGTCAAAAAAGGTAAGGCTTAGAAAGCGCTTTTCCCAAAAGCGCTGTCTAAGGTATACCTTATAATGTCAAAAAGCGATGTCTAAAGGTACCATAGACAGCGCTTTTCATTAAATATACCCCCCTTTAGACAGCGCTTTTGGTATTACCCAAAGCGCTGTCTAAACCTATAGCAGCGCAGGTTTAGACAGCGCTTAAAAGCGCTGTCTAAGGGCAAAAAAAGCACTGTCTAAGGTCTTATCTGTTGTAGTGGTCATTGTATAAGACCCACTGTGTTTTCAAAACCTCGGCGTGATTGCCGTTTTCAAACAAACCATCTGGGCCTCTCCTTGAGTTGTAAGCCCCATCACTTAGACCAACACTTTTGGGCCTCTTGGTAGAGTGTAAGACCCAATCCTTTTGTAAATAAACCTTTTAGGTCCTCAGACATTGTATAAGTCCCTCTGTATATTTTCAAAAGTACGGCGCGGTCGTCGCCTTTGTAACGAAACCAACTGGGCTTCTCCTTGAGCTATAAGACCCATCTTTACTTATTTTCCAACTCTTGGGCCTCTAATAGAGTGTAAGACCCAATCCCTTTATAACCAAAACCATGTTGGGCCTCAGATATTGTATAAGTCCCTCTGCGTTAAAAAAAATCTCGGCGCGATCGCCATTTCAAAACAAAAATCATTTGGGCCTACCCTCGTGTTATAAGCCCCATTTCTTTTCTTTGAAACCCTTTGGGCTTCTAATAGAGTGTAAGACCCATCCCCTTGTACATAAAAACTTTTGGGCCTCACATATTGTATAAGTCCCTCTGTACAGTTTTCAAAACAACGGTGCGATCATCGTCAAAACTTGGGCCTCTCCTTGAGCTGTAAGCCCCAACAATCTTTTCAAAGCACTTTCTCCTTTGATTTTGAATTCAAATATCTGTTGTTATTAAAACTTTCTTTGTTGAAAAACTAATAAAATAGCATGGAAGCTCTACAACGAGTAAGTGTTTATCCGCTTTCATTTACCGCTTTCATATGTATATAACTGTATTGTGGGGCTGTTTCACTGTAAGTCTTCTTCCACATCCTTTTATATACTTGTCAAATATCAACTGTGTAATACTAGTATAGCTATTTAGAGTTTTCCCCGGCAACTACGTCTAGCACTAGGTAAAGCCTTGTTGGTCACTCTTAAATACAAACAAAACTAGATCCCCCGTAGGATTCTAGATACAGTCTTCCCTTCTCTTGGGGTTAAACAATATGGAACAAAGAGAAAGGCAGTAGTCTCGGTGAACATTTTCTCAGACTGTCACCCTTAGAAATTGTCGAAGAAACACTAACTCCCCAGAGATGATCTTTTCTCCGTGAATGGCATCTCTTGAGTTTCTTCCAAATTCTCGAACTTTCTTGGAATGATCTCTTCTATATGAATTGCATTTTTTGAACTTCTCTTGGTTTGGGGACCCACAGGCTTCCTAAAAGCATCCCCGCCTCCTCTTGGGCGTTGTACAAGGACCCTTCGGCTTCTTAGAAGTTCTCATGCCTTCTCTTGGGCTTAATACAAGGACCCTGACGACCTCTTAAAGGTATAAGACAGAACTTAGTCATCCTTTGCTAGAGTAGTCTTTCCAGCGTCAAAACTCCAACCATTTTAGGGTTGATACTCATCCCTTAATGCCCGTGCCTCCTCTTGGGCATTGTACAATAGATAAAACTCTAGACTTGGACAGTCTAAAACCCTTGAGTCTCAAAGACATTCTCAAGTTCCTTTCAAACATAGGAAGAAACACTGATCACTCTGAAACCCGGTCTCTCTCATGAGAGTTCCCCACCCTTGGGCTTGCCTATGGATCTAATCCTCAGCTGTAAGATAGCCTCCTCTTGGGCTTTGTACAAATGATTCTCCCCAGCGGAGCTAACCTTTTCAGACTCTCTTGTTGAGTCAGTCTTCCTTTTAACCTCTGTCTTGGGCTTGGTACAAGACATACCAAACACTCTCTTGTTGAGTATAAAAGACTCTCTTGTTGAGTTAATCTCTTTTTAGCCTCCGTCTTGGGCTTCATACAAGACACATCTAAAACACTCTCTTGATGAGTATAAAAGATTATCTTGTCGAGTCAACCTTTAGCCTCCGTCTTGGGCTTCATACAAGACACATATAAAACAGTCTCTTGTTGAGTATAAAAGACTCTCTTGTTGAGTCGATCTCTTTTTAGCCTCTATCTCGGGCTTCGTATGAGACAATAAAACACTCTCTTGTTGAGTATAAAATACTCTCTTGTTGAGTCAAACAGACTCTCTTGTTGAGTCAATCACCTGTTCAAGACTCTCTTGTTGAGTCAACCTTTTTAGCCTCCGTCTTGGGCTTTATACTGGACAGATAAAAGTACTCTCTTGTTGAGTCTAACCCTTTCAGCCTCCATCTTGGGCTTTATACAAGATACATTCTCCCCAACGGAGTCAAAATCCCTTCTAGCCTCAATCTTGGGCGTTGTACAAGACAGAAAGAACGTTTGCCCCAGAAAAATCAAACTTCTGGCCTCCTCTTAGGCTTTGTATAAGGAAACCCCGGTTGAGTCAATCAACCCTTTAGCATCAAACTTGTGCCTTGCTCACAACATACAAACATCAACAACTCCTCTTTAGAGATGACAAATTCTCTCTCATCCAAAACCCTTTAGCTTAATATCTTGGGCTTTGAACAAGATACAAACCACCTTTAGCTTCATGTCTTGGGCTTTGAACAAGACACCAAAACAACCTTTTTCCTCCCATAGAATAGGAGGAACTACAATCGCTCTGATTTCCCTGTTTCGGGAATACGTAAGCATAAGATTGGAAAATCTTAGCGAGCATACGAACAAAAAAAACTCAAAATCCAGTACCTTCATATATCCATCAAAAGCATCATACCTAACACCTTACCAGAAACCTATCCCCTAGTATAGACATTGTTTTTAAGCAAATAACCTTAAAAGACGAACCCCCTATTTTGATAGCATCTGTAAACCAACAGTTTTGACTGTTTAACCTCAGTTTGCAAGCAGGGTTAATTGGAGACATCTATTTCCCTTCCTTAATCCGCTCAACAGGATAAAAAATTAATCGAACTGTAGTACCAAAGCGATAGTAATTTGAAACCACAAAAACCGCGCTACAACACGAAGTTCCCTCAAGGGCGTGTCCTTGATGCGGCAGAACCACAGGAGGTGGTGAAGTGATAACTTCTCCGGGTGCAACAGGGTAAGGATGCCCCTCTTTCTTCATCATGTTTTGAAAAGTCTCTAAGACCCAATTCATCTGACCTTTAAGGACTCTGATCTCCTCCCTTCAGGGCTTCTCGACCTTTCCAAGTCTCGTTCATCATCTCCATTTGTCCAGAATGTGTGCTGGGTATGCTTCTAGAGATATAGGAAGAGGAAGATGAGACTCAAGACTGAGAAATGCAAGGGAGATGCAAATGAAATGCAAATGTGACGACATACACATGCAATGCAAATGCAAGCCAAATGGTTTCAAGGAACTCAAAGGCAAGTTGCAAAACATTTTGAAAAAACTGAAAAGTTCCACTTTAAAATCCATGATCTCTATTGATCTTTGCAAAGGAATAACTGTCGGAGTTCCTTGAAACCAAAAGGATTAATCATGAATGCATGAATGTATGCACAAACATACATATACAGATATTCACAAATACACATATACACATATATGCTGACAAGCAAACAAGGGCCTAGGTTTGAAGATCACGAGCATGGAGCCATGGTCTACCCATCCCAAAAGGTGTGTACTAAAGGTTCTCAATATGCATAACAGGGTTCTAAGAAGTTCCCAGAGTCAACAACCCATCTTTTGGATATTATCGATTTCCCAAATAACTTGGTAGTCAATAATATTCTCAAGAGAGTCTCATCCGAGTGTAGTATCACGTATCAACTACTTCGGGACTACTCCCTCATAGTCACTGCACTACGTCCTAAGAGGCCAAGCGGGGGTAAAAGGTAACTAAAGGTCCTCAATGTCACGGGCTCCTAGGTCGAAAGTAGTAACGTCTTCACGACTATTTGTTCAACAATACTACTCCCAAGAGGGCCTCAACTGAGCGGGGGATCTCAAGTCAACTTTTTAGGGATTCACTCCCTCAAAGTATCCTTGACTATACCCACCATCCTATCATAAGTGTACACTTAAGTCCGGGTTAGGACTTATCTCACCACTCAAGGTAACAACCCTGCATACAGAAAAACTCAAGCATAAACAGATATATATACAAATATTCACAAATATACAGATATACAAGCAAGCAAACATAGAGCAAACACACATACAAACAAGGTGGGCTTAACCCCCATAGGGGAGATTATCCCAAGTGAAGTCGCCATTTCTGTTGCAGTGAGAATCAGATATAAAGCTATTACATTAACTTGAATCACAAATCTTTGAAGTTCACCACCGAGCTTTGATTTATCTAAAGGAAAGGGAAAAGATCGAAAACCCTAATTGCACTAGCTCCTAGGATTAAATTACCAACATCATACCTAAATGAACTTCAAAAGAAAAAAATTAATATAAGATAAAGCCATTAAAGGGATCAGGTCATAAGGGCAGAAGAAGAAACACGCCTTTGTAAATCCAAATCGGCCTCTCTCCCTCAAATGCCCTTCTCTCTCAGTTTCATTCTCTTCAAACTAAAACTCTCTCTTCTCAAAGAAGAAAAACTCACGCACGACGGATAACGTAGGAAACGTAAACGTGAAATCAACACCATCTCTCGACACAGTTCAATCTCGCTATCACCTCTCATTCACGATTTCTCTCCGCTATGATTTTTTAGCCGAATGAAACAAAACGAAATAGAGAAGATGCGAAAAAAAACTACCTTGATGGAGGTTCGGATAGAAGTTCAAAATCAAGGTATACCTCTCCCTTTAATCTAAAATTCTTCTTCTTCTTTCTCTGCTTTTATAGGTTCTGTTCTATTTAGTTTATTCGTGCATGGGTGTTTGAATGGTCGTGAGATAGGTTGATGTTGGGGTTGAAGTGAGGTGGTGATGAAAAGACTTTTTTTGGGGTGATGAAAGTGTGAAGGTGATGAAGAGGTGCGTTATGTGCTGCTGTTGGATGGCTCACAGAGGTTTTGAAAGTTTGATGGTTTTAGATTTGGGTCAAAGAATCTGGTTGAGAATGATGTTGGTTTGTACGATGGTTTTTTGGTCAGAGGTGGAGTTTCAGTACCTTGAGGGAAGTAAGAAAACCAACAATGTGAGTTTGCTCACATGAGGTTTCAATGCTTCAAGGATGTCGAGAAATTGATGAAGAGTGAAGTGGTTTGAAGGATATGCGAGTCGTGGTTGTTAAGAAGTGAGTTTATGGAGGTTGATTGAGGATTTGGATGTGAGGTTTGGGTTAGGGAAAATGATACAGGGTGGTGCGTGAGGGAGTTTACAGAAGCTTTTTTTTGGAGAGAAATTTCGGGTGTGTGATGGTTGTGTTTCTTGTTGGAAGGATCAAATCAAGAAGGTGAGTATTATGCTTTTTTTTTGCTCTTTTTCTGCCGAGAATCTGTTTATGTATTCTTAGTGTGTGTCAATTTTTATTCTCTTCTTCCATCCTCTTTTTTCAATTCAAATCACAAGCTGGTTGATTAAGTCTTCCATGGTACAACTTTGTCTTGTTGCTGCAGGTTTTGCTTCTTGGTCTGGCTTGAGGTTTTGGCGTATGAATTTGGTTTTATTATGGTGCAGGGTTTATTTGTGTTGCAGCAAGGTTTGTGGTTTGTGTAGTGTTTTTACGATTTGTTGGTGAAGGTTATTTGTTTTGTAGTGTGGAGTGGAATTGGCAGCAGTATACGAGTTTTGCTTTTGCTGTGGTGCAGGGTAGTAGTGAAGAGTATGGCTAGGTGTTGTGTGTATTTGTAGCACTCTAAAATTTGCCCTCCTATTTATACCTAGTAACTAGCTTTTGTTCGCAATCATTTGCATATCCATTAGGTCATAACTCAATCATTCATTTGCATTGGGCTCCTAAGGCGTGGGATCAAGGTTTTCATTAATAGCGGCTAATTGAGTACAAACTTGCTTTGGAGTCGAAGTTTGATGTGATTTGAATGTGCTAAGATTGATTATGTGGATTACTTGGGATTCAAGACACAAGTCTATTCTTTCTAACCAACGACCATTTCCCTGTTAATATCCATCGCCCATTTTATCCACTTTTGATAACCATCTCGATATCCATTTGAACCCGCATTCAAAATCTACATCGCATCGTTATCCATTTGCAAAGCTCACATTAGTGAATATCCATAAACCAACCCGATTATCCAAATACCTATTTCATTTTATCCAATTGAAAATCCATTTCAAAAGTCAATATCCATTTTTCCACTTTTGAATCCACACTTTTTTAGACCACTTTTAAACCATTTTTCTTACTAATACCCATTCTAACCAAATAACCATTCTCAATGACCATTTTAATCATTTCATTTTTTTGGAAGCAATTTCATAACCAATTACCCATCTTTCAATTCAATTCTCCATTTTGTAAAACCATAACTAATAACCAAATAAAATCCAATTCTAAAATCCATGGCCAAAATATGAGTCACGTTTTATTTGCAACATGAAGAAAAAGGGCAGGCCGCATATCAGTAGTACAAATTCCAACAGAAAATTTTCCAGAAACAATTCCTAACTTCTAACACAACCTAACAGAATTAACTAATTTTCCTAACCAAAACTCTCTCCTTTTTTTGGCAATCTCTGGATCCTTCTCCATGGTTTTCTTAAACCTTCAAGCACAGCCTCTGAATTTTCATAGGCCTCCAATACTCTTCATCATCTTCGATTTTCATCTCCTTCGTCTTCCACCTTCAATCTTCCATCCATCTTCAACCTTTCAATCCTCCCTCTGCAACATTCTGATCCACACCATAACAAGCTCCTCCAATCATAACCTAACTTCAATCTTGATCGAATTCACACAAACCTCCATCATCAATCTCAATCATCGATACCGTTCTCACCACTAATTCTCCAAAACCTGCAATCAAATTCAGCAAGCAACATCTCAATTCCATAGTGCCGCAAGAATCAAGAGGAATCGCAACAAGATTCAACAACGTCAACGTTTTGCAACGAGAAGTCACGACAACTTTCTCTCCAAATTATCCCAACGTAGCTCATACTCAAGAACTCACCTGCATCAATCAACAACTTGCAAACATCAACAACAACGAACTCAGAAGGCACAACAAATTCAACACAGAGCATAAACAAAGAAGAGAATCAGAGAAGAACGAGGAATGAGAAAGAAGTGTATACCTGCGAAATCGGCGTTGATTCGAATACGTGGTAATTACGCGCACTGCTACAAAATCAATGTCGAGAAGTTGCCAAAACCGTGTTTGTAAACCATGTTACAAGAAGCGCGACTATCAAAACCGATACATGAGAATCGCGTTTGAATTGCGTTTGGAAAGAGAATCGCGTTTGAATCACGGTTGGAAAAAGAATCTCTTTTGATTGCTTTGCTAGGGATCGCGTCTGCAGATGATAATGAGGCAGGTTGAAATGATTGAAGGTTGTAATTCCACATTTTAGGGTTCGTGTTTGGTTTTCGGGATTTGTTGGATTCATAGAGAATTAGTGGCCAGAATCGGGACGAAGAAGAAGAGCGGAAGTTGGGTGGAGGCGAGGGTGTGAGTGCAAGCGTTTCGCGGCGGCACTTCATCGGAGAGGAAGAGCAGCGAGATGAAGAAGATGTATGGCTTCAGTGGCGCGATTGGTAAAGAGAGAGATGAAGGCATTGTATTGTGTACGCAGGGTTTTCCTTTTCCATCTTGTTGAAGTCAAGTCCCTCTCTCTAGAAGTGGTTCGGTCTCTAGCCCATGGAAATGCTATTCGTACCACGATAATCACGGCCACACCCCCCTTCTGTGTGTGTAAGTTTTATTTTATTTATTAGTTCTAGATTTTGAAAATTGTTTTTGTCATTGATTTAGGATAATCAAAGACTAATCTTGATAGGATTAGAATTAATTTGAGAAGTAGGTTGAATAATTGATTTTTGGCCTAATGGTCCTCTAATTGTTTTGGCTTAATTGTAGATAGACTAACATTAGAGTTAGATTAATTTTAGATTTAGATTCTAATTGAGATATGAACTAATTGACTTTAATCTTTGAGTTTTAAATTAGAAATTAGCCTAGACTTTTAACATGATTTAATTGTTGACTAATTGTAGTTTAATTGTGATTAATTTTTGTTTAGGCACTAATTTCCCTTGGATTTAGATAATCTTAGACTAGAATTAGGTTCTCATTAGATTTTAGGTTTTGGTTAATGAATTAATTGTGACTAATTAGTTGTAGGTTTTTGATAATGGTTTTCCTTAATTGATTTTTGGCATTTGTTTTGAATTGTTGATTTAAATGCGTTCGAATAACTTTTTTACATGATATTGATTGAATATTATGTTGCCTCTTGATTGAGATTTTTCGCTTGATATTAGTTGAATACTATGTTGCTTTGATTAGGATTTTTTTATGGTATTTTTCGAATATCATGCTACTTCTTTTTTTGTTTCATTTTCATTAGAAGCTTATTGACTAACTTTGGTTATTTTCCTTTGATTAGTGAATTACCTTAATGAGTTTTGAGTTCTATGCTTATCACTTTAGAGAGTAATAAGGCTTGCTTGACCTTGAGGAGGCATGCTTGTTTAATAATGATTGTTTGATCCCATTGAGGTAGGACCCTTCTTGTACATTAGTTAATTAAAAAAAAATGTAGAAGTTGTCGTTACATACACAGCTGCTGTGAACAAAGTGAGTTGTAAAATGTTGCTATTCTGCCTGGTTGCATATACACCTATTCTGTTCTGGAAATAGTAGCTGTTATAAGATGTTTTTGCTTGTTGCTGGTTTTTATAGCTATGCAGGTGCTGGAGCGCTGTTGTTGTTGCTGTTTATGGCTTATTGTCTTGTTTTATTGTTTTTATTCATTAAGGGTGAAGAGTATTTGGTTCCATGCCTTTCACGGATCCGTTCCGCTTGCTAACACTTTTGCTCATTTATGCTAGATTATTAGAAGTTTTCCGGTTGCTAATACTTTGCTTACGTTGCTACGGATTGCTATCCGTTCGGTATTACTTCTCTTCTCTTTTACTAATTCCACATTTTTTCCCTTTTGAAGTCATGAGAAGTAGGATTGGGAGTCCGTTCCACTTGGCCGGCAATGCTGGAAGTCCTCAAAGGAGGCTCTGTTTGTGATTATTTAATATTGTGCCTAAGACCTCCAAAGAGGCACCCCATTCCCGTATCCCCTTGTAAGACCTCAAAGAAGGCATTAGGCGGAAGGAGAGTCCGCAATCGACTCCCGTCATTCTTTGTATCGAGTCGTTCTTAGCTCTCATTACATGATTGAAGCTTTGAACATCACCTAATTTGTTATCTAGTCGGTCAAGTGGAATGAGGGTTTAGTAATCAAACCCCTACACCTTGTCTATAGCTCGCATTGACCAATGCTGATGCTTATGTGATCTGATTCACATCTTCCCCTTCCTTACTCTGCTCTGCATGGTTCTCGATACCATTGTGTGAGTACCCCTATTTCCCACAGCTAGCTTGTTTGCCTCGGTTGATATGACCCCTTGGTTAAAGCTCCCCCTTTTCTTACTTTGATTGTGTGAGATTATTGTTAACTAACATTGTTTACTCTTTCATTTGCTTTTAGTTCCTTTTGTTTATGGATTGAGTTGCATAATGTTTACTTGTCTGATGACATGATCCCGTAGGATTCCTCCCTCCCCTTAATTTTTTATTAAGTCAGAAGTAGGAGAGACATTAGGATATCAATCCATGCATGACAACATTAGGTAGACTTCCCTCCTGATCCTGACCTTAGGACCATTGATGCATGCTGACGTGTAGGGACGAGTTTCCCTTGGACCTTCTGTGAGTCTCATTCTTTTCTCTCGCCCTAGTGCGATCAAGACCGTTCCCTATGTTCCGTAGTAGCATGAACTACGGATGCCTTGATTCCTCTTTCTTTTCAGATTGAGGATACGTAGGCACGAGATGCGATGTCTCGGCGAGCACACTAACAACTATCTTCCATTTTCTCTTACACCTTTGAGTCATCTCTTCTCATCTCCCTTAATCCACTCATAAAGGATGCGTCATTTCCGTTCTACCGCAAACAGGTAAACATGTAAGACACCCACGTCGTGCGGCAACACCTAAATTGCTAGAATGTGAACGTTGACGTATTCCACTTAAAATACACAAACAAAGCAAAGTCATCCCTAGTGAGGGGAACTAGGTCGCTCTGATTCTTCATTGGTTAATGGAGATACGTAGGCAGGAGATCGTGCGAGATCTCTCCGAGCACACCTTATCAATCAAACCTTTCTCTCGCCCGCGTGCGATCAAGACATTAACAAACAAAACAACCGACCCGTAGGTCGAACTACGACTGCTCTGATTTCCTCCTTCGCGTTAGATTGAGGATACGTAGGCACAAGACGACGATACCTTGGCGAGCAAACTTCCCCCACAATCCGTAGTCCGAACTACGTTGACTCTGACTTTCACGCTCCCGAGGGAATACGTAGGCCTAGGACGACGATGTCCTATCGAGTCACTTCTTTTCTTTTTCCCCCGTTTCTCCATTGCACCTTTTGTTTCCTTTCTAGTTAGCAGTTGAGTTTCAGATACCCTACACCCTTTGATCGATAACAACAAGCGTGGATCCCATTGAGTACGATGGACGCGAGGGTGTGCTAATACCTTCCTCTCGCGTAACTGACTCCCGAACCCACACTATGGTTGCGACGACCATTCCTTTCCCTTTGTTGAGGTTTTCTTCGATCATTTCCTTTCCCTACGTCGGGATAAATAACGTTCGGTGGCGACTCTTCTGTTCTTTTCTGCCGGTTGATTTTCACAGATGCGACAGCTGGCGACTCTGTTGGGGACTTTTTCATCCCTAAGTGAGTCAATCCTAATGCTTGCCTATTTTTTATTATAGGGTGTTTATCTGTTTACTTTACTCGCTTTATTTATGGCATTGTTGCATGTTTACTGTTTTATTACATCTACTTGCTTTTCATTTCACTGTTGCCATATATTATATGCTGGACTGCGCTGAATTTTTCTGTTTGGTGGGCAGGGTGTTCTGAGAGATAAGCCCACTAGCCAGGCTTGAGCATACAAATAGGATTTAGAGTGGACAGTCGTGTCGCTCGCGTGGTGGTGACCACATGGAGTGTTCGCGAGATCCACAGTCGGACGAGGCCCATCTAGGAGATATCTGATACTTATGTTGATGCAGGCCATTGGATATTCCTTTATGAGCTGTCGACTCTGGTGACCATTTCCCGAGGACTCAGTTGAGGCACTCCTCCTGAGGGGCGATAATGGCAGACCAGAACTGGCAAACCCATTACGTTTCTCGATCCGAGGACCCGAAGCTGAGAACTTGCCATAGGATGACCCTTATTTTTTGGGGAATCAATGAACGACCTCTTTGTTTGGCGATAGTATTGTACCCCGAGGGATGAATATACTATTGCTTCTCAAATTGAGAATCCAAAATTGAGGAACCTTGGTTTTAGTACCCACATGTGAGAATGGGCGGGTGTTTACAGGTTTGCAGGTAACCGTAACCTTCATCCTACCCGATATTCTGGTTTTCTTATCAGTGTGGACTTATCAGCCTGGTATTATGGTATTATGATTATTCGGATATTTTGGTATTCCGATGATTCCGGCACTCTGATTATTCCGGTGTTCTAATTATCCCGGTATTTTGATTATGCCGATATTCTGACATTCGGATTATCCGGTATTCTGATTATTCGGATATTCTGGTATTCCGACATTCTCTTCAGAGCAGACCTATGAACTTATTCAGTCATCAGCACAACACTTATTCAGGATATATGGAAACTTTGATCCCATGTCTTATTGCATCCATACCTTTGCATTGCATTTGCATCTTTCATCATTTTGCATATCTTTTTCCAGGCCAGATCAGTGAGCTTATCCATCCTTTGGCCTCAACCTGCAGTTAATTTCCTGACACTCGTATTGGACTTAAATCAGTATCTTGGCAGAATCATGGACTCAGGGGAACATAATCAGTTTGTGACTAGGGCCGATGTTGGGTTGATGAAGGGGCGATTGGATCAACTTATGGAAGTTATGGCCGCCATGACAAGGGGGAGGCCAATGTTTTGAGAACTGAGAATGTCATTCCATATTCGATGAACAATGTTGCTCAAGCTCAGTCTGTGTGAGTCCCTATTGAGAATCAAGTTGTGCAAGAACATCCTTTTGTCCGACAAAGGCCAATAAAGCCAGAGAGCCATTTCACTCAGGTGCCAATGTCGTACAGTCAGATGTTGCTAGATTTAATCAAAGGTGGATTGATAGTACCAAAGGAGATATATCCAGTGATTCCTCCGTACCCACCAGGTTTTGATGTCAACGCCTGTTGTGACTACCATTATGGGGCACATGGGCATTCAACCGAAGACTGTATGGTGCTCAAGAGCAAAGTTCAGACACTTGACTCCAATATGTTCTCATTCACGCCTCAGGGTATTCGAATTAACAATTCTCCTTCATCCAATCACGTGAGTTCATCAGTCCATGTTGTGGAAGAACGCACCGAGAGCATTTGTGCAAAGTGATGATCAGACTGACTTCGATGAGCAATTCTGAAGGTGGCTAGCTTAGTGGAAAATCAAGCTTGGAAGGCCCAGTTCCTCGAAGCTAGAAATCATTATATCATGTCATTTCTTTGCATTTGTAGTTTCTTTTCTATTAAAGTGCAAACTCATGTGTAAAACTCGTCTGTTTTAATTGATAATGATAATGAAATGAATATGCATGTTGATTTAATCCATTCGTGTTCACTCATACTTTTTATCGATATCATATGCTTGTTTAAGCAGGATCCAAGGGAGAATGACGAAATAGAAAGACGTAAAGCTTCCGATTGTATGCTTTTGCACAAAACCCCGTTAATGATGTACAAGCATTGTTTCGAATCCCTAAACACCGGAGACATAAGGAAGATAATCCCTTGTAAACCCGTTAAGCCTAGTAGTAGGAGTTTCTTTCTGAAAAACGAAAAAACCCTCAATACTAACCTGGGGCAGGGTAGGTGTCAGTTAATTTGACTGTGCGTTCAAATTTCAAAAGGAGTGTCCCGTTCGAGGATCAAATCACAATGGGTATCCCTCACCAACCGAAGAGTGAGATATTCACAACCCTTTCAAACAAGTCAAACAAGTCAGTGTCACATGATTCGTTCAAAAAAAAAGAATCATCAAAAGAAAAAGAAAAAGAAAGCCCGCTAAGTCAAAACTTGAAAACAAGTGACTTAGGAAAAAGTTAGGGCATCCCGCTGGACTTCAAAATTGAAAGATTCAAAAAAAGAATCAGTCCAGGAAAAAATTAGGGACCAAAAAAACAAAAGAACGAAAAGCGAAAATAAGAGGAACAAAAAGGAAAATCCTCGAGCAAAGAACAAGTCATGTGACTACAGACACCAAAGACAAAAAAAGGGTGACCGTCACTCCAAAAACCGTGTGGGTTCCTTCTATCCTCATACCATGCACTAACCTTCTTGAAAGGTGAGCGCCCATGTCAAGTTAGCTGAACTTAGGACTGAAGAACATCAAGGAGAATGGGTGGGTACAAATAAAACTTTGAGCCTTATATACTTTCTTTCTCAAACCGTGAACCAGGCCACGTTACAACCTTCAAAAGACCTAATTGAAGCAGGGTTGTTTCGAAAGCATACTTCGGTTAAAATCGCGTTAGTTCTGACTCCTAAAAGGTTTTTCTTACCATTCATGTTGGTATCGATGTGACATTCTGATAAGTGGTTCATTCACTATATGTCACAACATTTTTCTAGTGAACAGACTTGGATCTCAAAGCTGTCATATGCATTGCATTAAAATTCTCATTTTCAAAACGAATTGTTTTACTTTCGAGTAAGTACCTGACATCAGGAAAGTTTCTACAATGGAAAGAATGATCAAGATAAGATGCAAATGTTAAAAGACTTCGTTGAGCAAGGGCAAGTCATCAAATGATCACGCCAAATGGGCAATTCATTCAAGATTCAGCTAATCTGGAGCAGCCACATCGAGAAATCTCTCTAAAGTTTAGCCAAATGGGGTAATCACGTCGAGATTAGGCAAATCTCTCGAATATCAATCAGTCGTGGGCAAAATCACTTCAAGGCTCGTATCGAGGCAGGCCACCTCAGGAGCACGAGAAGTTATCCTCCCCCAGAAGAAGCTTAATCAAAAGCACCTCTTCAAGATTCAGGACACTGGGTAGACTATTTCAAATTAATGCAAATCATCTCGACGTAAATTCCTTCATAAACTATGCAGTCTGGGGAAGTTACGTCGAGATCCATAAATCTCTCCGAGAGTTTGAATACCCTAAGGCATTTTGAATGCTGGGTTTTCTATAAAATCCTCTTGAGACGATTTCTCCCAATAGACCATGTGGTCTGAGACAAGTGGGGAGTCCGTTTATGATAATTGGCATGCAGTTGATCAGTAGAAGCGTGAAGCGCCAAAGTAGTTCCCAACATGGGGTTTCTCTTCCCCGGCAGGGCGCCAGAGGGTATAATTCCCCAGTGAGGTATTAGAATTGCTACTCGTCCCCGACAAAAATAGCCAAGATGGTATTGTCCTCGACAAAGTATTCTCCCTAGCAAGAGTCATAAGGTTTGGTTTCCCCAATCGGAGTTGGATTTGCCTTTCTCCAACTAGAGTTCACGTCCCCAGACAGGGTAGAGATGGTTTGTTCTTGCTCTCCAAGCAGGTGGGCATCCCCAGCAAGAGGCTCGTTTGACCTCTCGTCCTCAGTAAAGTCTTTCTCTCTAATATAGAAGAGCTAGCATCCACAGCAAAGCATCGAGAACCTCTCTCTCCCCAGCAAGAGTGCATGCTGACGTGTAGGGACGAGTTTCCCTTGGACCTTCTGTGAGTCTCATTCTTTTCTCTCGCCCTAGTATGATCGAGACCGTTCCATGTGTTCCATAGTAGCTTGAACTACAGATGCTCTGATTCCTCTTTCTTTTCAGATTGAGGATACATAGGCACGAGATGCAATGTCTCGGCGAGCACACTAACAACTAACTTCCGTTTTCTCTTACACCTTTGAGTCATCTCTTCTCATCTCCCTTAATCCACTCATAAAGGATGTGTCATTTCTGTTCTACCGTAAACAGGTAAACGCGTAAGAGTCCCATGCCGAGCGGCAACACCTAAACTGCTAGAACGTGAACGTTGACGTATTCCACTTAAAAGACACAAACAAAGCAAAGTCATCCCTAGTGAGGGGAACTGCGTCGCTCTAATTCTTTATTGGTTAATGGAGATACGTAGGCAGGAGATCGTCCAAGATCTCTGCGAGCACAACCTTATCAATCAAACCTTTCTCTCGTCCGCGTGCCATCGAGACATTAACAAACAAAACAACCGACCCGTAGGTCGAACTACGACTGCTCTGACTTCCTCCTTCACGTTAGATTATAGGGATACGTAGGCACAAGACGATGATGTCTTGGCAAGCAAACTTCCCCCATAATCCGTAGTCCGAACTACGTTGACTCTGACTTTCCCGCTCCCGAGGGAATACGTAGGCCTAGGACGGCGATGTCCTATCGAGTCACTTCTTTTCTTTTTCCCTCGTTTCTCCATTGCACCTTTTGTTTCCTTTCTAGTTAGCAGTTGAGTTTCAGATACCCTACACCCTTTGATCGATAACAACAAGCGTGGATTCCATAGAGTACGATGGACGCGAGGGGGTGCTAATACCTTCCTCTCGCGTAATCGACTCCCGAACCCAAGCTATGGTTGCGACGACCATTCCTTTCCCTTTGTTGAGGTTTTCTTCGATCGTTTCCTTTTCCTGCGTCAGGATAAATAACGTTCGGTGGCGACTCTTCTGTTCTTTTCCGCCGGTTGATTTTCGCAGATGCGACAATATTGAAGCTTGAGGTGAAAATTTGGAGTGTAGCAATGTTGGTTTCACAGGTTTTGTCTGGCGTGGGGAGATTTGACGGTTAGCAGACCAACATGGCAATAGCTATTGTTTTGTCAGCAGCTGATACAAAGTGAAATATACACAAATCAATTCCAACCAAGTTGAGGCAATTGTGGGTTTTGGCTTGGACTCATGCTTGTTTATGGACTTAAAAAAAGTACTAATAAATACTAGTAATAAGTTAATATAAATAACAATGAAATAGTAAAAAATGAAATGATAAAAATAATAATAAAGAGATAATGAAAATAATAATAATGAAATACTAAAAATAAATAATAAAAATAATTAATAATAATAAATAAAAATAATAAAAATAAATAATAAAAAATAATAATACTAATAATAAATAAAAAGAAGAAATATATTTTAAATTAAATTAGTGATTTAAAGTAAACAAAATAAAAAATTCTAACTAATAAAAAAAAGAAGGCATACAGTTCTAAGATTCATGAAAATAAATGAATTAAAAAAGAATAGGTGACAAAAAGAATTAAACAAAAATGCATGCCTATGATTAATGGGCTACATGACTGCAAATGCGAAGATGGTTGACTTAAAACGATATGAAGATGATCAGAGGATCTGAGGGTAAAATTTGCGGTATGACACATATAACAATGTATTCTCATCCAAATAGGTATTTTCTAGCAAATCTTCCCATTTTGAATGGAAAAAGTTACGACATTTGGTGTAAGTAGAAGAAAGTTGTTTCATGCTATCAAGGTTTGTGATATCTTGTGAAAAATGGAGTGAGACCAATTGGGGATAATGCCCAGATGAACAGAGGGCTACTCATAAATAATTGAAGAAGAAAGATTATAATGATCTCTGTATAATCCACAAATATGTTAATCCAGACAAATTTGAAAAGGTTGGCGATGTAGATTCATCGAATGAGCCATGTGATATCTTGGAGAAGTCATTTTGAGGTGCTGAGAAGGTGAAAGAAGTTAGATTACAAAAGGGTTAAATATGTTTTTAGTCCTTATAAAGTTTGAAATTTCATTTTTAGTCCTTCCCTACCTTTTGGCAACGGTTTTTACAAAAAAACCGTTGCCAAAACCAGCTAAAACCGTTGCCAAAACCCAGGAGGGACTAAAAATGAAATTTCAAACTTTATAGGGACTAAAAACATATTTAACCCATTACAAAATCCCAAAAGAATGTATTATTTTCTTTAGATTGAAGAACATGAAAGTATAACTGACTTTCTCACTAAGGTAACTCAAATAATGAATCAGATAAAGATGTGTGGAGAAGCGATGACATTGTGATCGATAATTACAAAAGTCTTGTGATATTTGCTTCCAAAATTCAATCATGATAGGGACACTTGAATATCACGAGCAAAGAATGAGTGAAAAGTATGTAAGAAGGACTAAGAGTGATGTGGCATTGCAAGCACAATCAACAAAAAATAGAAAGAGCAAAGAAAAATTAAATGGAAATAAAGGTAGAGGAGTAATCTTACCGGATCAGAATGGGATCAGCAGCCAGCAACACGTCGTGTGCTCCTAGTTCACCGGTGGTGGAGAAGAGGAGGGGGTGTGCCTGTAAGGCACTCCGATGCTAAAGTAAGTTTCAGCGAAAGAGAGAGAGAGAGAGAGAGAGAGAGAGAGAGAGAGAGAGAGAGAAAATAAGTATAAAAAGCATAGAAAATTAGAATACCTGACCCTCTAGTGAAAGAGGGTATTTATAATGTGCCCCTAGTGCTGAGCCAACAGTTATCTGCATTGGGTTGGATCATTAGGCCCAATACGAATAACTACTAGGATCTACATGGCGTAGGGAAGACCAGCACGTGGTCTTCATCCTGGGTCAACTACCCTGTGAACTTCAGAAGGTGAAGAACATGTTCTTTCGGACGCGGGTAGTTGGCGTATAAATATTAATAGCATAAGCAAAAACATAAAAGGAAAAGTTTCTAAAAGGTATAACATGAAGAATAAAAATCCAGAAAGCAACATATATGATACTGCAGAAAACTTAAGGAAATAAGCTGCTAAAACTTAAATATTAAGGAACCAAGATGTAATACCCCATAATTTAGTGAACATTTTGGATAATATTATTATGATCAACTGGGTTCCGGTGTACTCTGAGCAATTATTGGATAAAGTAATTAGAGTAAACTGACGAACTCGGAATTGATTAGATTAATATTATTTAAATTCGAGTTTTATTAATTGGTGCAATTGAGATAATTTGGATAATTAGTAGTATTACCAATTAATGTTCCTATGTCTATTTTTTTCTTTTCCTTTTTCCATTTTTGAAAAAAGATAGAAAACTTGGGGAAAGAAAGGAAGAGAAGGAAAAGGAAGGGAAAAGAAGAGGAAAATTCTCAAGAACTCTAGGACTTGAATCATCAACCAATCTTCATCTTTTCATCTCAGCTTCAACCTCCTCATCTTGTAATCCAGGTGGGTTCTAGTTAGACACTTTAGAGTAGAGTTTTATTGAGTTTTAGAGTTAGTTTGATATTGTTAGAAAATGAGAAATTTTGCCCTAAAATCATGTTTTGGTATTCCTTATGATTGATACATGTTATATTTGCATTGTTGTGTATCCAAATGGTATTTTTCTGGTGTTTAGAAGTGAATTGGAAGGGAAAATGGGACATTTTCGCAGAACCAATTATGCAGGAAAATTCTGGGTTTCACGCTGCCCATACGTGTATCACCCAAGGCAATACGCGTATTGGTTAAGGCAATACGTGTATGGCCATGAAGGAATGGGGGCAATACGCGTATTGGGGTTCCATTTTCTCGACCATCTGCTCATTTGCGTAATGGTACACGTAGGGTTTTGGGCAATACGCGTATGAAGTAAGGCAATACGCGTATTGGAGTTTTAAAAGGAATTTTTGGGAAAAATCAGTCTCTGCCCATACGCGTACGACTTTGGGCAATACGCGTATGGATGGGCGAGTAAGGCAATACGCGTATGGCTTAGGGCAATACGCGTACGGCCATGAGGATGTAGAATTGTGTTTTTCCGCGATACTATTTCTCGTTATGTCCATAACTTTTGACTCGTTTATCCGTTTTTAACATTTTTGATATCATTGGACAGCTAACAAAATGCACTTTCTTATTACAATGGTTTTATGATTGTTGGCCGATATAATTATATCGAGATTTTTGGAATAGTGTCGTTTTGTCGACTTTTATCGTTTAATGGTGTGTAATTATTGTTGAATATGTATGCATGTTAAAATATGAAATAGGTAGAGTGAGGAGCATTACCATAAACAATGTCGGAAAGTGTGAATTGTCATAAGTGACAACGCTCGCGCATGAAAGGTCGAGGCGTGTGTATAATAATCATAACCAGTTTATCTTACGGTGTAGTTTCATGAGACTCGAGCACCTCCTCTGAAACGTATGCACAATTACTTGGCAGGTTTGATTCCCGCGTATAGTACGAATGGAGCCTACGGGTAAAGAGACTTGTGATGGTGTACGGGCCGTGTGAAGTGACAGATCACGGTGTACGGGCCGATGATCCCGAATCCATTTCGTATGCCAAGTAACTTCAAGGATCCATGACTCGGGTCGTCTTCTAGAAGTAGAAGCGGATGGGAAAAGGGGATGCCTTGGTACGGTTATTGATTAGTGAGATTCTTGAGTTAACAGGCTCAGGAAGTACTTTGGTACTAGTGTGAGTTAACAGGCTCACGAGGGTGAATACTTTTAGTGTGTGTACTCATAGTCACTTTCCTTCCCTTTGACGTGAGTTAGGTTTATTAGAACCTTGTAAAGCCGAGAGGACTTTAAGATAGGGTACTCACTGAGATTTGATGTATCTCACCCCACTGTTGTTGTTTACATCACAGGTACTGCAGGTTCCGCGAAGGGTAAGGATAAGGTTGTGTGATATCCTTACTTATCTGATGGCTTTGCTTCCGTTGTGGAGTTTTTGAGATCATTATTTGATCTAGTTCTTAGTATTTGTCTTTTGAACATCTTGTAGATATACTATGCTGTAGTTTTTTTGTATTAGGCTTTTTTTGGGCATGTATATGTATAATGTGTTTACTAGGAACTTATTGTATATTTCAGTACCAAAAGTGGAAATCATGTATAATATATGCTTTGATGTATGTATATATATATATGGGCTTTACACAAGAACTATATCAGAACAAAAACCCGGAGGACAAACTTATTTTGCTTTAAACTTTCATTGAAAACAAAGCCAACCACATAATCCATTCCCTAAATCCATTCCAACAAATTTTCTCACATAATAGTATAAGAAATATTAGATAAGTGACATAGAAGAAAATAAACACCGTGGCCTAAAATAGCAAATTATTGAAACAAATATTGATATAGAGTAAGCACTCACCTCAAAGATCTCCCTCAAGATTGTCCAATACTGCCCTTTATACTATAATTGAGTGTGTGAGGATACAATAACCAATCCATATACTACTTCACTATATGCTTAGTATGAACTACCGAACAAATAATATTTTCACTCTGGTTGATAAATTAGATCCATCATCCATTAAACCTGCAATAAATCAAACCAAAATAAGTTTCTACAAAATTTAACCTCACTTGATGTTTTACCAACCTCAAAGAAACAATCTTAATTTCACCGAAAAATTTATGTACAAACTATAAAGTTAAATACTTATGGAATCCAGATGAATGATAACTCATATAAAAAATACATAAAAATAGAGAAGTGACATACTCAGTCTGAATTAAATTTATATCATGAGTATTACAATCAACACAATGTACATATATATATCGTGTGTCTTCTCAACCTGCATAAAAGAACAATGTAAAATAAGGAAAACACAAAAAATATGTTCAAATAAAAAATGATAGATGTTTCATAACTATAGTTAACATTACCAAACAATAATACAAAGGAATAGATCTCTGTAAAAAAATATAAATGAAGACAATAATTTGCATAAAAATCATCTCTTGATTTTTCCATTCAGTCATTCAACCTTAAATCTAATGGCTCAAAAAAATCAATTACTACAATTAATTGTAAGAGAGAGTAAACAAAATATACATCCAATGATTATAATTAGTGTTGCACACACAGCAGGAGAGGGAGAGCAGGAGAGGATCCTATTCCCAATCATTTGTATCCACATCATTTTCCTCTTGGACTAAATGTTAGTAACACAAAATTAATTGTTTCATTCGTACCTTTAACTGCTGGAGTAGTTCCAACACAAGCGTCCTAGAGTATGAAACCCTAAAATCTGCAAATATAAAAAACTTTAGTAGAAGAAACCCTAAAATCTGGACATAAAATACTAATTAATATAAACACAAAATATATGCAAAAAGTTTGGAGCTTTAACAATGATTTACCACCGTAAAATCGTACACCGCCGTAAAACCACCAGAAATGCCAGATCCAATGTAACGCCCACATATACATACATGCATCAAATCATATATTATACATGAAAAGTACGTTTGGTACTGAAATATACCATAAGTTCTTAGTAACACATTATACATATATATGCCCAAAAAGCCTAATACAAAAAAAAATACGGCATCGTATATCTACAAGATGTTTCAAAAGACAAAACACTAAGAACTAGATCACTAAGGATCTCAAAACTCCACAATGGAAGCAAAGCCATCAGATAAGTAAGGATAATCACACGGCCTTATCCTTACCCTTCGCGGAACCTGCAGTACCTGTGATGTAAACAACAACAGTGGGGTGAGATACATCAAATCTCAGTGAGTTCCCTATCTTAAAGTCCTCTCAGCTTTACAAGGTTCTAAAATAAACCTAACTCATGTCCAAGGGGAAGGGGGAAAGACCATGAGTACACACACACAAGTAACCATCACGGTGAGCCTGTAAACTCACACTAGTACCGAAGTACCTCCTGAGCCTGTAAACTCAAGGATTCACAAATCAATAACCATACCAAGGCATCCCCTATTCCCGTCCGCTTCTACGTCTAGAAGACGACCCGAGTCATGGATCCTTGTAGCTACTTGGCATACGAATTGGATTCGGGATCATCGGTCCGTACACCGTGATCCGTCACTTCTCACGGCCCGTACACCGTCACAAGTCTCTTTACCCGTAGGCTCCAATCATACTCACTACGGGAATCAAACCTGCCAAGTAGTTGTGCATAACGTTTCAAAGGAGGTGCTCGAGTCTCATGAAACTACACCGCAAGGAACAGTGGTTATGATTAAAAAAAACACGCCTCAGCCTTTCATGCACGAGCGTTGCCATATATGGAAAATTCACACTTCCGACACAGTTATGGTAATAATTCTCACTCTGCCTATTCCATATTTAATATGCACACATTGTCAACAACAATTACACACCATTAACAGATAAAAGTCGACAAAACGACGCTATTTCAGAAATCCCGACTTAATTAAATCGGCCGACAATCTTAAAACCATTGTAATAAGAAAGTACATTTTATTATCTTTCCAACGATACCAAAAATGTTCCAATCCGAGTTACGTACAAAAAGTTACGGCATTGGAAACAAATGATCGGAAAAATAATCACAACAGCAGAATTTCTGCAATTCTCCTGGCCATACGCGTATTGGCACATCCCATACGCGTATTGCCCAAAATTCTCGCCCAGCCTTACGCGTATTGCCCAAGTCCATACGCGTATGGACAGAGACAGTTTTCCTTTGAAATTCCTTTTAAAAATTGCCATACGCGTAACGCCCTTGCCGTACGCGTATTGACATGCCCCATACGCGTATTGCCTCATGCCATACGCGTATGGGCAGAGAAAAAATGCAGAAAAACCAGCAGAATTTTCTGCTACGGGTTCTTCCCAATCCAATCCCAAAACTCCATTTTGATCAATCACAAAGCATCAAAACCTGTTATAACACAACAACCAGTATACTATACAACCACACATTGAATTTTAGTAGTTAGATTCATAATTTCATACCAAATTATTCAATTTTCACAAATTCCAATCTAACTCTAAACTCAAAATAACTCTACTCTAAAGAGTCTAACTAGAACCCACCTGGACAACAAGATGAGGAGGTTGATACCGAGATGAAAAGATGAAGAATAGATGATTGTTGATGATCTTGAGCTTTTGAGAAAATTTTCTCTCCTTTTCCTTCTCCTTCCTTTCCTTTTCTTTTCTTTTCTTTCTAACTTTTGTTTTTGTTTCCAAATGAGGAAAGAAACATAGTAAAGAAAATAATTTCCATTAATTAGCAATACTACCAAATGTCCAAATTAGCTCAAATGCACCAAAAAATAAAACTCAACGTTAAATACTATTAATTTAATCAACTCTGAGTTCGTCAGTTTACTCTAATTATTTTATCAAATAATTGCTCAGAGTAAACCGGAACCCAGTTGATCATAATAATATTAACCAGAGCGTTTATAAATTTTACGGGGTATTACATCCAATGTCGTATCCCCTATTTCGATTGATACCCCATTTATCCTTCTTGATTTCACTTTGATCCATGCTTTTGATTTTTGTTTGCAAGAGAAATGAGAGAGAGATTTGTGTTCAAAATAGAAGTTGAAGAAAGTGATATGAATTATTGCTAACCGAAAAAGAGCAACTTTGAGAAAGTGAGAAGAAAAAAGAAAGATCTGCACAGAGACAATCTTTAGAGAGTGAGAAGAAGACGTGAGAGATTAGAAGAGAGAGAGAGAGAGAGCTGAAAAGGCAGAAAGAGAGATAGATAGATAGATAGATAGATATATAGATAGATAGATAGAGAGAGAGAGAGAGAGAGAGAGAGAGAGAGAGAAAGGATAAAAAGAATTGAAAAAGCAATGAGATCTTTTGTGAAATTTTTTGAAAAAAATCTGATTTGACATATTGGAAGTACATAAAGTTGGATTACATTTGTTGGTTTTCAACTACAAAACAACAAAACCAGGTTACATAGAACAAAAAGAGGCATAATATTGCATAACCAAATCAACAAACCATTTTCATTTTCTATTTTGGTCACAAAAAGTAATTTTAGGACCAAAACAATCCCCATTTTTAGGATGTGGGAAATTTAAAGTGTAGGGCAAATATGACTTTTACACAACTTCTTCTTTTCTTATATTATAGATTTGATTTGGGTGTCTAGTGTGTCTATAAATACTATCTCTCATTGTAATTAAGATATATACCACAAATAATAAACTATCTTCTTCTTCCTCATCTCTATCGTTTTATTTGATTCTTTATCTTTTCTTCTTTTTAATTTTAAAGTGTGAGGAACAAACTTGAATCATTCAAACCTTATGTGTGTATCACTTGAGTGTAGAGTCGTGTGAAGGTTAATCAATTAATTGAGTGAAGACTGGTTGTCGTTCAAGCTAGTTTTCTTCCAATATTTGGTATTTAGGGAACTGTTTGCGATTCTTGTGAAGCATATAGCAATGTCTTCTCATCCGAATGGGCATTTTTTAGCAAATCTTTCCATTTTGAATGGCAAGAATTATGACAATTGGTATGAGTAGAAGAAACTTGTTTTCTGTTATCAAGGTGCTTGATATCTTGTGAAAAATGGAGTAAGACCAATTAGGGATAATGCCATAGATGAACAGAGAGCTGCTCATAAATAATTAAAGAAGAAAGATTATAAAGCTCTCTTTATAATCCATAAATGTATTAATCCAGACAATTTTGAAAAGGTTGGTGATGTAGATTCATCGAATGAGCCATGTGATATCTTGTAGAATTCGTTTTGAGGTGCCGAGAAGGTGAAAGAAATGGAGATTACAAAATCACAAAAGAATGCATTATTTTCTTTAGATTGAAGAAAATGAAAGTATAGTTAATTTTCTCACTAGGGTAATTCGACTAGTGAATCAGACAAAGATGTGTGGAGAAGCGATGACATCGAGATCGATAGTTGCAAAGTTATTGCGATATTTGCTTCCAAAACTCAATCATGATAGGGACACTTGAATCTCACAAGCAAAGAATGAGTGAAAAATCTGTAAGAAGGACTAAGAGTGATGTGGCATTGCATGCACAATCAGTAAAAAATAGAAAGAGTAAAGGAAAATGGAATGGCAACAAAGGTTGAGGAGGTTACAGTAATTCAAATGAAAGAAGCTATCAACAATAAGAAAGCTATTCATATAAAAGGAAACTTACAAACCCAAGCAGTCATAGAGGTGTTGCAATAAGCAGAGGAAGACAAGGTGGAAGGAAGCTTGATAAAACTCATATTCAACGTTATAATTGCCAAAAGTATGGTCATTATGAAATGAGTGTTCTGCAACCAAGAAGAATAGCCAAGAAAAATATGTAAACACTACTACAAATAATAAATTTTATGAAAAATATTTCACCTCATCCACTGAAAAACCGAGGTCAAATAACTTGGAATGCACCTTTTAGGTATTTAAAAAAAAAAATCTTAATCCTCGCTTTTGCTAAAAACCGATATAAAATGTTGCCCATGGTTTGAGCTTCCACTCCCAGCTCCTGTAATTTTATGTTTTATTTAGAATCAAAATGGAGCCTTTATTTTATAAGTCATCTAATCCCTCGATTTTCAAGAAAATCGAGATGAATACTCTAAGAAGTATTTTATTTAATTAAATAAAACCCGATTTTTACCTCGATTTTGTAGAAAGCGAAATGAAAACTTTAAACAATATTTTATTCCTTCATCAGAATGTTAAGTCTCATTCACTTTTGCGTCCTAGCGAATGAAAGGAACACCATTATTCTCTACCTAATGAATTGAAACACCATTCTTCATCTTCTCCAAGTAGGAAGGAAGCTCGAACCTCAAACAAGCACTTTTCTTTGAGTCTCTCATCATATTTCCGATATGTTAAAATTTCTCCATGACTGTCATTATTGTTGTTGTTGTTAATTTTATTATTCTTGTTGATGTTGTTGTTGTTGCCGCTGTTTATGTTATATTTGTTGCCGTCGTTGATGATGTTGTTTTTATTGTAATGGTTTTAGTTGTTGTTGTTTGTTGGTATTGTTGTTTTACTAAGATGGAAAGTTCATTTTTGTTGGCTATGTACTATTTTTATTTTATTTTCAAAATTTGTATGTGATTATGGATCGTAGTTGGATGAAATTCAATAGATTAAACAAAAATGGAGTGGTTCAATTTCATGATTTCGCGGAGAAAAAAAACTTCCTAACGATAATGGGATTTTTTGGTGTCCTTGTAAAAATTGTCGAAATACACAAAAAACATCCAAGGGGTGTTATATTGAAATGTTTAAGTTGTGATGAAATTATTCAAAATTACACGAATTGGTATGGCACGGTGAAGTGACAAAAAAAGGCATGCTTCACATAGAGTTGAAGTTTATAACTTTAATAATGATACTCTAGAAGATATAATTTGTGATATTAGAGTAGGTGCTTTTAAGAAAACTCCTGCCTAACATGTTGGTTGAATATCAAGTCCATAAGGAAGTTGACGTCATAACCATGAAAATGTTGAGGATTATGATGGCATAGTTGACAACAATGATAATAACCTTGATCAGGCTTTAGAAGATATGAAGACTCTGAGTAATGGAGAGATATGTAAGAATGCAATTACATTCTTCTGGATTATGTTACTAATATCAAGAAGTTGAGAGTGATCTCAAAAAGCACACAATCTATGGATCATATATCGCTTCAAAATGGTGAAGATCAAACCTTAATTGGATGTAATGAGAAACAAGTTATTTCCTTGGTATCTGTTGAAATAAATAAGAGTCGTTCCTGAAATGCTACTTCTTATTGTGTCATCATAAGAGACTATGATGATCTGATACTAAGCAGGACAAAGCAATCTATTCATCAAGGGCGGATAAAGCTTGAGCAAATGATGGATTACTCAAGTGACTCCCAAGGAAGGGGTTTCACTCAATTGTGGTGGAGTGAAGAAATGCTTAATGTTGTCATAAAAGTTGACAAGGAAGATGTTATCCAAGAAGTGGCCGACATGTTGACGACTGAGTTACAAAGGAAGGATGTAAAATCTGAAGAAAATAGAATGATTAAATCAGAATCTAATGCTAAATCAAATGCCTCAGTAAGGAAGTCAAATATGAAAAAAATGCTGAATACAAAGTGTTTTTGTCCCTGAAAGTGCCTTTCTTAGCTGCAAGAAGTCTGCTGAAGAGTATGTGGTTGCATCATAAAAGGATATGTCTTGAAAAGGAGATGTCAAAAGGAGTTTTGATGTTCAAGGAAATGTAACAACTACTGAAGGAAGTCTATGTGACCGAAAATGATTTCATCATGTTAAGTTACAAGTGTAACATAAAGAGTACATCTAATACATGCTCTCTTATTTCCAACAACATCATATCCTGGGACATCAAGGAACGAATTAATATTACTACTGGGTGCAGTGGTAAGAAATTACTCTAGGTGAAACAGATGTTGAAAAAGTGTAATGCGAGATAAGATGTTAAGATATTTATTGCTAACATTATTAAGTCATTAGATGCAGACAACTTTGAAAAAGGGGTATGCATTTGTGAGATTCAATAGCAATCAATGTCGGGGAGTTGTGCCAAAATAGAAAAAGAGTTTCTCTCCCCTAAGACCGTTTTGGCATGTAAAATAAGAAGGATTAGTTTGAGATATAAGTAGGCTGGCATTTCACGCAAGCAAACCAAGCATCTTTCCTTATTCTTCTCTTAGATTATAGATCCTTCTCTCAATATGAATCAAGATCAAGTTAGTGGTAGAAAACTTATCCAGAAGATTGAGGCTTCTAAGGCGGTTATTGATACGCTGAAGTTATAGTTGAACATAGCCAAGAAAGCTGAAGTTGTTAGGGATCACATTATTGTTGTTAAACCATCTAGTGGAACATGCTATAAGAAGATTCTTATCAAGAATCTTAACCCTGAAAAGATAAGGAAGTTTGAGGTTATTGTGAAGAACCTATTGAATTTGGATGCAACTGATTCAGAATCAGATGAAGACCTTGAGAACTGTATGGATTCAACTAGGAATGAAGATTGAAGATATCCCCCTAGGGATTTTATGATCCTGTCAGGACTGATTGGTAGTCCTTGTTTGTTGGACTTTTTTTGCTGTTTAACCTTTTGTGATTGGGTTGTGTAATAATGAATGTGAATCTCTTGATGATGTTCTAGCTTTTTTCTCATGTTTCCAGGTGTGTATGTGCTAACTTAACCCCTGCATGACTGACCTTTTGTATGTTATTTTCTATAGATACTGATTTTTTGAAGGACTAAGTCTTTTTCAAGGAGGAGTAATGAGATTAAATTGTATATCGGCTGTCTGCATATAAACCTGGTTGTCGTACTCCAAATTTTGACCACTATTTCTTTCTTGTTATTGACTTAAAATCTATGTCATTGACATGCTCAGGGCCTTTTATAAGGCATTTGGTCAGCCCCAGTGACCTAAAAGGTCAAAGGGGGTCATTTTGACTTTTTAGTCCCTCTTAGGGTTTTGTTTTAATTCAGGTATGTTGTTTGAAACGTTATAATTTGAGGAGTTATGCTAGAGAGATATTACCATTAGTAACTAGGACATTTTGCCTTATTAGAACATTGGTAAAAAATAATAATAAGTATTAAGGAGATTATTTGTTTTAATAGCAGGGGTAGAATAGATTATAATAACGTTATTATAAGTTAAATGAGTTTAGATTAATATTATTTTTATTTATTTTATTTTTTTAACATATTAATATTAAGATATATTCTCTTTATTAATTAGGAATGAATTAATATAGGGATTAATTAAGGTTAAATTAATTTTATTAGTCAAATTATTATTAACTGATATATTGTCTAATTAGAGTCATAATGAGGTTATTAGAGCTTTAATATCAGTATTAATATTATTATTAAAATTAATATTATCATGAAATTATTATTAAAATTATTATTATATACTCGCTAATGCTGTTTTATTTCGAATAAATAGAATGATATAGTTGTTAGCAAAAGAATTATGAGAAGTTACAAGGAGGAAGGTCATGATTTCAAACTCCACCTTCCTCACTTTAGTATTTTTTTTCTCTTTTTATTTTTCTAACTTTTCTATTCTTAAAATCACAAAAATTGCGTACTATATGAATTCCTGTTTGCATTGCAATTTGGGGTCTGAATGAACTATTTTGTGTTTTTGTTCTAAAATAATCATATATGTGTGTATATAATTAATCTGATGTGGTATGCATTTAGTTTTGTTTTTTTATACGATTAACTTCAATTAGGTTTTGGTAGGTTATTATTATTATTAACAAAAGAAAATAAAACAACCTTTTGTAATTGGTATCATAAATTTTATTTTATATCATAAACCTTTTTAAATTATAAATCGTTTAATCACTACAAGCTTTTTTTTACAGTAATAAACCAATATCATAGAAGTGATAAAAAAAATCTATTTGGTTTTAAATACAAACTAGTAAAGGACCCGCGTTCGCACGGGTCACACAATGCCTATATAAATATTATATAGTTATGGTTAAGAAATTTATATAAAAATATGTATAAATTAAGAGAAAAATATTTTAAATGATACTTGTCATATAAATATTAATATAATTGATCAAGTAGTAGGAATTGTCAGGATATACATAGAAATTATGTTAAAAATATATATATAGTTATGGTGTAGTACACTTCATACAAATACACACACACATATTAAAAATATTTGTAACTTATTCTTGTTTATAAAAATATTTGGAACTTATTCTCGTTTATAAAAATATTTGTAACTTATTCTCGTTTATTAAAATATTTGTAACTCATTCTCATATATAAAAATATTTGTAATTTATTCCTGTTGATAAAAATATTTGTAACTTATTCTCATTTATAAAAATATTTGTAACTTATTTTCGTTTATAAAAATATTTGTAACTCATTCTCATATATAAAAATATTTGTAATTTTGAGGGGGTTTTACCCTAGCCATTGCAGGTAATTTTGGTGGATTTTTACCCTACCCGTTATAGGTAATTTTTAGGGTATCTGTACCATGCCCGTTTATTTTTATATAAATTAAATTAAAAAAATTAAAATAATTAATTATGTACCCTTGACGATCAACTTAAACTATATTTTTTTAATTATAAAACATGATAGACTATAACGTTGGTTCAAAAAGTTAAGATACCATGTAATTAAAAAAAAAAGAGACTTAAGATACCAGTAGTAGGAAGAATTGAATAATACCAGTAGTTGGTGAGAGAATCAATTACTCTATTATTTAACAAAAAAAAATTATTTATTTCTCATTCTAAATAAAAAAAATATTATTTTAGCCATACATAATTTAAAAACTATACATTAAAAAGAAAGTATTATTTTTTTATTATAAAACATGTAAGACTATAAGGTTGCTTCAAAAAGAAAATAAACTTAAGATACCAATAATAGGAAGAATTTAATAATACCAGTAGTTGGTGAGAGAAAATATTACTCTATTGTTTAACAATAAAGACTCACATTATATACTTAAACAACAACAAAAATTTATTTATTTCTCTTTTTAAATAAAAAAAATACTATTTTAGTCATATATAATTTAAAAACTATACATTAAAAAAGAGTGTAATATTTTTTTATTATAAAGCATAAAAGAGGTGGAGGAATGACACAAGAGGTGGACCAATGCAAAGCTTGTGGACAAAGTTGAAGAGACTCCAACCCATACTCAAGACCATGACTAGAACAATCACAATTAACCAGCAGCAGCTGATCCAATCTAGATGTGAACTCCACAAAATTTAGGAAAATCTTCACAATGACCCCTTTAATGAGCAACTGATGCAACAGGTAAAGGATTGCACAAGTAAATTAATGCATCTCAACCAAATTGAGGAGGATATCCTAAAACAGAAATCAAAGATCACCTGGCTCAAATTGGGAGACAACAACAATGCATATTTTCATGCCTCTGTCAGGGAAAAAAACAAGAATAAGGGCCTCTACTCTCTCCAAGCTATGAATGGGGATACTCTCATTGAGAATAAGGACATAGAGAATGAAATCTTAGGGTTCTATGCTAACCTGGTAGGTACCTAAAATCAGAGCATAAAGAGCATTGATCTCCCTGTCATTAGAGATGGTAGCACCCTATCTAGGATGGATGCTCAATCACTCATAAGACCTGTGGAGGATAAGGAGATTTGGGAAGCTCTTAGTAGTATTGGTGATACCAAAGCACCAGGTATTAATGGATTCAACTCATATTTTTTCAAGAAAACTTGGTAAATTGTGAAATATGATGTTAGAGCAGCTGTCAGACATTTCTTTGAGAATGGTCAAATTCACAAATCTTTTAATTGTTCTCTCATTATTCTGATCCCAAAAACTCCCGAGGCAAAAACAATTAAGGATATGAGGCACATAGCCTGCTGCAGCACTGTCTATAAGATAATCTCAAAAATTCTCACTATGAGGCTTAGATCAGTGATTGGCACTATTATATCAGATTCACAATCTGCCTTCATTCCTGGAAGAATTATACAAGACAATATCATAATGGCTCATGAGCTGGTGAGAGGGTATGGCAGGAAGCATATTTCCCCAAGATGTATGTTACAACTTGATATCCAAAAAGCATATGACACCTTGGACTGGCAAGCTCTGACTCAAATAATGAAGGAACTAGGTATACCTTATATGTTTGTTAATTGGGTAATGAACTGTGTGTCTAGTGTTTCTTACAGGTTTTTGATTAATGGGAGCCCATCAAAGTTGCTTAGAGCAAGAAGAGGTCTGAGACAGGGAGACCCTATCTCACCTCTGTTGTTTGTCATAGCAATGGAATACATGCATAGGATGCTCTACACTTTGGCAAGAAACCCTGATTTCAACTTTCACCCAAAATGTGAAAGGCTTAACATCATTAATTTGTTCTTTGCTGATGATATCATGCTATTTACTCGAGGAGATGCAGGTTCATTGCAACTGATTATGTAGAAAGTCCAGGAGTTCCCAGCTTCCACAGGGTTAAGTATTAGCAGCACCAAAAGTAAACTCTGTATAGGAGGGGTGGATGAAGCAACCAAACTGCAGCTTTACCAGGTCACAGGCCTTGCTAGTGGAGTGATGTCGTTCAAATACTTGGGAGTCCCTCTCAATAATCGCAAGATATCTGTCAAGGACTGCCAGCCTTTGATAGATAGAATGCTCAAAAGAATTCATCATTGGAGCACTAAATTACTATCATATGTTGGGAGACTGCAACTTGTGAAAAGTGTGCTCTTCTCCATAGCCAACTATTGGATGAAAGTGTTCCCATTGCCCAAGAAAGTAACTAGTCATATTAAGAGCATATGCAGAGTATTCCTTTGGACTGGGAGAGAGGAAAACAATAGGAAAGTCCCCATTGCTTGGGACAAAGTTTGTGACTCAGTTGCGACAGGAGACATAAATATCATCTCTCTGAAGGAATGGAATGTGGCTACCATTAGGAAGTTGCTTTGGAAGTTATGGACAAAGAAAGACATCCTTTGGATCAAGTGGCTTCACACTTATTTTATCAAAGAGACCCACACTACACATTATGTTCCTGACCAGAAATGTTCTTGGATCATTAAGAGCATCTTCAAAAACAGAGACACTAATACTGCATCTAATACTTGGCACAATCTGTTAACTGCAAAGAGGTATAATACCAGGGGGTGTATTGCTACTTGAGAGGAGATAGACTCAAAGTAGAATGGAGCAGCATGATGTTTGAAAACATTGCAAGACCAAGGGAAACATTCACCACTTGGATGGCTTGTCAAGGGAGACTAATGAAAAAAGATAGAATCGCTAGAATGAGGATCCATACAGATGGCTGTTGTGTTTTTTTGTTCGTAACCTGAAACAAATGCTCATATCCTCTTTGAGTGCGAAACAAGCCAACAGCTCTGGCAGCAAGTAATGCAAATGTTCAACTTTGCTCTCCCTGCTCGAAGAACCATAGATTTTTGTTAGCTTATAAGTGCAACTAAGGGCATGGAGCCAAAGAAACCCTAATATCTAAAATTTCTTTAGATTGAAAATTATAAATTCAAACACCCACAACATGTAAACTCATCAATCTGTTTTCCTTTTTTCTAAATGTTTTAAAGATAAAACCTAAGCCCTTTGATTTGGGAATGCATGCAAACATAAATATCTGTTCCAGAAACTATTAACAGTATTCGAACATACCTCATGTTTCGGTCATCATCAGATGAAATGTATCCACGACAAGGTGCACTCGATTCTGCCATTAAAGAAATTTCTTCTGTGGGTGCTCCTATTATGAAAGGAGTAAGAGAGGATAGAGGATGAGTGAAAAATTAAAGTTAAAGAAAAAAACCATAAAATGTAAATGTAAGTTAACCTTAGGTGAGCCGGTCAATAAGCCATTTTCTTTGATTTTGCATTAAAGACAGTTGTAAATTGTAACATTTCATGTGAAAAATATTCTCCACTATTTACGGAATCACTTTTACTATTCCAATGCCAACATCACACGCATTCATTGTTTATGGAAGGATTCAGTGGACACGATATTTTTGCATATCAGATTTGAATTAACTTTCAAACGTCCAATAATAAATTTAATACGAATTATGTATGTTCTGCCTTTTTAGTTTCAAATAGTCTTTAAATCTATAACATAATTTATTGTCTATTATTTTAAAATATATATATTTTAATTTATTTTAAAAAATATATATTTTAATAAATATATATATATATATTCTATCTCACGGGTCACTATCAGCACAATACCTATTTTATTATATATTAATATTAAATGAAGGCTCTGCAGATTTGGGCAAATTTTGGTAAAACAGGATGTTCCAACATGAAGAAGTCTGATGGAAGAAGATATGTCAGACAAGATGTCCTAGCTTGTGTATCGACATCTTGACCTGATATAGCAGGTTGTTGCTAATCTGGTCCAAGATTTAAGGAGCAATCAGATCATGGATCAAGGAAAAAATAAACAGATATTTCGAAGCCCATGGACTGCTGAAGATTATAAAAGACCAAGACCTAGGTTAGAAGGTTTAAAAGATAATTCTTATTACACTACTACGGAACAGACCTTTAACAACGGTTGAGAAAGATATATAACCACGCAGGACCAGGCGTTGTTATGTAGAGTGTGATTGTATATATGATACTTACAATTACGACCCTGTAACCATTGTAATAAACTAGAAAGCGCGCGCCCTATCACAACGGTTTATCCATAAAATAGTTGTAATAAAGTGATGGTCCTAGGTTCGATTCCCAACTGCGCAGTTTTGTTTTTAATTTTTTACTGGACAGCGCGCGAGTTATTATAACGGTTATGATAAATAACTGTTGTAATTTTTGTGTGCAGAATTTACAATTATATCCTGCTTTTATAATTTATACCAATTTTTAACCTATATTACTGTTCACCATATCACAGCAGAAAATACAACACAGATTTATGATAAAGTTATAATAATTTTAATTGTATTATATTCATGATACACCATAACATCATCACATGAATCTTATGTAACAAATACATCAACCATTACACCATCAGTAAACATACAAACCTAATCAACTATAACCTAATTCGTCATTACAACAAATGCAATTAACACTAAAAATAAAAAAATCCAGGTAATCTTCAACTGTTTCTTCAGGATCTTCACCTTCAACATCAATTCGACATCCTTGGCTTTGTAGGTGTTAAGAATTCCCTTCTCCTCATTCAAGTTCTTTACTAGTGAAGAAATTATTTGTTTTGCTCTAGGATCCATCTCGTCATCCAACCAAGCAAAGTGAGAGCATTGTTTGTATCCTTGAATCTTATATATCCCACAACCATAGAAACGGCAGCCTGGGTTTGAGTCGGTCCATGCCGTCATCAATGGAGCGTTTAGACCACACTTGCATACGTACCTTGAACGATTTGAGGACCTGCTTCCATGGCTACATCCGGATTGCTAAGACATTTTAATGGAAAGATTTGATGAAAACTTTATGGAAAATAATGAAAAAAAAGTATACGGCGAAACTTTATTGAAGGATTTGCTGAGTCACTTTCCTATTTCATCTAGTTCATGAAGCTTTGAATAACAAAGTACAAGGTGAATGGAGTTAACACAATAGCTTCATACTTCTTGTATTTTTCTTCATAGCTACATAAACCATATGTAACATAGCGAAAGTATACTTCTTGTATTTGTTAAGGTGGTGATGATGGATCTGAAAAAATGAGAACATTCAAGAAAACAAATTAGAACCCATTTTTAGCAAGACAAGTAGTGTAATGAATGAACCTGAAGTTAGCGATTAGTGAAGAGGAATCTGAAGACATATCTGAAGGTTAAAGTATGTTTAGAGTTATGTTATGAGAGGGAAGAGTGAAATATGTTAGGGTTTTCTTTTGAGAGAAACGGCTGCTATGTAGTGAACGATAGATACGTTTACTTATATACTAAAAAATATCATTTTTCATCACGGTTAGAAATTACAACCGTCATGCAATTTTCAAATTTTACAACAGTTGTTTAGTAACACCGTGGTTAAATATCTTGGTTAAATAATTTTCAATTTTCAATTTTTAAAAAAAGTCCTATAACAACGGTTGGTTTATTAACCGTTGTAAAATCATTTACAATTTAATTTTTAAATAATGGACTTAAGTGACACACGCTTAATGTAGTCTAAAAAATTGAAAACGTGTATTTGCTGAGGATTGAAGCTTGCTACAAATCATATATTACTACACTGTTATTAGACAACCGTAGTAATAAATCATGCTACTCAATGATGCGCGAACATTGCGCAAACAATGTAACTTATTACAACGGTGTAAATGAATCCTTTGTAAACCTAGCATTGTTGTTTGCGTGTTTTGTAGTAGTGTTAAGAGTTTTGTAAAGTAGAAAATAAGGATTTAGGGTTTTGAAAGTCGTAGGCTTTCTTGTGTTGTAAATCTCCCTTTGTATCGATTGGATACATTGTGGTAGACATAGCTAGTTATACAGATTCAGAAACTGTGAGGTAATGAATTTTATATTATTCTTGGATGAAGCTTTGAAGCAAATCCAATAGAATCCGAGTAGGATTGTTATTCAATGTTACTTGGCTGAACTTTACATTGAAAGAGGAGTTTTTCAAATAGAATGATGCAGTTGATGTCGATTGCAACTATTAGATATCACAGGTGGTGATTAAAGGAGTGATATAGGCTTCTCTTATCAATTATATGGGACTTCTAATGATAAAGTTTTCATTGGGTAGTGATAGGTAAACCAGAGGTTGTTTACTGTAAACCAGAGGTTGCACTACTACAAAACGCGTAAACAACGACGCCATGCTCACAATGCTTCATCCCTACACCGTAGTGACATATCTAAACTAAGGCGCGGTTGTATTTTATTTGTTTATTGAATAAAAATTATCTGTATATAACAACGGTTGATAAACCAATCGTGGTGCTTATCTGTATATAACAACAGTTGATAAATCAACCGTGGTGATACCATCAAGATTTCATGTGTTCGAACCCCAGCGCCATCATATATATTATTCCTTTTATGTTAAAACGCGCCTTTTCTTTTATATTTACTTTTAATTAAAAAAAATTAAAAGTTATGACTACGGTTGTTTATATACACCGTTGTGATATATTTTGTATGTATTTTTAATTTTTAATTCTAAAAGTAACTCTGGCACTTTAATATGAAATTTCATTATGAAAATAATATATCATAACGGTTTAAATTGTTGACCGTCGCAGTAGCTTTTCAATATTCTCCAAGCTAGCTAGTTTCATTGTCTCTTCAGTATCCTTTTTTCCATTGAAAATAGAAACCAGACGAAACGTTACACGATTTCAACCCTAAACCCTAACGTTCAATACTGTGAAACAATACACGATTTCAACCAAAGCTTGCATCATCAGTATCCATTAGTTATCATTTTCTTCATCATCGTCACGATTGTGAAGAAAATAGAAGATTACGCACATACCAACACCGTCGAGAAGGAAGATAACAACAACACCGTCATTGTTGTAAGGAAGGAAGACAACAACAACACCAACACCAACATCGTTTACTTTGTCGTTACGTTTAGGGTACGTAAAATATTTTCCCCATGCATCTACAGTAAACTCTTTTGCCATCGTTGTTCATGTTGTTGTTGTTGTTTTTGAACTTAGATGTCGACCTTGTCGAGTTCTTCATCAGAAACCAGTGAAGAAACTCAAACAAATGAAAGGTTAGCCAATGAAACTCAAACAACTGAAAGTCAAACTAAAAGATCACAAAGAGGTGTCACAATGATGCCCTAATTCACATCAGTCCGCAACTCATCTGGTGTAAAAATTCAGATCGAGTTTGATTCGCACTACAGATTAGTGGATTGTCCATATTACGCTACCTTTAGGAGTTATGTTACGTTCCTTGCACGTAGCAAAGTCAGTATACTGATTGATGATTGGAGAGAAGTGGATGTTAATGTCAAAGACAGCATATGGACAGACGTTAAGGTATTTCATACTATAATTTTCATATATTTGATATCACTACCTATAGTTTCTAATTCATACTTATATATTGATTTAATGTAGTTGAATTTTGAGTTTACCGATGACTCAAAATTGAAAAGAAAATGGATAACTTATGCCGGTGTTCGTTGGAGGGGATTTAAGTCACGGCTCACGGATGACTACTTTGTGAAGCCTAAGAGCGGTCTTCAACCTCCATGGATTCAGTATAGTTTTTTATCAAAGAAGGTGTGGCACAAGTTTGCGAAGAAACGCCGTTCTGAGGAATTCAAGGTTAGTACTAGTCTTATGTAACCTATAATGTTATGCTAATGAGTTATAGATACTAATCATACACATTTTCACTATGTTAATAACAGGCTAAAAGCGAAGTAGAAATTCAGAACAAGGCGAAAAACATGTACCTCCATAGATTGTCTCGTGGGGGTTACAGGAAACTTGAGAAGAGGATCCTGCAGGAAAAACTACAAGAAGGAGGAGATGGTGATATTCCATCTCCACCTTCAAGACATGAGAAATGGAAGAGGGCTCGATTAAGACCTAATGGAGAATACACCTCTGAGGCTTCAAGAGTAGTTGTTGAGAAAATTGTAAGTATATGTTTTGTTTAAATGCGTTTTCTTATGTAAGTTGCTCATGAGTTGTTATTTAAATGCGTTTGCTTATGTAAGTTGCTCATGTTGTGTAGGATAATTTGGTTGTGGCGGCCCGTGAAGGCACATTTGTTCCGGAAGCATGACATGACATATTAGTCAAAGCTATCGGAACAGCTGAGCATGGAGGTCGTGTCCGTGGTGTTGGAGATGGTGTCGGCTTGAGGTCATACTTTGGATCTCAAAGAAGAAGCACCGAAGCCGCTGAATTTCTTGCTCAGCGACAAAAGATTGAGAATTTTGAGAAGCAATTGGCGGAGCAAAGGAGGCTGTTTGAAGAGGAGAGGGAAAAAAGGGAGAAAGAAGTGGAAAAGTTACAAGAGTTGTATTCGGTATGTGTCATAAATCGCGCTTATTTTTGTATGATATATATTGTATGTTCTAATTGAATATATTGTGCTTATTTTTGTTTTATGTTCTAATTGAATGTTATGATGTAGAGATTAAGTGAAAGCCTCGAACAACGAACTAATGAAGATCATCGTTGCGTTGGTGATGATCAAACTCCAAGTAGAAGTGTCGTAAATCACGCTTCTACAAAAGGGAGTAATTGTACAGCCCCCCTATAGATAACCGCAATGGGATATTTGACCCTAGTACAAATGAAATAACAAGTTTATACTTGTCCATTTCAACAACAGACCTTGCGCAAGCTCTCCCGCTAGAACATTGCCCTAAATTGGATTTAATGTATTACACTCCTGAAAATGTGAGGTATTTTCTCGCAGGATATAAGTGGCTTGACATAGCTATTTTGCAAGTTTGGTTCACGTAAGTATATAGTCGAATATACATGTCATTATAGAACATTATAATTTTTTGTATTTTCTCCCTTAATTTATTCATTTTCTTTGACCATTTAGGTACATTCACCGTGTTTGTATAGAATTGAATAAATCAAGTACATATGGAATCTTGGACCCAAGTTTTATTGCTTGGGCATATAATGATAAAAATATCAGAGAAAAGTACTTGAAAAGCCGGCTAAATGACGGAGGAAAAGAATGTTACCTTGCACCATTCCTATGTGGGTTAGTATTGATGTAATTTATTTCTATATTCTATATTTAGTTTTGTTTTAGTAACAACTAATAATATATATATATATATATATATATATATATATATATATATATATATATATATATATATATATTCTCATGTTCATTCAGTGGTCATTGGCAATTGATCGTAATATCGTTTAGGGCAAATACGGTGACATTACTGTCTTAGCATGAAAACTTCCTAAGGAAAAATGTCATTGCTCACACTGAGTTAAAGTTTTCTCCTTCGGGAAAAATCCCTTCATAAAGGAAATTATGGCATTGCTAGACTCCATGTATTCCAGTTAAAGTAATCCTCCTTTATAAATCAATCACCCAAACAAATGTGATAAACAGACAAAATATCTCCCTTTAGAGATGACAAATTCTCTCTATCAATCAAATCTTTTAGCTTCAATCTTGGGTTTTGAACAAGACACAAACAAACCTTTTAGCTTCAATCTTGGGTTTTAAACAAGACACCATACATCTTTTCCTCCCATAGAATAGGAGGAACTATGATTGCTCTGATTTCCCTGTACTTCTTTACGGGAATACGTAGGCATAAGATTGCGAAATCTTAGCGAGCACACTAAACAAAAACGTTAGGTCCACTACCTTAACAAAAACATCAAAAAACCCGAAAAGAACAAAAATACTCTCTCTCTCTCTCTCTCTCAACCTTCCCACAAAGGAGAAACTTTCCTATTTACAGACAAACACTATCACGTATAAAAGCAGAACCTAATGCTAATCAACCCATGGATAACCATGTATAGGATGGGTAATTAACAACTCCCCATTGTATAACCTGACCCCAAACTCCCCAATTTTTCTTAGCATTTATTTAGTTAAACATTCGCGTGCAAGGTTAGTTTTATATAGCTTCCCTTTCCCTTCCAGCTTCACGCGATAAATAAGAAATCAGAAAGTAGCACCCAACGTTGCTTCCATTGAGGTGAGGAAATCCCAAGGCAATAAGGTGGTCGCGTCACCGACAAAAATCGTACGCTATAGAAAATTGGCGACTCTGTTGGGGAGCCACAGTAGGATTATAGTTCCTAAGAGGTCTAGGATGATTAGTTTTAGGGGCTATATATATATATATATTGCTTATCCTACTTGATATCCGTGTTTATTTTTCTGTCAATGGGAATGCGAGTGATGTCGCATCTGGAAAGTTTGAGAGAAACCATAAGATAAGTGATGGCATAGACGGGGAACGTTTATCGGGAGTGAATCCTGATTAAGTTGAACCTGGTAGACCATCAAATCAGTGGAGGTACCCATGTGATACTATGCTGAACAACCGTTAGTTGTGAAAGCAGACGATATCATAGTGCGGTGACCCGTGAAACTGAGGATTTAGTAGACATTAACCATAGAGACTGTTTAGTAGTGCGGTGGCTATCGGGAATAGTCGATACGCGATACTACACTCAAATTGAGATTTCTTATGGGATACTATAGCTCGCTCAGGTGAACCAGCTTGCTGTTGTTATCTCCGAGAGGGGTCAGTGATTTTTGGGAACCTTAGAACCCGTTCTACAGGTACAAAAATTATCCAAAATAGTCCAACCTTTGGGGATGGGTAGAGCCATGACTCCATGTTCGTGACGCTGAACCTTTGAACCCATGTTTTTCAATGTTTTTGTGTGCTGCATTCATACATTCATCTAAAAAACTCTTTTCAAACAAGAAAAAAAATCTTTTTCAAATTAAACTAAACAATAAATTGCAAATATCAGAGAGAAGGATTGCGTTATGGATTTCGGTAGAAGAAAGATGGACAAATACAACTTCAAGGCTCCAAAACTAGAGGATTTAAGAAAGTTAGCAAGAATGATTACCAACCCTGAGGCTTTCAGAGCAAGGCACGACGGGCTCTTATCTTTGTTAAGGGTCCACGTAGCTGAAGGAATCTTGTCTACACTGATACAGTTCTACGATCCGGTTTATCACTGTTTCACTATTCCGTATTACCAACTGACACCAACACTGAAGGAGTACTCTCATCTGATTGAGTTACCCATCACTAATCAAGCTCCATTTTCTGGACTGGAAGAAATTCCAAAGGATCAAACCATTGCAAGAACAATCTATTTGGACGAGTCAGAAGTTAGGAGTCACATAACCACTAAGGGAGGAATCCAGGGTTTACCAGCTAAATTCCTGACAGAGAAAGCCCTATACTTTGCTAGTGTAGGAACGTAACTGCTTTCGAGGATATCTTTGTTTTATCACATACGGATTATTCCTCTTTCCCAACATCGACAACTTTGTCGATACCAATGCCATTAAGATATTTCTAATTGGAAACCCCGTACCAACCTTGCTTGAAGATGCTTATCATTCTGTACATTTAAGGAATTTGTACAGCGGAGGAATGATCACATGCTGTGTACCCCTACTCTACATATGGTTCATTTCCCATTTGGCCAAGTCTGCTGCTTTTTGGGATCATAAGAACACTTTACGTTGGTCGCAGAGAATCATGTCTCTCACTAACTTTGACATAGACTGGTACAATAGGATTTATGAGGGAATAGAAATCATTGATCGATGTGTAAATTTCCCTAATGTACCCCTCATAGGAACTAAAGGAGGAATCAACTCATCCAATTTTAGCTCGTCGTCAACTCGGATACCCAATGAAGCATATCCCGCATAATGTTCATTTGGAAGGTCATTTCTTCAAAGGAGAAAATGACAGGGCACTTAATAAGGAAATAGTGCATGCCTGGAAACATATTCACAGAAAAGGATGAGAGTCTATAGGAAAACCAGACTGTATCTCCTTGGAGCCTTATCTCCACTAGGTGTAAACAAGAGCCCTCAGGCTGAGGATACCTTACCCTCGTCAAGAAGTTTTTCCGTTAAAGGAATCTGCCCTTTATTTCATGTCTAATACGAAAAAACTTCAGGTCTCTCTTAACAAAGTTCAACGAGAGAAGAACTCCTAGAAAAACAAGTATTGAATCCTCAGTGTAGAGTGTACCAAAATTCATGAACTATTGAAAGAAAAGGATGCTCTGATTGAAATATTAGAGCAGCATGCTGTAGAAAGTCAGGAAGATCAAAGGAATTTACTTTCTCCTTTGATTTGGCAAAGGACTGATAACCCGACAGCGGTTGAAGAACCCCGATCAAAGAAGAGGAAACTGCCAGAACCAGCATATGAGCTCTCTTTAGAGAGGACGCAGGATCCTTGAGCTTAGATATTTCCTTTTACCAGCACTTTGTAAAATACTGTACTTTTCCTTGTAACATACTGCAATCTTTCAATTTCAATAAAAAGGGGTTCCCCCTCTCTGTATGATATTTACAATCTATTGAAGTTTCTTTTTTATTAAAACAAAAACTAAAAAATATGTCATTGCATTCATCATTCTCACATAAGCGCATTCTCTCGAGTCTCACGTACGTGTCACAATTCTAGAGTCAAACTGTCTCATTCGTACAATACTCGAGCCAATCGACAAAAGAAAATGGACGAACTCGAGGAAGAGAACAGAGAGCTGAGAGAAGAAATCGACGCTCTGAAGGAAAGTTTGGAAAAACTTCACAGTGATATGCAATCCCTGGAAGCAGCTCAGAAGCAACGTCAAAGGACTGTAATCTCAGAGATTACATCTATGCCCATGATGGAGACACATGAGAATCATCCTCGGTACAACATGCCTAAGGGTCGGCCCTAGGGCATGCCTCTTAACTTTGTCCCTGAAGGATACATCCCACCGGTCACTAAAGACCCAGAAACTGTAGCAAGAGCCATTGGTCCTGAAGGTTACAAACTTCGGGAAAGTGAAGAAGCAAGATTTACAACGGCAACTCCTGAAGGTTACAAACTTCAGGGCATCAAAGTGCCAAGAGTCACAACTATCATGACCATACCACAACCAGTGGTACACACTGTCCCAGAAGGACATATTCCACAAGCAATCTCTGGTGAAAATGAAAACATGTATGAAAAGATGAATGATTTCCAGGAACAGTTCTTGGAAATGCAGAAGGAACTGCATGCAATTCGTAGTCAGGATTTATTCGGAAAGGACGCCGCCGACCTCTGTTTGGTCCCCAATGTCAAAATCCCGCACGAATTCAAGGTGCCTGACTTTGAAAAATACAAAGGCAACTCTTGCCCGCAAAGTCATCTGTTGATGTATGCTCACAAAATGTCTACCCAGACAGAAAATCAACGGCTACTGATCCATTATTTTTAGGACAGTTTAACCGGTGCCGCACTCAAATGGTACATGGGTTTAAACCGCACCAAGATCAGTACTTTCAGAGATCTTGGGGCAGCTTTTGTTCAGCAGTATAAATATAACTTGGACATAGCACCAGATAGAGATCAACTAAGAGCAATGTCGCAAAAGGACAAAGAGACATTTAAAGAGTATGCTCAGAGATGGCGTGAAATTGTCGCCCAAATTTGTCCCCCTCTTAAGGAAAAGGAGATGAAAAAGATCTTTCTGAAAACCTTGAGCACATTTTACTACAACCGAATGGTTGCCAGTGCACCCAGTGACTTCACTAAAATGGTGAATATGGGAGTACGCCTTGAAGAGGCAGTCCGAGAAGGACGATTGCTTAAAGATGTAGAACCATCCAGCGGTACCAAAAGATACGGTAGTGCTTTCCTAAAGAAAAAGGAACAGGAGATCAGCAATATCTCTATTGGAAAACAACGGCGACGATATCAACCAATAGCGGCAATAACTCCCGCTATCAATCTTATGCCAGTTCCAACTTATCAACCTCAGGTTGCTCAGAGCTAACCAAGTCAACAACAGTATCAGCAAAGGCCGCAACAGCCTCTTCAACAGGCTCGACCACAGTAAAAAAACAACAACAATCGTACAACACGATCACCAGGGTTTGACCCTATACCAATATTATACGCAAAAGTTTTTCCACTTTTACTGGCCAAGGGCCACGTCCAGATCAGGTCTCCTCTTATAGTACCAGAAAATCTGCCTTTTTGGTTTAAGGCAGATCAGACTTGCCCTTACCATCAAGGAAGATCGGGGCACAACATCGAAAATTGTCTCAGCTTCAAATCTGACGTACAGAAACTTGTCAGGAATGGGGTCTTATCTTTCAAAGATACTAATCCAAATATTCAGACAAACCCGTTGCCACAACATGACAAGTCTGCAGTAAATTTGATAGAAGAAGAATTTAGCCGCAGTTATCAAATTCGCGATGTACTCCAGTTAGGAACCAATTTGGTCAGAATGCATTGCACACAAAGCGAGTACGGTCACGTACCACCTCACATTTATCATCAGTGTGATATCTGCTCAAAGAATAATCAAGGGTGTTCCATAGTACAATTAGCTCTACAAGAACAGATGAATCTCGGATGGATTCAAAATCACAGAATCCGAGAAGTTAACATGGCTCATTCAAATCCAAATATTGTTCAGAATCACAACATCCTTGCGGTAAATGTCAATTTGGTAGCCATACACTCAAGGTAAATTCAATATCATAATCTTCCACGACACGATTACAACACCTATCCAATCTGCTCAACAAATAATCAGGGATACTCTTTTATACAAGAGGCCCTCCAACGTCAGATGGATCTCGGATGGATCCGGGACTATCAAGAAAGAAATGACCATCAAGTAAATATGGTTCAGATCATTGATATACGATTGATGAATAGTAGTCTGGTAGAACTACATGCTAAGCAAGTCGGGATTGGCTTTCTGGCTTCACATGATTATCAAGATTGTGAAGAGTGTCGTGACGACGATCAGGGATGCGCACTGGTACAAAGAACACTTCAACACCTTTTGGACCACTGATGGCTTCCAATTTACTTGGACGAAGCTACACAAAAGATCAGTATGACTGATGGAATTCCTGATAGACATTAGAGTCAGGATGTCCGCTCGATGGAAACAGATTTGGTCAAGATGCATTGCATACAAAGTGGGCATGGTCGGGTACCACTGCACAATTATGAACGCTGTAGAGTTTTCTCATAGAATAACCAAGGATGCTACCTTGTACGAGCGGCTCTTCAAAATCAGTTGGACCAGAAAGAAACTCGACAACGTTCAAGTTTTGGGTCGATCAACGTAATACAAGACTATCTTCCTGATCCAAGAGAAGATGTTGTCTTACTTTCCAAACATGAAATGGCCGAAAATGTGTGTGCCATAATTCCTCTGCTTAATGACTCAAGATCTCCTCCTGACAGCAGAAAGGCTCTCAATCTTGAACCAATTGAGGCTGCATATGATGGTCAGAGAAATCAAAAGGCTCCTGTGGTTATCTACTTGCCAGGACCAATACCATACAAATCAGATAAGGCTATCCCTTATAAGTACGGTGCAACAACAATCGAAAATGGAAAGGAAACTCCATTACCCTCTGTCGTAAACATTACCGACATCAGTCGAGTCACACAGAGTGGTCGGATCTTCAACAGAGGAGTTGGAGAACTTGCCAAAGAAAAGGAACCTCAGGCAGAAGTTCAGAATCAGCAAATCGGGCAATCCAGTGGTCCCAAACTTTCAAAGAACAACGTGAGATGCTGAAGCTCATCCAAAAGAGCGAGTACAACATTGTAGACCAGCTGTTGCAAACTCCGTCTAGAATCTCTGTATTATCTCTCCTACTTAGTTCCGAGGCTCACAGGGAAGCCCTGGAGAAAGTTCTAGAGCAAGCTTTCGTGGAACAAGATGTTACAGTAGGATAATTTGATAGTATCATATCCAACATCACTTTCTGCAACAACTTAGGGTTTAGTGATGAAGAATTGTCGGAAGAGGGCAAAAACCATAATATGGCGCTTAACATTACATTCAACTGCCAAGACGATGCTTTAGCCTGCGTACTGGTAGATACAGGTTCATCTTTGAATGTTATTCCAAGATCAACTATGATACGACTATCATTTCAAGGAGCTCTGATGACGGGTAGTGAGATCATCGTCAAAGCCTTTGACGGATCTAGAAAAATAGTTATCGGCGAAGTCGATCTTCCCATAACCATCGGTCCTCACACTTTCCAAGTCACTTTCCAGGTCATGGACATCCGAGCAGCATACAGTTGTTTGTTAGGAAGACCTTAGATACACGAGGCTGGGGCAATTACTTCGACACTTCACCAGAAGCTGAAGTTCGTCAAGAATGACAAGCTAGTCACTGTCTATGGAGAACAAGCCTTAATCGTGAGTAACTTATCATCATTCTCCTGTGTAGAACCAGAGGAGGTTGTCGGAACTCAGTTCCAAGCACTCCCAATGAGCAATGAGAATCGATCAGAAAAAGGAACATCGATTTCCTCATACAAAGATGCTCTCGAAGTAATCAAGAGTAACGACGTAAAAGGATGGGGATAACTTGTAACTCCTACAGATAACAAGACAAAGAAAGGTTTAGGTTTCTCTGCAACCTGTGCCTAGACTGCTAAGAAGGATGGAAATTTTCATCCCATTCAGGATTTCTTCCTCAGCGGAGGACTCCTCCACCCAGTGTCTCAAAAAGTACACACTATCAATGAGAGTGACTCCTCCGATATGGATGAGGAGTGGAAATCTTATCTCAATGAGGACGATTACTTGTCTCAGGAAGAGGAACATACAACATTTTGTTTTCCCACGCAAAGTCCGAGATATATACCCAGATCAGATGTCAGGATGAGTTACGGAGATTATGATCCAGAAGGAAGTCGTGCTCCACCTAACTCATTAGAAGACAATCCGATAAAAGATACCTTCGACTATGACTATTATGACCCACTGGATGACTTGCCTATTTGGCAGCCGTACCCAGAGGACTTGGGGAAATAGAGTCAGCCCGATGATGCATATCAGCTGAGCAGCATTGAAAAGAATACATGTGTCCCCACCAAGTCATGGGATCATTACTTAGGTTATTCAGAAAACACTCATCACAATGATGAATCTGTAAGGACTGCAGGAAAAAAGTTCATCAACTATGCTTTTCCAAAGGTCAACGTTATTGAGGAAGATGACTCATCTTCTCCCACTGAAACATGGGACACTTTAGGACAGCCAAGCGGCAAGTACGACTTCCTAGTCAAGTATACTGCTCCTGAAAGTTTTCATATCAATATTGATGATATCCAGCCAACTGGGTGGGAAGATTCCCTTGAGAGTGAAAATACCATAGAAGATACAGCAGAAGAGTTCGTTTATGACAACTCTGCTTGGGTGGAAGATTCCAATAATCCTGATCCGCCAGAAATCAGCGTCATTTTTGAGGACAAACCAAGAAAGAAGGTGCCAGACTTTGTGATTCACTGAGGAGTTCATCGCCAATGGGTTGCTGTAGATGTCCCGAAAGTCGTCCATAAGTCTAAGTAATTGCCACCTTTGTTTTAACCTTTCCCCCTGCCCAGGTGAAACAGATGCTTTTATAGGGCTCACTTTCTGTAAATGTCCCTCTTCGCTTCGCCCAAAGCGAGAGATTTTTGTTTTATAGGGTTGTAGTTTCAAGAATCGACAAATCATAAATAAATAAATGTCATTCTGTCACTCCCGCATTTATTGCTGTTTTCACTTTTCGCTTTTCAGAAAATGGTAATTCTAAAACAACCCAAAATAAAAACAAGCATTTTTCAAAAAAACACACTGCACACACGTTCGCATTTCTCTCTATCTCTTCTAAAAACAAATCATCACGTCATGCAGATTGCTTGTTTTAAACCCCATTGAAACATACGATCCGATGCCTTCTCCCAACTTTGAATTCCCGATATTTGATGCTGAAGAAGAAGAGGATGCAAAAATTCCAGAAGAGATCTCCCGACTACTCAGACAAGAGGAAAGGTCAATTGAGACACACAAAGAACCGTTGGAAACGGTCAATTTAGGTTCAGAAAAAGAAAGGAAAGAAGTAAAGATCGGAGCATTGCTCAATCCGATTGTCAGAAAAGATTTGATAAGACTTCTCAAAGAGTTTCCAGATGTATTTTCTTGGTCCTATCAGGACATGCCAGGGTTGGATACCAGCATCGTGGAACATCATTTACCACTGAAAATAGAATGTTCGCTGGTGAAACAAAGACTGCGACGGACTCATCCAGATATGGCTATCAAAATCAAAGAGGAAGTACAAAAACAATTAGACGCATGTTTCCTTGCCACCTCAGAGTATCCTCAATGGTTGGATAACATAGTGCCAGTTCCGAAGAAGGACAAAAAAGTCAGAATGTGTGTAGACTACAGGGATCTGAACAAAGCAATTCCAAAGGATGACTTCCCCTTACCACACAATGACATGCTGGAAGACAGTATAACAAAATTTAAAGTCTTCTCCTTCATGGATGGATTCTCGGGCTATAATCATATCAAAATGGAACCATAAGACATGGAGAAAACTTCATTCATCACCCCATGGGGAACCTTTTATTACAAGGTAATGTCGTTCGGTTTAAAGAACTCCGGGGCAACTTATCAAAGGGCCATGACAACTTTGTTTCACGACATGATGCACAAAGAAATCGAGGTGTATGTCGATGATATGATTGCCAAATCTAAAACAGAAGAGGAGCACATTGAACATTTGTCAAAATTGTTCGAACGTCTAAGAAAATACAAACTCCGCTTGAATCCTAACAAGTGTATATTCGGTGTTCGCTCAGGAAAGCTCCTAGGGTTCATCGTCAGCCAGAAAGGGATTGAAGTTGATCCTGACATGGTCAAGGCCATTCAAGAAATGCTTTCTCCAAAAACAAAGAAACAAGTCAGAGGATTTTTGGGACGTTTGAATTACATCTCAAGGTTCATATCCCTCATGACCACGATATGCACGCCAATCTTCAAACTACTCAGAAAGAATCAAAGGTGTGTATGGACCGAAGATTGCCAAAAGGCTTTTGACAGTATCAAAGAATATTTGTTGAATCCGCCAATTTTATCTCCTCAAGTGGAAGGAAGACCACTAATCATCTACTTAACAGCTTGGAAGACTCTATGGGTTGTGTACTTGGCCAACAAGACGAAACAAAAAGAAAAGAGTCTGCCATTTACTACTTAAGCAAGAAATTTACCGATTGTGAAACTCGGTACACTATGCTCGAGAAAACTTGATGTGCTCTGGCTTGGGCAGCCAAACGTCTTCGCCAGTACATGATTTGTCACACTACTTGGTTAATCTCTGAAATGGATCCAATCAAGTACGTCTTTGAAAACCTGCTCTCACGGGAAGGATTGCCCGTTGGCAGATGTTGTTATCAGAATATGACATTGAGTACTATGCTTAGAAAGTCGTCGAAGGAAGTATTTTAGCCAATCATTTGGCTCATCAGCCGATTGACGGTCAGGAATCAGTCGGATTTGACTTCCCAGACGAAGATGTCATGTACTTGAAAATGAAAGATTGCGATGAACCGCTACCCAATAAAGGGCCAGAACCAGGATGCCAATGGGGATTAATTTTTTACGGAGTTGTCAACTATTATGGAAACGGAATTGGGACAATCATTGTTACCCCTCAGGGTACCTATATTCCTTTCACTGCCAAATTAACATTCAAATGCACAAACAACGAGGACGAATACGAAGCTTGTATCATGGGTCTCGAAGAAGCAATCGATTTAAGGATTAAGAACTTGGATGTGTATGGAGACTCAACCCTGGTTATCAATTAGATCATAGAAGAGTGGAACACATATCAATCAGGACTGATTCCTTACAAAGACTAGGCAAGAAGGTTGCTACCCTTCTTCGATAGAGTCGAGTTTCATCACATTCCTCGTGAAGAAAATCACATGGCTGATGCACTAGCCACTTTCTCACAAATGTCAGATATACGCTGACAAAATCCATGTACCGCCAACCCATCTCAAAGTTCTTTCTTCTCCATGGCCTTTTTTTATGTGGGGAATCGACATGATTGGCATGATTGAACCCAAAGCTTCAAATGGACATCGGTTCATCCTAGTAGCCATTGACTACTTCACCAAATGGGTGGAAGCAGTATCGTACACCATTGTGACCCGACAAGTGGTGGTCCACTTTATCAAAACCAATATCATCTGCAGTTATGGTGTTCCGAGCATGATCATTACTGACAATGGATCGAACTTGAACAACAAAATGAAGAAAGAGTTATGTGTTGAGTTCAAGATTGAACATCATAACTCATCTCCCTACCAGCCTAAGATGAACGGAGCGGTAGAAGTAGCTAACAAGAACATTAAAAAGACCGTTCAAAAAATGGTTGTAACCTATAAAGACTGGCACGAGATGCTACCCTTTGCTCTTCACGGTTATCGTACATCCGTTCGAACTTCAACAGGGGCAACCACTTTCTCTGTAGTATACGACATGGAGGCAGTACTCCCCATAGAATTAGAATTCCCATCAATCCGGGTATTGATGGAGGCAAAACTAACAGAAGCTGAATGGTGCCAAAGCAGGCACGAAGAACTAATCCTGGTCGAAGAAAAGCGAATAATAGCTTTATGTCATGGTCAGTTATATCAGCAAAAAATGAAGAAAGTGTTTGACAAAAAGGTCCGGCCTCGTATCTTCAGAAAAGGAGACCTTGTGCTAAAAAACATACAATCATTTCTCACTGATTCTCGGGGAAAATAGACTCCGAATTATGACGGCCCCTAAGTGGTCAAGAAAGCTTTCTCAGGCGGTGCCTTGAGACTCGCGACCATGGAGGGAGAGAAATTTTCCTACCCCACGAATGTTGATGTAGTCAAGAAATACTTCGCCTAAAACTAAAAAAAACACGTCTCGATGGATTGAAAACACGAAAGGGCGGTCCAGGCAAAAATTAGAGACATAATTTGAAAAACATCCCGGTGGATTGGAAACCTCAAAGGACAATCCAGGAAAAAGTTAGGGATTCATGGCAAGTAACTACATCCAACACGGGTAATTCCCCAGCGGTAATACTTTCCATCAGAAAACCTTCGTCAAGGTCATCTTTGACAAAAGCACAGAATGTCTGGAATCCAAAGTTGGTAGAAGGATAACGGTCGTTATGATTCAATACAGCCATTTTCCCGTAAATTACCATTGTCTAAACTTTGTAAATCCTCTATTGTGTCATGCGTTTGGCTGATTACCATCCTATCAATAAAATTTGAGCCCTAGTGATTTTGTTTGTAATTCTCACTTGTTTTTACTGTATGGAATGACATTTTAACATGATCAACAATTCTTGAAAAAAAATGAATTTTACTTGTAAATTTTTTCTTCTGCTTTTAAAATAAAGATGACATTTCCTTTTTGACTTCGGACATCGAAAAGAACATCGACAGTTTCCCCGAAGATAATTTAACTTCAAAATGCAGAATCAAAGTACTCCTTCTAAACCGGCACACCTAAATGAAGGATCGACTGTTTCAAATATCAGGTCTCATCTGATATCCCCTGCATAGCCCTTACCGCTGAAGGACCATTAATAAGTTCCTTCTTCCCCAACGAGGTCTATCTTTCCTAAACAAGGCAGTATTGCTATCTTGAACCAATGGTACTTTTCATCCCCGAAGTGGCCGAGTATCCAGTCGTGTTTATCCCTTAGTTTGTATGTCACGTCAGTTTTGTCAGTATAAACATACATACAACATGCATTATTAATTTATATTCATATTCATAATGCATTACTATCACTCTGGTCATATTCAATCCCCAAGTGATAAAAAGTCCTCTCATTGAAAGTTGTCAATTCTTTCCTCATCTGGAAAAGTGTCGCCTAAGCCATCTCTCCCCAGTTTATTTCTGGATTGAAGACTGTCCTCGACCACTTTGATAACTTGAACCTCTGAAAGACAAGAAAGACGTTCGATAGATACCTTTTGGAACATCACTCTTCGCCATTGAAGATGATATCTTCGCTTTCCCGGATTAAGGAAAATCCCCAGAGAAAGCCTCTTAACCAAAGACTCTCAACAATACATCGGCCTTTCTCCAAAGAAAATTGATGTTAATTATAGCGAGCGATTTTGGACGTGGTTCTTAAGCACTGTCGCTCTTGGGGGACTACAGGTCAATTCATTTTTTATCCTATTGAAGCCGACGAAGGAAGGAAAATAGATGTCTCCAACTAACCCTGCTTGCATACTGAGTTTAAACAGCGGTCTGTTAGGTTACAGATGCTATATAGTAATGGGGCCTCTTTCTTCTTACTTTGTTTAGAATGAAATACTGGGAGTGTTCATGGGGAATTTTGTTAGGATATTGCGCCAGATTGGGTGAAGGTAGGGGATTTTAGGGTTTTTTTGATTAGTGTTCTCGCTAAGATTTTTCTTTCAACCTTATGCCTACGTATTCCCGTTTACCGAAACAGGGAAATCAGAGCGATCGTAGTTCCTCCTATTCTATGGGAGGAAATGGTGTTTTGGTGTCTTGTTCAAAGCCCAAGACGTGAAGCTAAAGGTGGTTTGTATCTTGTTCAAAGCCCAAGATGTGAAGCTGAAGGTGATTTTTATCTTGTTCAAAGCCCAAGATGTGAAGCTAAAAGGGGTGTTGACTTTAGAGAGAATTTGTCATCTCTAAAGGGGGTCTATTTGTCACAACTGTTAGGTGACTGGTTATAAAGGAGAATTACTTTAACCGGGATATGTGAATCCGGCAATGCCATAATTTCCTTTATAGGGGAGTTTCAACTTGAAAGAGAAGACTTTAACTCAGTGTAGAGTAATGCTATCTTTCCTTAGGAATTTCTCATGCTAAAAGAGGGACAGTGGCATGGATGTAAATAATCCAGAGGCTTGCAGCTTACAGCAATTAGATGAGGAAAAGGAGTTGTTGATGTTTGTATACTGTGAACGAGACACAACTTTGATGCTAAAAGGTTGATTAGTTCAACCGTGGTTTCCTTATACAAAGCCTAAGAGGAGGCTATTGGGCCAACAAGAGGGTGTTTTTTATTTGTCTCGTACAAAGCCCGAGAGAGAGGCTAAAAGGTTTTGACTCAACATGAGAGTCTATTATACTCAACAAGAGAGTGTTTTTGTATCTCGTACGAAGTCCGAGATGGAGGCTAAAAGGGGTGACTCAACAAGAGAGTAATTTGGTATCTCGTACGAAGCCCGAGATGGAGGCTAAAAATTGTTTGACTCAACAAGAGAGTCTTTTGTATCTTGTATGAAGCCCGAGATAGAGGCTATGGTTACTGTTTCAGTTGAGTGACAGGTCCAGTATATTGGTTTAAAAGAGAAAATTAGTTCTTATATGGATTTGATCTGAGGGCCGGGATTATTTCCTTTTCTCAAAGGAAACGGGGAATCCAAAGGGTATTGAGACTGTCCGAGTCTACAGGTTTTATATTTTGGACTATGCTTAAGAAACAGTAGTAGTAAAATCTAGACTCTTTGAAAGACTGTTCTATTAAGATGACTAATTTCTGTTCCTATACCTCTAGGAAGTCGTTGGGACAATTTGTACGAAGCCCAAGAGGAGGCTGGAAACTTTTAAGAAGCCGAGGGACAATTTGTACGAAGCCCAAGAGGAGGCTATCTTCCCAGAGGAAGAATCATTATACGAAGCCTAATAGGAGGCTGTGAGAACTTCTAAGAAGCCGACGGGTCCTTGCACAATGCCCAAGAGGAGGCGGGGATGCTTTTAGGAAGCCTGTGGGTCCCTAAACCCCGAGAAGTTCAAGACAGGCTATTCACATAGAATAGATCAAGCCAGGAAAGTCCGGGAATTTGGAAGAAACTCAAGAGGTGCCATTCACGGAGAAAAGACCATCTCTGGGGAGTTAGAGTTTCTTTGACAATTCCTAAGAGTGACAGCCGAAGAGAAGACTGTATCTGGTGCTCCTATAGGGGATCTAGTTTTGTCTATTTTTAAGAGTGATCAACAGGGCTTAGTGCTAGACGTAGTTGTCGGGGAATCTCTAAGTATCTATACTATTATTACACAGTTGATATGAGTTTATGAAAGAAGACTTACAGTGAAACAGCCCCACAATACAGTTATATGTATATGAAAGCGGTAAATGAAAGCGTATAAACACTTACTCGGTTGTAGAGCTTCCATGCTGTTTGGTTAGTTGTTTCAACAAAGAAAGATTGAAAACAACAATATATTTCAAAATCAAAGTAGAAAGTGCTTTGAAAAGAGGCTGGGGCTTACAGCTCAAGGAAAGGCCCAGGGTTTTATCAGTGATCGCATTGTTGAATTTGTACAGAGGGATTTATACAAGTGACTGAGGCCCAAAAATATTTTCCGTACAAAGGGATGGGTCTTACACTTTCTCAAGAGGCCCATGTGTTTAAAGAAAAGCAATGGGGCTTATAACGCGAGGGTAGGCCCAAATGATTTGTTTTTGAATTGGCGATCGCGCCGAGGTTTTTCTTTTAACGCAGGGGGACTTATACAATATCCGAGACCCAAAATTGTTTTGGTTAAAAGGGGATTGGGTCTTACACTCTATTAGAGGCCCAAAGATTTATGTTTTTGTACAAGTGATGGGGCTTACAGCTCAAGGAGAGGTCCTGGGTTATTTTGAAAACGCGACGATTGCGCCGAGATTTTTGAAAACGCAGTGGGTCTTATACAATAAGTGAGGCCCAAAATTGTTTGGTTTTCAAAAAGGGTTGGGTCTTACACTCTAATAGAGGCCCATGAGTGATTTGAAAAAAGTTTGTCAGGGTGGAAATCAACAAAACCCTAATTTCATCATTTTTAAAGTAATTATTCCAAGAAAATTAATTAAAATGATACAAATACAAAATAAGTTCTAATAAACAACTTATGATTTTTTTTAAGGTTTGAAAAATGAGGTTTTAATCACAACAGATATTAAAACTCATTTGGTTTTGATTTTCAAGGTAAATATTCACTTTTAAAATGTTTAAAAAACAATAAAAATGAATTTATTCACAAAAATACTAATTATATTAAATAACTAATATAAATTTGATTTTTTTATGGAATAAAATATTTCAACATTTTTGTGATTTTTTGCAAAAAGAACCAATAAAAAATAATTAAAATTGAAGGAGTTATTAATTTTCTAGTTAATTAACAAAACATGAAAATATTGGAAAAAATAGCAAAAAATGTGAAATAACACAAAATGGCATGGGTGGGGTTTGAACCCACGAACTCAAGGTTATAGGGCACGCGCCTTACCACTGGGGTTGTGATACATCCATTAATTGAAATGAAATCACAAATATACAAGGCTTGCCTTGTTTTTGGCTTGGCCCAAGGCAAGGCAAGACAAGTTTTGGGTCAAAAACGTGAAGGTCATAACTTTCTCATTTCTCCATGGTTTAAGACAAAATTTATATGCATCTGGCCTAGAATTTCACAAGGAATCCAATGGTGGTGGTATTTATTTCAGATCATGATCCCTCCTCAAAATCCGATAGTGGTTTTGAAATAGGCCTATAATTGCATTTTCTATGCTACACTTTGATAGAGGCATGAATTACATGATGAATTGGTTCAAACACAACATATATTACATGCATGAGGTATGCATGATCAGTGGACTTCAAAGCAATGCATATTTTGGAAAGTTCAAGTCATGGTGCTTACCTCTCTTTTGAGCTTTTGGAGTTTTTGTGCAATCTGCCAAGTTCTTTGTTCCAGAAATGATTTGATGCTTTAGACACTTTCAAATGATCCCTTAGAAGCTTTTAGGATGAGTGGAATCAGCTGGAACCTGCAAAAACACAAACTGGCCCATTCTTGCAAAAGGGGTTAAAATGACCAAAATAACAACTCTCTCAAATGGTGTTCCAGATGGGGGGAACCATTTGGGACAGTTCAAGGATGATATTTAGAGTGTGTTTGAGGTTTTATCTGGTTTGGAAAGTGACTGATTCAAGACATGGCTTGAAAAATGCACAAAAGGCCTATTTTGAGGTTTTTGAGAGGTGACTTTGTGATTTAAGGATTACAGGTCACTTGTGTGAGTTTGGATCACCTACATATGATGTTTATGAGGTGTGTGTGTGTGTGTATGTGTGTGTGTGTGTGATTGTTTTGATTGGAATAGCTCTCAAACTCAAAAACTCAGAGTTACCTTGCTAAAGAAGGCATTTTGGCCTAAAGAGAGGGATTTTGAGGAAAGCATCTGTTTGATGGCTTTGGTGTACTCAAACTGAGCACAAATAAGCTCTATTTATAGTAGAGCAAGTTTATTTTGGGATCAATAGGGAATGGCAACCACAGCAGACGTTTGGCCAATGTTGATCATTGGGAAGCCAAGTCTCCTCTAGCCATTGACTAGAGGTTAGAGCACAGGCCTTTGGTTCCCTAGTTGTTGGATCATTCTTGACTGAATTCAGTTGCAAATGTGTTAGTCCATGCCACCTCTAAGCATCCATTAAATGCTCCAATCCAAAATTGGAGTATTGTCCCTCTTTTAGGGATTTTTAGGTTTGGCATGCTACTTCTTCTTACAAAGACTTTGGAGGCTTGGATCAGTGTTTGTTCCCTTTAGATTTGATCCTCAGATGTGTCCAAAGTGATGACAAGGCTTGGAATTATCTGATTTTGCCAAATCGAGCAAAAATGAAAAATTCTGCCTAGCCTTGGCAGTTTTCAGCAAGGCATATTGCCATTGTCATATCTCATGGCTCAAGTGGAATTTGGTGATGCTCTTTGTCATTTTGGAAAGCCCTCATATAATACAATAATTGTTTGATCATATTTGGTTTTGATACTTCCTGGATCCAAGTGAAAAATGCCCCTACATTTGGAAAAAAGTAAGGCAGATTCTGACTTAGTGAAAATTTCACTAAAGTGTTGGAAAAAAGTGACATTTTCACTTTTTGTGATTTTGATCATTCCATAACTCAAAATCCATAATTAATTGGAAGGAGTTCAGTTTGAAGCTTTTTTAGAGGGTAATGAGATCTACAAATCCATCTTTGGATGGGGAAAAATGGCTTTGTGGTTTAGGAGTTATGATCCTCCAAAGTTGGTACCCTTGCCACTTTGTTCATAACTTAGAAAATTTTCTAAGTTTTTATGGTTACCCCTTTTACAAGTTATCCTACTTTTCTTGATTTTTCTTGATGAATGATGATTCAAATCATACATTAACATCATTTTAGGGTTAAAAAACCATTTTTGTGAAAAATCTCAAAAAGTCAAAGTTGACTTTTGTGCACAGTTGACTTTTTGTCAGAATGATTCCAAACTGTGCGATCCTCTATGAAATCAAGTCCTTGACCTAAATCAAACTTGATGGATTGATTTCATAGGTGACATAGGGTGTGTTGAATCATGTCCTAGGGTTTGGGAGCATGTCTTGGTCAAAAGTCAAAGCTACAGTTGGCTTTTTCCGCGAAACCCTAATTGTGGTTCTGATGAAATTGAGACTTGTTGTTCAAGCTTGTTGGATTAATCCATTGTTGCAAATGGATCAATGTAGTATGTTAGAGACCCTCAAATCCTTTCTTGAGGTATTGGCTCATGATTTGTCCCAAAAGTCAACTTAGGGGTGAATTAGGTCAAGAAACCCTAATTCCCGATCTTTGATGTATGCATCCCCTGAGGCCAAATTGACTTGATGATTGGGTCCATGATGTTCCATGGAGCATAATAGGTTATTCTTTGAATCATTGGCTCATGCCCAGAGGAAAATTTCCATCTGGAGGCCCTGGTCGACCAAAACCCTAATTTGGTGACACTGGCGATCTTGAGGCTTGATCCACCTAGAAGAGAGCAGCCTTGTGCTTAATCCTTGCTGTGGGAGTCCTCTTGATCCATTGTGGATGTTTGAGAGGTTAAACAAGTTGAAGATCATGTCATTCCTTGATTGATCCTTTGTCTAAGAACTCTGAGAGGGCTAGAAACCCTAATTTTGATTGTAGTGGATGCTCATCCATCTTTGGGGAGATTGATGAGGTATGAAGGTTCTTCCATATTGTGATGATGATTTGCACAATGATGGAGAATCTTAGTGGTCAAAATTTGGGGTATGACAGATGCCCCTATTTAATCTTCTTGGACCTGAAGGTGTGAATGGCGAAGGTATTCGGGCATTCGGGGTGCAAGAGGATTAAATATCGGAATACCCGAAATTTTGATGATGGTTATGAATGGTAGTTCACACATTCTTCTTCTTTTGCTAAGCAATGATGCTAAGAAAAGGTAAACTTCCCCTCGATCCTGGTCTTCAGCCAAGGAACTGGTCTCAGTTTCTGAAATAAACTTCCTCTCGATCCTGGTTTCCTACCAAGGAACTGGTCTCAGTTTTTGATGTAAACTTCCCCTCGATCCTGGTTTCCTACCAAGAAACTGGTCTAAGTTTCTGATGTAAACTCCCTCTCGATCCTGGTTTCCTACCAAGGAACTGGTCTAAGTTTCTGATGTAAACTTCCCCTCGATCCTGGTTTCTTACCAAGGAACTGGTCTAAGTTTCTGATGTAAACTTCCCCTCGATCCTGGTTTCCTACCAAGGAACTGGTCTAAGTTTCTTTTGTCAATAAACTTTATTGACAAGGGACGCTATTCGTAGCGGTTTTCCTCAAACTTCTCGCCGAATTTTCCTGGGGAGATGCCATTTGATAGAAAAATTTTGATGTCAGAGTTGCTGGGGAACCCAGTCGTCTGAGTTGTAGAGGTGCACAAACTTCTCTGTTGGAGACGCCATTTGTTGATTCTACTGGTGAAAGCGAGTCTATTGAGAGACTGCTTTCGCTTAGGGATAGTGCATCATACTTTTCTCGGGATCTTTTTGGAGAAATTTTATATGATGTGATCCATATTTGAGGTGTCGATGACCTTTTCATCAGCGGGTTTTTCAGAAAAACACGGAGGTATTGCTGAATTTCTGATTACGTGGCTTTCTCTGGGTATTTTCCTTAATCCGGGAAAGCAAAGATATCATCTTCGATGGCAAAGAGTGACATTTGTCGAAGATTCTCTGGTCTTTCAGAGGTTCAAGTGGTCAAAGTGGTCGAGGACCGGATTCATCCCAGAAATAAACTGGAGGAGAGAGATTGTTCAGACGCAGCATTTTCTGACAAGGAAAGAGCTAACAACTCGATCGAGAGGACTGTTATCACTAGGGGGTAAGACCAACTAGAGTGATAGTGATGCAATATGAATGCGAATGTAAATCAATAATGCATGGTGTATGTATGTTTATGCTGACAAAACTGACGCGACATACAGACTAATGGATGAACACGACCGGATACTCGGCCATCGCGGGGCGAAGAAGTACCGCTGGTCCAAAAGTAGCAATTCTGCCTTGCTTAAGGGAGATAGTCCCTACGGGGAATACCGTTGGTCGGGCTTAGGAGATAAGAACTTGTCCGAAGATGTCAGATGGAGTATTCGCATCTAACATAACTGATCCTTTGTTCAGACGCACTAATTTAGAAGGAGTACTTTGATTTTGCACTTTGAAGCTTGATTACTTCTGGAGAAGCGAGCGATGTTCTTTCGATGTTCAACAGTCAAAAGAAATGCCATATTTATTTTAAAAGCAGAAAAGTTTGAACAAGTAAATTCATTTTTGTTTCGTTTCAAGAATCGTCAATCATATTAAAACGTCATTCTGTAAAGCTAAAACAAATAAGAATTGCAAACAACAGCACAAAGGCTCAAATTTGATTGATAGGATGGAAACCAGCCAAGCGCGTGATTCCATAGAGTATTTACAAAGTTAGAAAATGGTAATTAAAGGGAAAATGACTACATTGGAACATAACGACCACTATCCTTCTACCAACTTTGAATTCCAGGCATCCTGAGCTTCTGTCGAAGATGACCTTGACTGGAGTTTTCTGATGGATGGCATGACGGCTGAGGAGCTAAACTGATCATACGTAGTTACTTGCCATTATCCCTAACTTTTGCTTGGATTGTACTTTGAGATTTCCAATCCACCGGGATGATTTTGGATTTTGTCTCTAATTTTTTCCTGGACCGCCCTTTCGGGTTTTCAATCCACCGAGACGTTTTTTTTAGTTTAGGCGAAGTATTTCTTGACTACGTCAACATTCGTGGGGTAGGAAAATTCCTCTCCATCCATGGTTGCAAGTTTCAAGGCACCGCCTGAGAAAGCTTTCTTGACCACATAGGGGCCGTCATAATTCAGAGTCCATTTGCCCCGAGAATTAGTGAGAAATGATTATATCTTCTTGAGCACAAGGTCCCCTTTCCTGAAGACGCGATGTCGAACCTTTTTGTCAAATGCCTTCTTCATTCTTTGCTGATACAACTGACCATGGCATAGAGCCGTGATTCGCTTCTCTTCGATCAGGTTTAGTTCGTCGTGTCGACTTTGACACCATTCAGCTTCTATAAGCTTAGCTTCCATCAATACCCAGATTGATGGGAGCTCCACTTCTATGGGGAGCACTACCTCCATGCCATATATTAGAGAGAAAGGGGTAGCCCCTGTTGAAGTGCGGACAGATGTACGATAGCCGTGAAGAGCAAAGGGTAGCATCTCATGCCAATCTTTATAGGTTACAACCATCTTTTGAACGATCTTTTTGATGTTCTTGTTAGCCGCTTCTACCACTCCGTTCATCTTGGGTCGGTAGGGAGATGAGTTATGGTGTTCGATTTTGAACTCTGTGCACAAATCTTTTATCATCTTATTGTTCAAGTTAGATCCATTATCAGTAATGATCTGGCTCGGAACACCATAACGGCATATGAGATTATTATTGATAAATCGGACCACGACTTGTCTGGTTACATTAGCGTATGACGCTGCTTCGACCCATTTGGTGAAGTAATCAATGGCTACCAGGATGAACCGATGTCCGTTTGAAGCCTTGGGCTCAATCATACCAATCATGTCGATTCCCCATATGGAAAAAGGCCACGGAGAAGAGAGAAGTTTGAGATGCGTTGGCGGTAAATGGATCCTGTCAGCGTATATTTGACACTTGTGACATTTCCTCATGTACTTGTAGCAATCGGATTCCATGGTCAACCAGTAGTACCCTGCTCTTAGAATTTTTCTCACCATTGTGTGTCCATTGGCATGAGTGGCAAAGGATCCTTCGTGAATTTCCTTTATCAGCATGTCTGCTTCTGGTCTGTCTATGCATCGGAGTAAGACCATGTCAAAATTTCTCTTATAGATTGTATCGCCGCTCAGGAAGAAGCTGTCTGCCAGCCTTCTGAGGGTTTTCCTGTCCTTCTTTAGTGCCCCAGGTGGGTACTCTTGTTCCTGAATGAAGCATTTGATATCGTGATACCAAGGTTTGTCATCTATGACTGCTTCAATCATGAAGAGGTAGGAGGGCCGTTCAAGGCGCATTATGTCAATCTTAGGCAGGTCATTCCATTGACCTACACTAATCATGGAAGAGAGAGTGGCTAGTGCATCAGCCATGTGATTCTCATCACGAGGGATGTGATGAAACTCGATTCTGTTGAAGAAGGGAAACAACCTTCTTGCATAATCTTTGTAAGGAATCAGTCCTGATTGGTATGCGTTCCAATCTCCTTTGATCTGATTGATAACCAAAGCTGAGTCGCCATATACGTCCAAGTTGTTGATCCTTAAGTCGATCGCTTCTTCGAGACCCATGATACAAGCTTCGTATTCGGCCTCATTGTTTGTACACTTGAACGTAAGTCTGGCGGTGAAAGGAATATGGGTACCCTGAGGGGTAACAATGATTGCCCCAATTCCGTTTCCGTAATGATTGACAGTTCCGTCAAAGATTAGTCCCCATTGGGAATCTGGTTCTGGCCCTTCACTGGGTAGTGGTTCATCATAATCTTTCATTTTTAGATACATGACATCTTCATCTGGGAAGTCAAACTCGATTGATTCCTGATCATCAATCGGTTGATGAGCCAAATGATCGGCTAAAATACTTCCTTTAACGCTTTCTGAGCGTGGTACTCTATGTCGTATTCTGATAACAACATCTGCCAACGGGCAATCCTTCCCGTGAGAGCAGGTTTTTCAAAGACATACTTGATTGGATCCATTTCGGAGACCAACCAAGTAGTGTGATAAATCATATACTGGCGAAGACGTTTGGCTGCCCAAGCCAGAGCATAACAAGTTTTCTCAAGCATAGTGTACCGAGTCTCGCAGTCGGCGAACTTCTTGCTCAGATAGTAGATGGAAGACTCTTTCCTTTTGGTTTCGTCTTGTTGGCCAAGTACACAGCCCATGGAGTCTTCCAAGACTGTGAGGTAGATGATTAGTGGTCTTCCTTCCACTGGAGGTGATAGAATCGGCGGGTTCAACAGGTATTGCTTAATACTGTCGAAGGCGGTTTGGCAATCTACTGACCAAACGCAGTCCTGATTCTTTTTTAGTAGTTTGAAAATCTGCGCACATGTGGCGGTCATGAGGAATATAAATCTGGAGATGTAGTTCAAACGTCCCAGGAATCCTCTGACTTTTTTTTTATTTTTTGGAGAAGGAATTTCTTGAATGGCCTTGACCTTGTCAAGATCAACCTCAATTCCTTTCTGGCTGACGATGAACCCTAAGAGTTTCCCTAAACAAACACCGAAGGTGCACTTGTTGGGATTTAAGCGGAGTTTGTATTTTCTCAACTGCTCGAATAGCTTTGACAGATGGGTCACATGCTCCTCCTCTGTCTTAGATTTTACAATCATGCCATCGACATATACCTTTATTTCTTTGTGTATCATGTCATGAAACAGAGTAGTCATGGCCCTTTGATAGGTTGCCCCGACATTTTTCAACCCGAACGGCATTACCTTGTAACAAAAGGTGCCCCATGGGGTAATGAACGAAGTTTTCTCCATGTCTTTCGGCGCCATTTTAATCTGGTTATAGCCCGAGAATCCATCCATGAAGGAGAATATTTTGAACTTTGCTGTACTGTTTACCAACATGTCAATGTGTGGTAAAGGAAAGTCGTCCTTTGGACTAGCCTCATTCAGATCCCTGTAGTCAACACACATTCTGACCCTTCAGTCCTTTTTCGGAACTGGTACGATGTTGGCTAACCATTGAGGATATTCTGACGTGGCGAGGAAACCAGCGTCAATCTGTTTCTTTACCTCCTCTTTGATTTTGATGGCCATGTCCGGATGAGTTCGTCTCAACTTCTGCTTTACTGGCGGATATTCTAACCTTAATGGTAGATAATGTTCCACGATGCTGGTATCCAACCCTGGCATATCCTGATAGGACCAAGCAAATACATCGGGAAATTCTCTGAGAAGCTTTATCAAACTCTCTTTGGCAATCAGACTGAGCAGTGCCCCAATCCTGATTTCTTTTCTCTCTTTTTTTGAACCCACGTTGATCGTTTCTAACGGCTCTTTGTGAGGTTCATTGGACCTTTCCTCCTGTCTGAGTAGTCGGGAGATCTCTTCTAGAATTTCGTTGTCAACTTCTTCTTCGGCCCCAAATATCGGGAACTCGAAGTTGGGAGAAGGCATCGGATCGTATGTTTCAATGGGGTTTAAAACAAGCAATCTGCATGACGTGATGATTTGTGTTTAGAAGAGATAGAGAACATGCAAGAGTGTGTGCAGTGTATTTTTTTTTTGATAACTGCTTGTTTTTATATTATTTGTTTTTTAGGATTACCATTTTCTGAGAAAAGCGAAAAGAGAAAACAGTAATTAATGCGGAAATTACATAACGACATTATTTTATTAATGAACAAGTCGATTCTTGAAACTACAGCCCTATAAAACAAAACTCTGTCGCTTTGGGCAAAGCGAAGAGGGAAATTTACAAAAAGCGAGCCCTATCAAAACATCCGTTTCACCTGGGCAGGGTGAAAGGTTAAAGACGACAATTACTTTGACTTATGAATGATCTTCGGAACATCGACAGCAACCCATTGGCGGCGAACTCCTCGGTGAATCACAAAGTCTGGTACCTTCCTTGATTTGTCTTTAGAAATAACGCTGATTTATGGTGGAGCAGGATCATTGGAATCTGTCTCCCAGGCAGAGTTATCATAGGAGGATTCCTCAGTTATATTTTGCATAGCATTTGTGCTCTCAGCTGTATCTCCCCATCCAGTTGGCTGGACGTCTTCGAGACTGATACGAGAGCTTTCAGGAGCAGTTTACTTGACCATATAGTTGTATTTTCCACTCGGTTGTCCTAAGGTGTCCCACACTTCTTTGGAACTGGAGGAATCATCCATCTCGATGACGTTGACCTCGGGAAAAGCATAGTTAATGAATTCTAGTCCTGCAAATGTTGCAAATTCATCGTCGTGCTGGGTATTTTTAGGATGACCTGAGTGTTGATCCCATGGCATGGTGGGGACGCAGGTATTCTTTTCAATGATGCTCAGCTGATTTTCATTGTTCGGCTAACTCTCTTGCTCCAAATCTTTTGGGTACGGCTGCCAGATAGGCAGGCCATCCATTGGGCCATAATAGTCGTGGTCAAAGTTGTCTCTCATCAAAGTGTCTTCCTCTAATGAGTTTGGTGGTGCACGACATCCTTCCGGATCACAATCTATGTATATCATTTTGACGTCTGACTTGGGTATAAATCTCGGACTCTGTGTAGGAAAGCAGAAGGGAATCTGCGTTTCGTCCTGAGACATATAACCATCCTCGTTGAGATAGGACTTCCACTCCTCATCCGTATCGGATGAATCATCTTTATTGATGGTATGCACTTCTTGAGTCACTGGGTGAAGGAAACCTCCATTGTGGAAGAAGTTCTGAATGGGATGAGGATTTTCATTGCTAGCAGCTGTCTGGGTACAAGTCGCAGAAAAACCAAGACCCTTCTTTGTTTTATTGTCAGTAGGAATGACAAGCTGTCCCCGTCCTGTTGTATTGGCACCCTCGACCGCCTTGATAGCATCTTTGTATGAGGAAATGGAAGTTCCCTCTTCGGATTGATCGTTCTTGTGTAACGAAAGTGTTTGGAACTGGGTTCCGATTATCCCCTCCGGTTCCACATAAGTGGATGACGATAAGTTGCTTACGAGCAAGGACCGTTCTCCACAGACTGTGACGAGTTGGTCATTCTGGACGAACTTTAACTTTTGGTGGAGAGTCGAGGTGACCGCCCCAGCCTGATGTATCCAAGGTCTTCCTAATAAACAACTGTATGTCGCCCAGATATCCATGACCTGGAAAGTGACTTGGAAAGTGTGAGGACCAATAGTTATGGGAAGGTTGACTTCGCCGATAAATGCTTTCCGAGATCCGTCAAATGCTTTGACGACGACTTCGTCGGTTTTCATCGGAGGTCCTTTGAATGATAATTGCATCAAGGTGGACTTCGGCATAACATTCAGGGCTGACCCTGTGTCTACCAGTACGCTGGCTAAAGCATCGTCCTAGCAGTTGACAGTAATGTTGAGCACCATGTTGTGACTTTTGCCCCCCCCTCTGGCAAATCCTCATCACTGAACCCTAAGTTGTTGCATGAAGTGATGTTAGAGACAATGCTATCGAACTGTCTGATTGTTACATCATGTTCCACAAAGGCCTGCTCTAAGACTTTCTGTAGAGCCTCCCTGTGCGCTTCTGAACTAAGTAACAGTGATAATACCGAGATCTTTGAAGGAGTTTGCAACAGCTGATCAACAATGTTGTATTCACTCCTTTGGATGAGCTTTAGCATCTCATCATTGTTTTTTGAAAGGTCGGGATTACTGGATTGACCGAATGGTGGATCAGGAGCTTCTGTCTGAAGTTCCTTTTCTTTGTTAGGTTCTCCAACTCCTCTGTTGAAGATTCTACCACTCTGTGTTACTCGACTGATGTCTGCAATATTCACGGTGGAGGGTAATGGAATTTCCTTTCCATTCTCGATTGTTGTTACACCGTATTTTTAAGGGTTAGCCTTAGTTGATTCATACGGTAGTGGTCCCAGTAGATAGATGACTATGGGAGCCTTTTGATTTTTTTGAGCATCGTAAGTAATTTCGATCCGTTCCCGGTTAGGAGCTTTCGATTCGTCAAGTAGAGGGATGATGGTACAAACATTCCTAGCCCTTTGATGATCAGAGATTACGACAACGTCCTTGATTTGATCAGCGAGGTAGTTGACTGATCCAGAACTTGACCATGGTTAAATCTCTTTGCGGTCTAACTGATTTTGAAGGGCTGCTCGCACGAGGTAGCATCCTTGATTATTCACTGAGCAAACTCCATACCGCTCATAGTTGTGTAGTGGCACCTGGCCACGTCCGCTTTGAATACAGTTTAACCTTACTAGGTCTGTTTCCATCGACCGAACATCCTGACTTTGATATCTAGTAGGATTCCCGTTGGTGATACTAATTTGCTGGGTGTCTTCATCCATATAGATTGGAAGCCACCAGTGGTCAACAAGTGCTGAAGTGTTTCCTGGACAAGGGCACAACCTTGATCGTTTTCACAACCCACTTTACAGCTCTGATAATCATGTGATACCAGGAACCCGAGCCAGACCTGTTTAGCATGTAACTCCACCAAGCTGGCATTCATCAAGAGAATATCGAAGATTTGAATCATGTTGATTTGATAATGATTCCTATCATGGTAGTCTTGGATCCATCCATGATCCATCTAACGCTGGAGGGCCTCTTGTATGAAAGAGCATCCCTGTTTGTTTACCGAGCAAGTCAGACAGGAACTGTAATTGTGTCGCGGCATATTATGATACTGGCTTTGCCTTGAGTGCATTGCCACCAAGTTGACATTCATTGCACGGATGTCGTGGTTCTGAATGATGTTAGAATTCATATAGACTATGTTAACTCCATGAACTCGGTGCTCTTGGATCCATCCGAGATCCATCTGTTCCTGTAGAGCTGATTGCAGCACAGAACACCCTCGATTGTTTTTAGAGCAGATATCACACTGAAGATAATTATGAGGTGGCACATGGCCATATCCACTATGTTTACAATGCATCTTGACCAGATTGGTGCTTAACAAGAGTACATCATGAATTTGATAGATGTTGTTAGACTCTTCCTCTACCAAATTGACTGCAGCTTTCTCATGTTGAGGCAGCGGGTTCGTGAGAACATTAGGGTTAGTATCTTTGAAAGATAAGACCCCGCTCCTAACAAGCTTTTGCACGTCGGATTTGAAACTGAGACAGTTCTCTATGTTATGCCCTGGACCTCCTTGATGGTAAGGGCAAGTCTGATCCACCTTAAACTAAAAAGACGGATTTTCCGCTACTGTAAGAGGAGACTTAGTCTGGACATGCCCCTTGGCTAGTAGTAACAGAAATAGTTCTGCGTACGTCACAGGTATAAGATCAAATCCTGGTGGCCGTGTTGTACGGTTGTTATTGTATTGAGGACGAGTCTGCTGAAGAGGTTGTTGAGTCATTTGCTGTTGATTAGGTTGGCTCTGCGCAACCTGAGGTTGATACGTAGAAACAGGCGCAGGGTTGATAGCAGGAGTTACAGTTACTACTGGTTGATAACGTCGCCTTTACTTTCTGAGAGAGATATTCCCAATATCTTGCTCTTTTTTCTTAGAGAGAGCACTACCGCATCGTTTTGTACTACTTGATGATCCAGCGTCTTTTACTAAACGTCCCTCTCGGACGGCTTCCTCAAGACGAACTCCCATGCCCACCATCTCGGTGAAGTCACTGGGTGCACTGGCGACCATTCTGTCGTAGTAAAATGAGCTCAAGGTCTTTAAGAAGATCTTTGTCAATTCTTTTTCACGCCATCTCTGAGCGTATTCCTTAAAGGTTTCCTTGTCCTTTTGTGACATTGATCAGAGTTGATCTCTGTCTGGTGCCATGTCCAGATTGTATTTATATTGTTGGACGAAGACAGTTCCAAGATCTCTGAAAGTGCTAATCGTAGCGCGGTTTAAACCCATGTACCATTTTAATGCGGCACCGGTTAAACTATCCTGAAAGTAGTGAATCAGTAGGTTCTGATTCTCTGTCTGAGCTGACATTCGCCGAGCGTACATCACCAAGTGACTCTGAGGGCAAGAGTTACCCTTGTACTTTTTAAAATCGGGTACTTGGAACTTGGGCGGGACTTTCACATTGGGGACCAAGCAGAGGTCCACGACGTCCTTTCCAAATAAATCCTGACCGCGAATGGCTTGCAATTCTTTCTGCATTTCCAGAAACTGTTCCTGGAATTCATTCATTCTGTCGAACATGTTGTTATTTCCACCAGACAGTATCTGTGGAATCTGTCCTTCCGGGACAGTGTGTACCACGGGTGGTGGTACCGTGACTACGGTAGTGAATCTTGGCGTTTCCCGAAGTTTGTAACCTTCAGGAGTCCTCAATATGCCTCTGGCATCCTCGCTTTCCCGAAGTTTGTAACCTTCAGACCCAGCGGCTTCTGCTATGATTCCCTGATCTTCAGTGATCGGCAGAACATATCCTTCCAGGATATAGTTAATAGGCATGCCCCAGGGACGATCTTTCGGCATTTGATACCTAGGATCATACTTCTCCACTATGGGCGCTGAGGTGATCTCTGAGATCACAGTTCTTTATAGCTGAGCTTCTGCCATGGCTTGCATGTCATTACGAAGCTTTCTCATATCCTCCCTCAGAGCATCGATCTCTTCTTTCAACTCTCTGTTCTCTTCCTCAAGATCATCCATCTTTTTCTGACGATTGGCCCGAGTATTGTACGAATGAGACAGTTTGATTCTAGAACCGAGACACAAACGTGAGATTCGTAGGTAAGAAGAATACGTGACGTGAGAATGATGAATGCAATGATTATATTAATTGTTTTTTTATTTAATCAAAATAAACTTCGACAATTAGATTGCAAATATCAAACAGTGGGGAAACCTCCGTTTTATTGAATTCAAAGGATTGCGGAAATGGAAATACAGTATATTACAAGGTGCGGAAACAGAAACCTAAGCTAATGGGTCCCGAGTCCTCTCTGAGGAGAACTCGGGTGCTGATTATGGTACTTTCCTTTTCTTGGACCGGGGCTCTTGGGCCGTTGTCGGGTTGTCATTCCTTTGGTCAGCATGTTGCTCCAAAATCTCAATCAAAGCATCCTTATCTTTCAGTAGTTGCTGTATTTTGGTACATTCCACATTGAGAATGCGGTACTTGTTCTTCCAAGACCTCCTCTCCTGTTGAACTTTGTTGAGAGTAACCTGAAGTTTTTCCATTTCAGTCATGAAGTACATGACAGATTCCCTTGGCAGAAGAACTCCGTGACGAGGATAAGGCATCTTTAACTTGAGAGCTCTAGTTTGTACCCAATGGAGATAAGGATCCACCGAGACACAGTCCGGTTTTCCTAGAGACTCCTGTCTTTTCTTATGAACGTGTTTCCAAGCATGCACTATTTCCATCTTTAGTGCCCTGTCATTTTCTCCTTCTTTGAAGAAAAGACCTTCCAGATGAGCATTACGCGGGACATGCCTCATCGGGTATCCAAATTGACGACGAACGAGCATTGGATGATAATTGATTCCTCCCTTAGTTCCTATAAGGGGTACGTTGGGGAAATTTCCACAACAGTTAATGATCCTGATCCCGTCATAAATCCTATTGCACCAATCTATATCAGAGTTGGTAAGAGACATGATTTTCTGCGGCCAACGTAAGGCACTCTTATGATCCCAAAAAGCAGCAGACTTAGCAAAATGGGAGATAATCCATTTGTATAGCAGGGGTACACAGCACGTGATCATTCCTCTGCTGTATAAATTCCCTAAGTGTACAGAATGATACGCATCTGCGAGCAAGGTTGGTACAGGGTTTCCAATGAAAAAAAACCTTAATGGCATTGATATCGACGAAGTTATTGATGTTGGGAAACAAAAATAACCCGTAGGTGAGTAAAACAAAGATGCTTTCAAAAGCAGTCATGTTCCTTATACTAGTAAAGTACAGAGCTTTCTTTGTCAGAAACCGGGCTGGCAAACCTTGGATGCCACCCTTAGTGGTCATTTGAGTCCTGACTTCTGACTCATCCAAATAAATTGCTCTTGCAATGATCTGATCCTTTGGAATTTCTTCCAGTCCAGAAAAAAGAGCTCGATCAGTAATGCGCAAATTGATCAGATGAGAATACTCCTCCAGCATTGGTACGAGCTGGTAATCCGGGAATGTAAAACAGTGATAAACCGGATCGTAAAACTGAACGAGTGCCTCCAGGATTCCTTCAATCACATGAACCCTTAACAGAGGTAGCAGACCTCCTTACTTGGCTCTGAAAGCTTCGGGGTTAGTGATCATCCTTGCTAATCCTCTCAAATCCTCTAGTTTTGGAACCTTGAAGGTATACTTATGAGTTTTTCGTCTACCGAAATCCATGAGCGCAATCTTCTTTCTCTGACATTTGCAGTCATTGTCTTAGTTTAATTTGAAAAAAAGAGAGAGACTAGAAGAGAATATTTTTCTTTGTTTTAATGTTTTTTTAGATGAATGCATGAATGCAGCACACAAAAACATAGAAAAAACATGGGGTCAAAGGGTCGGTGTCATGGAGTCAAGGCTCTACCCATCCCAAAGGTTTATACTAGTGATTTTTGTACCTGTCTCTCAAAATCATTAGTTCTTGTCGAGAAAACACCAGCGGGCCGGGAACCGTGCTAGGTGATGTTTTTCGAAGAACCTCAGAAGAGGGTAGTATCGCGTGACAACTATTTCCGATCGCTTCCGCACTACTGAAAGAGGTTTTTCCTAGGTGTATACTCAATCTTTCCACATGCGGCATCACACGCATTCCCATTAGCAGAAAAAATAAACACAGATATCAATTAGGAAAAGCAGTATATATATTTGTCCTAATGTCCTAGACATTTAAGAGCTATGAATCCTACCTTCCCAACTTAAAGGTTTTGACCTAAGATCCTAGTGAAGTCAAAAAAAGTCTTATCCCCAGTGAAGTCACCATTCTTCGAACGGTTTTCACCCTAAATTATAAGGTTATAAGTAAAATGGGCCCCACGGTGGGCGCCACTTTTCTGTAGCGAGCAATTTTGGACGTGGTTCTTAAGCACTGTCGCTCTTGGGGGACTACAGGTCGATTCATTTTTTATCCTATTGAAGCTGACGAAGGAGGGAAATAGATGTCTCCAACTAACCCTGCTTGCATACTGAGTTTAAACAGTGGTCTGTTTGGTTACGGATACTATATGGTAATGGGACCTCTTTCTTCTTACTTTGTTTAGGATGAAATACTGGGACTGTTCATGGGGAATTTTGTTAGGATACTGCGCCAGATTGGGTGAAGGTAGGGAATTTTAGGGTTTTTTTTATTCGTGTGCTCGCTAAGATTTTTCTTTCAATCTTATGCCTACGTATTCCCGTTTACCGAAACAGGGAAATCAGAGCGATTGTAGTTCCTCCTATTCTATGGGAGGAAATGGTGTTTTGGTGTCTTGTTCAAAGCCCAAGACGTGAAGCTAAAGGTGGTTTGTATCTTGTTCAAAGCCCAAGATGTGAAGCTGAAGGTGATTTGTATCTTGTTCAAAGCCCAAGATGTGAAGCTGAAAGGGGTGTTGACTTTAGAGAGAATTTGTCATCTCTAAAGAGGGTCTATTTGTCACAACTATTGGGTGACTGGTTATAAAGGAGAATTACTTTAACCGGGATATGTGAACCCGACAATTCCATAATTTCCTTTATAGGGGAGTTTCAACCTAAAGGAGAAAACTTTAACTCAGTGTAGAGTAATGCTATCTTTCCTTAGGAATTTCTCATGCTAAAAGAGGGACAGTGGCGTGGATGTAAATAATCCAGAGGCTTGCCGCTTACAGCAATTAGATGGGGAAAATGAGTTGTTGATGTTTGTATACTGTGAACGAGACACAGCTTTGATGCTATAGGTTGATTGGTTCAACCGTGGTTTCCTTATACAAAGCCTAAGAGGAGGTTATTGGCCCAACAAGAGGGTGTTTTTTATTTGTCTCGTACAAAGCCCGAGAGAGAGGCTAAAAGGTTTTGACTCAACATGAGAGTCTTTTATACTCAACAAGAGAGTGTTTTTGTATCTCGTACGAAGCCCGAGATGGAGGCTAAAAGGGGTGACTCAACAAGAGAGTAATTTGGTATCTCGTACGAAGCCCGAGATGGAGGCTAAAAATTGTTTGACTCAACAAGAGAGTCTTTTGTATCTCGTATGAAGCCCGAGATAGAGGCAATGGTTACTGTTTCAGTAGAGTGATAGGTCCAGTATGTTGGTTTAAAAGAGAAAATCAGTTCTTATATGGATTTGATCTGAGGGCCGGGATTATTTCCTTTTCTCTATGGAAACGGGGAATCCAAAGGGTATTGAGACTGTCCGAGTCTACAGGTTTTATCTTTTGTACTATGCTTAAGAAACAGTAGTAGTAAGATCTTGACTCTTTGAAAGACTTTTCTATTAAGATGACTAATTTCTGTTCCTATACCTCTAGGAGGTCGTCGGGACAATTTGTACGAAGCCCAAGAGGAGGCTGGAAACTTTTAAGAAGCCGAGGGACAATTTGTACGAAGCCCAAGAGGAGGCTATCTTCCCGGAGGAAGAATCATTATACGAAGCCTAAGAGGAGGCTGTGAGAACTTCTAAGAAGCCTATGGGTCCTTGCACAATGCCCAAGAGGAGGCGGGGATGCTTTTAGGAAGCCCGTGGGTCCCCAAACCCCGAGAAGTTCAAGACAAACTATTCACAAAGAATAAATCAAGCCAGGAAAGTCCTGGAATTTTGAAGACACTCAAGAGATGCCATTCACAGAGAAAATATCATCTCTAGGGAGTTAGAGTTTCTTTGACAATTCCTAAGAGTGACAGCCGAAGAGAAGACTGTATCTGGTGCTCCTATAGGGGATCTAGTTTTGTCTATTTTTAATAGTGGTCAACAGGGCTTAGTGATAGACGTAGTTGCCGGGGAAACTCTAAATATCTATACTATTATTACACAGTCGATATGAGTTTATGAAAGAAGACTTACAGTGAAACAACCCCACAATACAATTATATGTATATGAAAGCGGTAAATGAAAGCGTATAAACACTTACTCGGTTGTAGAGCTTCCATGCTGTTTGGTTAGTTGTTTCAACAAAGAAAGATTGAAAACAACAGTATATTTCAAAATCAAAGGAGAAAGTGCTTTGAAAAGAGGTTGGGGCTTACAGCTCAAGGAGACACCCAGGGTTTTATCAGTGATCGCACTGTTGAATTTGTACAGAGGGATTTATACAAGTGACTGAGGCCCAAAAAGATTTTCTATACAAAGGGATGGGTCTTACACTCTCTCAAGAGGCCCATGTGTTTAAAGAAAAGGAACGGGGCTTATAACGCGAGGGTAGGCCCAAATGATTTGTTATAGAATTGGCGATCGCGCCGAGGTTTTTCTTTTAACGCAGGGGGACTTATACAATATCCGAGGCCCAAAATTGTTTTGGTTAAAAGGGGATTGGGTCTTACACTCTATTAGAGGCCCAAAGATTTATTTTTTTGTACAAGTGATTTGGCTTACAGCTCAAGGAGAGGCCCAGGGTTATTTTGAAAAGGCGACGATTGCGCTGAGATTTTTGAAAACGCAATGGGTCTTATACAATAAGTGAGGCCCAAAATTGTTTGGTTTTAAAAAAGGGTTGGGTCTTACACTCTAATAGAGGCCCATGAGTGATTTGAAAAAAGTTTGTCAGGGTGGAAATCAACAAAACCCTAATATCATCATTTTTAAAGTAATTATTCAAAGAAAATTAATTAAAATGATACAAATACCAAATAAGTTCTAATAAACAACTTATGATTTTTGGTTAAGGTTTGAAAAATGAGGTTTTAATCACAAGAGATATTAAAACTCATTTGGTTTTGATTTTCAAGGTAAATATTCACTTTTTAAATGTTTAAAAAATAATAAAAATGAATTTATTCACAAAAATACTAATTATATTAAATAACTAATATAAATTTGATTTTTTTTGTGGAATAAAATATTTCAACATTTTTGTGATTTTTTGCAAAAAGAACCAATAAAAAATAATTAAAATTGAAGGAGTTATTAATTTTCCAATTAATTAACAAACCATGACAATATTGGAAAAAATAGCAAAAAATGTGAAATAACACAAAATGGCATGGGTGGGGTTTTAACCCACGACCTCAAGGTTGTAGGGCGCGCGCCTTACCACTGGGGTGGTGATACATCCATTAATTGAAATGAAATCACAAATATACAAGGCTTGCCTTGTTTTTGGCCTGGAATTATCTGATTTTGCCAAATCGAGCAAAAATGCAAAATTCTGCCTAGCCTTGGCAGTTTTCAGCAAGGCATATTGCCATTGTCATATCTCATGGCTCAAGTGGAATTTGGTGATGCTCTTGGTCATTTTGGAAAGCCATCATATGATACAATAACTGTTTGATCATATTTGGTTTTGATACTTTCTGGATCCAACTGAAAAATGCCCCTACATTTGGAAAAAAGTAAGGCAGATTCTGACTTAGTGAAAATTTCACCAAGTGTTGGAAAAAAGTGACATTTTCACTTTTTGTGATTTTGATCATTCCATAACTCAAAATCTATAATGAGATCTACAAATCCATCTTTGGATGGGGAAAAATGGCTTTGTGGTTTAGGAGTTATGATCCCCCAAAGTTGGTACCCTTGCCACTTTGTTCATAACTTAGAAAATTTTCTAAGTTTTTATGGTTACCCCTTTTACAAGTTATCCCACTTTTCTTGATTTTTCTTGATGAATGATGATTCAAATCATACATTAACATCATTTTAGGGTTAAAAAACCATTTTTGTGAAAAATTTCAAAAAGTCAAAGTTGACTTTTGTGCACAGTTGACTTTTTGTCAGATGGATTCCAAACTATGCGATCCTCTATGAAATCAAATCCTTGACCTAAATCAAACTTGATGGATTGATTTCATAGGTGACATAGGGTGTGTTGAATCATGTCCTAGGGTTTGGGAGCATGTCTTGGTCAAAAGTCAAAGCTACAGTTGACTTTTTCCGCAAAACCCTAATTGTGGTTCAGATGAAAATGAGACTTATTGTTCAAGCTTCTTGGATTAATCCATTGTTGCAAATGGATCAATGTAGTATGTTAGAGACCCTCAAATCGTTTCTTGAGGTATTGGCTCATGATTTGTCCCAAAAGTCAACTTAGGGGTGAATTAGGTCAAGAAACCCTAATTCCCGATCTTTGATGTATGCATCCCCTGAGGCCAAATTGACTTGATGATTGGGTCCATGATGTTCCATGGAGCATATTAGGTTATGCTTTGAAGCATTGGCTCATGCCCAGAGGAAAATTTCCATCTGGAGGCCCTGGTCGACCAAAACCCTAATTTGGTGACACTGGCGATCTTGAGGCTTGATCCACCTAGAAGGGAGCAGCCTTGTGCTTAATCCTTGATGTGGGAGTCCTCTTGATCCATTTTGGATGTTTGAGAGGTTAAACAAGTTGAAGATCATGTCATTCCTTGATTGATCCTTTGTCTAAGAACTCTGAGAGGGCTAGAAACCCTAATTTTGATTGTAGTGGATGCTCACCCATCTTTGGGGAGATTGATGAGGTATGAAGGTTCCTCCATATTGTGATGATGATTTGTACAATTACGGAGAATCTTAGTGGTCAAAATTTGGGGTATGACATTAATGAAGTCATCAGCACCTCAAAATTGGACCGAATCACATGGCCTTTCTCTGAAAGAATCTCGCAGAAAAGTGTGACCTCCCCAAGCAAAGAACAGTTTCTCAGAAGAGTTGGTTTCCCCAGTAGAGTCAACAAATGGCATCTCCAACAGAGAAGTTTGCATAACTCTATAGCTTGGACCAATGGGTTTCCCCAGCAAGTCTAACATTAAATCTTTCTCCATCAAATGGCGTCTCCCCAGTAAAACTCGACGAGAAGTTTGATGAAAACCTCTACGAATAACATCCCTTGTCAAGAACAGGAACTTGACAAGAAGAAACTGAGACCAGTTCCTTGGCTGAAGACCAGGATTGAGGGGAAGTTTATTTCAGAAACTGAGACTAGTTCCTTGGCTGAAGACCAGGATCGAGGGGAAGTTTATTTCAGAAACTGAGACCAGTTCCTTGGGTGAAAACCAGGATCGATGGGAAGCTTATTTCAGAAACTAAGACCAGTTCCGTGGGTGAAAACCAGGATCGAGGGGAAGTTTTACCTTTTCTAAGTATCAAGACTTAGCAAAAGAAGATGAACGAGCAAACTGCCATTCATAACAACTGTCAAAATTTCGGGTATTCTGATATTTAATCCTCTTGCACCCCGAATGTCTGAATATCTTCACCATTCACACCTTCGGGTCCAAGAAGATTAAATAGGGGCATCTGTCATACCCCAAATTTTGACCATCAATATTTCACATCATTGTGAGAATCATCTACACAATATAGATATACCATCATGTCTCATCAATCTCCTCAAAGGTTTTTGAACATTCACTACAATCAAGAATTAGGGTCTTGGACCCTCTCAGAGCATTTTAGACAAAGGATCAATCAAGAAATGACATCATTTTCAACTTGTCTAAACTTTTAAAACATTCATGAAGGATCAAGAGGACTCCCATATCAAGAATCAAGAACAAGAGTGCAACATCTCAGGCTAATCAGGCCTCAAGATCGCCAGTGTCACCAAATTAGGGTTTTGGTCGACCAAGGTCTCCAGATGAAAATTTCATTTGGGCATGAGCCAATACTTCAAAGCATGACCCAAGATGCTCCAAGGGACCTCATGGACCCAATCATCAAGTCAAAGTAACAACAGGGGGAGCATTCATAAAAAATCAGGAATTAGGGTTTCTTAACCTAATTCACCCCTAAGTTGACTTTTGAAGTAAGACATGAACCAAAATCTCAAGACATGATTTGAGGGCCTCAAAGACACTATGTTGATCCATTTATAACAGTGAATTAACCCAAGAAGCTTGATTCACAAATTTCAATTTCATCAGGATCACAATTAGGGTTTTGAAGAAAATAGCCAAATGTATCTTTGACTTTTGACCAAGACATGTTCCCAAACCTTGGGACATGATTCAAGGCACCCTAAAACAACTATAGAATTCATCCATTAGGTTTGAACTAGGTCAAGGACTTGATTTCATAAGGAATCACACAGTTTGAAATTCATCTGATAAAAAGTCAACTGTGCCTAAAATCAAGTTTGACTTTTTGGAATTTTTCACAAATATGGTTCCCCTAAGTCCAAAACAATGTTAATGTATGATATTGATCATGATTCATCAAGAAAAAACAAGAAAAGTGAGGTTTATTGCAAAAGGGGCAACCATAGGAAACTTGAAATTTTTCTAAGTTATGGAATAAAAGTGATTTTGTACCAACTTTGCAAGGTCATATCTCCAAAACCCTAAGGCCTTTTTCTTCCATTCAAAGCTCAAATGAAATTTCATCTTACATACTTTAAATATGTCAACTACAATAAATTCCAAATCTTCATGGATTATGAGTTATGGATTGATCAAAATCACAAAAACATGAACATGACCACTTTTCCAACACTTAGAAAAATTTTCATTAAGTCAGAATCTGTCTTACTTTTTCCAAAATGTAGAGGCATTTTTCACTATGATCCAAGGGGATTCAAAACCAATGGTGGACATCAAAGTTAAAGTACATTATACAAGCTTTCTAAATTGACCAAGAACTCCATCAAACTCCATTTGAGCTAGGAGTTATGGATCTTCCAAGTTGGATTGCTGCAACTGTTTTCATGACAGGCTTTGGTGCAAACTTGTACCCCACGATTCCTTTGACTGATTTTAAACACTTTGATCATTGAAATTCTGTTCAATTACAACACAAATGGGTGGATGATCTGATCCATAACACAAAATGCCAAAGACTAGCCTTCCACGTGCAAAATCATCATGAAAGGAATCTTGAAATTCAAATTTGGCATCACACATTAAAGTGATGCATTGAGGTGGCATGAATGAACCACAAACCAGTCCAAATGAGTCAAGACATATCCAAATATCAGAGGACCTAAACCTGCAAAGTTTGGTACAAGTCAATGGCTAGAGGAGACCATTGACCAAAGAACCAAGGCATTCAATACAATCTGATCCAAGCTGCCACTCACTATTGATGCCAAAACAAACTTGCTCTACTATAAATAGAGCTCATTTATGATCAGTTTGAGTACATCAAAGCCCCCAAACTGAGGCATTACTCAAAATCTCTCTTTCACTCCAATTTTGCCTTCTAACTCAAGTCACCATCGGATTTTGAAATTGAGAGTGATTCAAACCAAACCAATCATGCCAACACCTCATAAACATTATATGTAGGTGATCCAAATACTAAAACAACATCTGGAACATCACATTCACAAAATCACCAGTCAACTGCTCAAGTTCTTGATAGAGTTGCAGTTGAGGTACCATACAAGTTCCAGCTCATTTCAAACCACACCAAGCATTCAAACACATCCCTTGAGGCATAAGGAAGCTGTCCAAATCATTGGAACTTGTCTGTAACAGCTCCAAGCCAGAATTTGATTCTCACCTGCAGAGGTAAGCCTCAAACTTTGAAACTCAATGAATCATGCATCATAAACATATTTTGCAATAACCATTGTGTTTCTGAATGTTTGTAGATCATTTACCCTCAATCAAATATTGTTTATAGTTCGTATATAGGGTTTCATTAAGCTCTTACAAATTTTAGGGTTCATATAGTTTTACCATGTTATCTTTTGATTCAATTCATTTAAACAAAATTGAATATTGCCATTGTATTCCTTGTTTAAAAACGCACAATTTTCATATTTGGATCATGTGAAATGGTTGAGAAACGAGTGAGATAGGAGGCTTCACGTATCTTCCCCAAGGAAGAAGATGGTCATGGCGCTATTCTCCAGGTTTTCAAAACCAAGTTTTCTATATATTATTCCGCTGCCACAATATAACTGAATTGGCATTGCGCCCTAGTGGAAAAACTAGTATTTATGTGTGTGTGTGTGTGAGCGAGCGAGAGAGGTCTGGGGTTCGAATCCCCCTCGCCCCAGACCTTTTGATTTTTATTTTTAACCATTTTCAAAGGAATTCTTCACATATTATATACCCTTGCCATTCTCCATCAGCCCACGCACATGGCTCAGATGGTAGAATTTTAAACTCTCCACCCCAAGGGCTTGAGTTCAAACCTTGGGGGGGGGGGGGGTCATTTCTAATTTTTTACCACTTGTTTTCTTATCAATTTTCACCATCTTTTTAATAACTTTTAAAATTAATTTCTCATTCATTTTTTATCATTTTTTATTGGTTCTTTTTGCAAAAATTCACAAAATTGATAAAATATTTTATTTTACAAAAATCTCACACAAAAATACTATTTATTTATATATTTAATATTTTATAAAATTCTTATTTTATTTGTTTTTAAAACATTTGAAAATATTTCTTTTCTCTTGATCTTTTCAAAACCAAATGAGTTTTAAATCATCTTGTGATTAAAACATCATTTTTCAAACCTTAATAAAAAATCACAAGTGGTTTATTCAAATTTATTTGGTGTTTTTATCATTTTTTATTAATTCTCTTTAAAGAATTACTTTTAAAAAATGAAATTAGGGTTTCTTTGATTTTGATCTTTATCAAACATTTCAAAAACACTTTGGGCCTCTAATAGAGTGTAAGACCCATCCCTTGTAAATAAAACTTTTTGTTAGGCCTCATCCATTGTATAAGTCCCACTGTGTTTTCAAAAATCTCGGCGCGATTGCCATTTCATTTCAAAATCAACTGGGCCTCCCTTATGTTGTAAGTCCAATTTCTTTTCTTTTTAAACACACTTTAGGCCTCTAATAGAGTGTAAGACCCAACCCCCATTTGTACATAAATAAATTTAGGCCTCAGTCATTGTATAAGTCCCGACATAATTTTCAAAATAACAGTGCGATCATTGTTTTTATCTGGGCCTCTCCTTGAGTTGTAAGCCCCATCTTTTATACAAAAATAACTTTGGGCCTCTCCTTGAGTATAAGCCCCAAACCTCATTTCAAAACAACTTTCATTGTGATTTAAATTCAAATGTATAGTTGTTATCAAAACTTTCTTCAATTTCTTGAACAACTAACCATAAAGTTATGGAAGTTTGTTCACCTGTAAGTTTTTATCTGCTTTCTTTTACATGCTTATATATATACATATTTGTCTGTAATGCTGGAAGCTTGCTCACCTGTAAGTCCTCTTCCACTCCTCTTTAAATACTTGTCTACATATATATCAACTGTATATCTACTTAGAGTTTTCCTCGGCAATTAGGTCTAGAATTAGATAAATCCAGTTGGTCACTCTTTCAACACAGTGAAAACTAGTTCCCCATAGGAATTTCCAGATACAGTCTTGCCTCCTCTTGGGCTTATACAATATGGAACAAAGAGAAGGGCATTATTCCCGGTGAAACTTTTCTCAGACTGTCATTATTAGAAATTGTCAAAGAAATTCATTTCCCCCAGAGAGGATTAATTCCCGGTGAAACTTCTCTTGAATTTTTTCAAACTCTAGAACTGTTCACTAAAGAAAGGATTAATTCCCAGTGAAACCTTTTTTGAACTTTCTTAAGTTTTGACCCACAGGCTTCCTAAAAGCATCCCCAGCCTCCTCTTGTGCTTTATACAAGGACCCTCAGGCTTCTTAGAAGTTCTCATGCCTTTTTCTGGGCTTAGTACAAGGGCCCAAAAGACCTCTTAAAGGTATATGACAGAACCTAGTCATCCTTTGTTAGAGCAGTCTTCCTGAGTCAAAATATCAAACCAATTTAGGGTTGACCTTCATCCCTTATCATCTCAACCTCCTCATGGGCATCATACAAAGAAAAACATTTCCATACCAGTAGACTTGGACAGTCTCATCCCTTTTTGGATTTCAAAGAAACCCTCACACTTCCTAAGCATAGGAAAGATCCCGATCATCTGATCAATCTCCAAGCAGAGATAAAACCTCCACAGATTCATAGCTCAATCTCTAAACCCTCACTCTAAATTTCCCCAGTCGGGGTCAACAACTGTCAATTCATTATTAACAAAATTCCCGACAGAATTAGAACCTCAAGGCATCTGATATCTCAACTCTTCTGTAATCCCCAGCAAGAATTGATTCCCTCATTTGGACCTGTCTCTGGATATCAATAATCCTCAGCAGAAGTTAGCCTCCTCTTAGGCTTTATATAAGAAATTCCCCCAACCAGCCTCCTCTTAGGCTTTGTATAATGATCATTCCTCAGCAGTTGTTTAGCCTCAATCTTGGGCTTTGTAGAAGACACCAAAACATATATCTCCAATAGAGTCAGTCCTAATCTTCAGCCTCAATCTTGGGCTTTGTACAAGAAACCATATAAATATTATCCAGCTGAGTCAGTCATAATATTTAGCATCAATCTTGGGCTTTGTACAAGACACCCATAAGTGTCCTCCCCAGTGAAGTCATAAATTTTTAGCCTCAATCTTGGGTTTTGTACAAGACAGATAGAAAAATTCCCTAAACAGAGTCAAACCTCTTTAGCCTCAATCTTGGGCTTTGTACAAGACAGATAAAACCATTCCCAAAAGAGTCAATTCTCTTTTAGCCTCAATCTTGGGCTTTGTACAAGACACAGATAAACACCCTCTTGTTGAGTCAATCCATCAACCTCCTCTTAGGATTTGTATAATGATCTCCCCAGTGGAGTCAGTCAATCAATCTTTTAGCTTCAACCTTGGGCTTTGATCAAGGCACACAAAAATCAACATCCCCTCAGAGGAAATTAAAATCTCTCTGCCGGAAGGCATTTCTCTGTATAATCACACATCAAAACAAACATTCAAACTAAACCCTAATTCCATATAACTATTGTAAGTGGCACACTTGTTGATTCAAACATCCAAGATGTAGTCCCTCATTATCTTAGTTAAAACTCTTTCTTCTAATTGCTGTAAGTGGCAAGCCTCTGGATTATTTACATCCAAGTCAATGTCCCTCTCTTAGCATGAAAACTTCCTAAGGAAAAATGGCATTGCTCACACTGAGTTAAAGTTTTCTCCTTCAAGAAAAATCCCCTCATAAAGAAAATTATGGTATTGTTGGACTCCATGTATTCCAGTTAAAGTAATCCTCCTTTATAAATCAATCACCCAAACAAATGTGATAAACAGACGAAATATCTCCCTTTAGAGATGACAAATTCTCTCTATCAATCAAATCTTTTAGCTTCAATTTTGGGCTTTGAATAAGACACAAACAAACCTTTTAGCTTCAATCTTGGGCTTTGAACAAGACACCAGACATCTTTTCCTCCCATAGAATAGGAGGAACTATGATTTCTCTGATTTCCTTGTACTTATTTACGGGAATACGTAGGCATAAGATTGCGAAATCTTAGCGAGCACACTAAACAAAAACCTTAGGTCTAGTACCTTAACAAAAACATCAAAAAAACCCGAAAACAACAAAAATACTCTCTCTCTCAACCTTCCCACAAAGGAGAAACTTTCCCATTTACAGACAAACACTATCAAGTATAAAAGCAGAACCTAATGCTAATCAACCTACGGATAACCATGTATAGGATGGGTAATTAACAACTCCCCAGTGTATAACCTGACCCCGAACTCCCCAATCTCTCTTAGAGTTTGTTCAGTTAAACATTCGCCTGCAAGGTTAGTTTTATATAGCTTTCCTTTCCCTTCCAGCTTCACGGGATAAATAAGAAATCAGAAAGTAGCACCCAACATTCCTTCCATTGAGATGAGGAAATCCCATGGTGATAAGGTGGTCGCGTCATCGACAAAAATCGTACACTACACGGAGCAGAGGCGAAAAATAATTAAAATAAATCGGGGTATTACAACTCTCCCCCACTTAGAATATTTTCGTCCTCGAAAATTTATCTCATACGAATAACTCTGGATACGACTCTCACATCCTGCTCTCTAATTCCCAAGTCATGTTTCCACCAGCAACGCCTCCCCACACTACCTTCACAAGAGTGATTTCTTTACCTCTCAATTGCTTTATCTCGCAGTCTTCAATCCATATTGGTAAGGCCTCAACCGTAAGGTTATCCCTTACTTCCACATCATCCATCAGAATCACATGCGACGGATCCGAAACATACTTCCGAAGCTGTGACACATGGAACACATCGTGCAAATTCAACAAATTGGGTGGCAATGCCACTTTGTAGGCAACAAGTCCAACTCTTGCAGAAATCTGATACGGACCAATAAACCGAGGAGTAAGTTTCCTCGACTTCAACGCACGCCAACACTGGTCACCGGAGTGACTCTCAAAAACACATGGTCTCCTTCTTGGAACTCAAGATCTTTCCTCTTCTTATCATGGTAGCTCTTCTGCCTACTCTGCGAAGTTTTCATCTTCTCCCGAATCAGCTTCACCTTTTCGGTAGTCTGCTGAACAATCTTAGGTCCAAGTACTACACTCTCACCAGATTCATGCCAACACAAAGGCGTCCGACACCTCCGACCATATAATTCTTCAAAAGGCGCCATTCCAATACTAGAATGAAAACTGTTATTATAAGTGAACTCAATCAGCGGCAAATGGCTATCCCAAGCACCTCCTTGTTCAAGCACATAAGCCCTCAACAAATCCTCCAAAGATTGTATAGTCCTCTCTGTCTGCCCATCTGTCTGCGGATGATAGCCGAACTCAATCTCAGTTTCGATCCCAAAGCTTCTTGCAAACTCTCCCAAAACCTGGAAGTGAACCTTGGATCTCGGTCCGACACAATACTCAATGGAACTCCATGCAACTTCACAATCACCTGGATATAGATCTCTGCCAGCTTCTGCAAAGGAAAACTGATATTAATCAAAATAAAATGGGTTGACTTCGTCAGTCTATCCACCACTACCGAAATGGAATCATGTCCTCTCGTCGTATTAGGCAACCCGATCACAAAATCCATAGAGATGTTATCCCACTTCCACTATGGAATATCTAACGGTTGCATCAAACCAGCAGGTTTCTGATGTTCTACCTTCGACTTCTGACAATTCAAACAAGCATACACAAACTTAGCCACATCACTTTTCAATCCAGGCCACCAAAATATCTTCTTCAAGTCTTGATACATCTTCGTAGCTCCTGGATGGATACTCAGACTACTTCTGTGACTCTCTTCTAGGATCATTCTTTTCAACTCAGGATCGTCATGAATACAAATCCTATCACAGAATCTCAACACTCCCTGTTCATCCACTTTGAACTCATTACCTTCCGCTTGGTCATTTCCAATCATCAAATCCACCAATTTTACATCCAACTTATGACCTTCTCTGATACTATTAAGAAATTCATTGTTGATCTTCAGCATACCCAACATCACACTATGCGGTGTCTGCTCATAAACCAAACTCATATCTCTGAACTGTTCAATCAATTCTAACTCTTTAACCATCATAATAGACATATGTAACGTCTTTCGACTCAAAGCATCAGCCACGACATTAGCTTTACCAGGATGATAGTTCAAGCCGAAATCATAATCCTTTAAGAACTCTAATCACCTTCTTTGCCTCATATTCAACTCCTTCTGATCAAACAGATACCTCAAGCTCTTATGATCACTATACACTTCAAATCTGGAACCATAAAGATAGTGCCTCCAAATCTTCAATACAAATACTACCGCGGCTAATTCCAAATCATGAGTTGGATAATTCCTCTCATGGACCCTTAATTGTCGTGAAGCACAAGCCACAACCTTACCATTATGCATTAGCACACCTCCTAAACACATTAAGGAAGCGTCACAGTACACCACAAAAGGTTTATTTGGTTCGAGTAGAATCAATACTAGAGTTGTAGTCAATCTCTTCTTTAGCTCAATGAAACTCTTCTCACAATGAACATCCCACACAAGTGCTTTACCCTTGCACGTCAACTGAGTCAACAGAAGTGCCAATTTCAAAAAGCCTTTAATAAACCTTCGGTAATAACTAGCCAAGCCCAAAAAGCTTCTAATCTCAGTTACTGACTTCAGAGCCTCCCATTGTAGAACTGAATCTACTTTGGACGGATCCATAGCAATACCATCACCTGAAATAACATGCCCAAGAAAACTTACCTCTCTCAACCAGAATTCGCACTTAGAGAACTTAGCATAAAGCTTCTTCTCTTTTAACACTTCCAGTACGATACACATATGTTCAGCGTGTCCCTCTTCTGACTTAGAATAGATTAGAATATCGTCAATAAAGACAACCACAAATTGATCCAAGTAAGCATGAAAAATTCGATTATTATATTCCATGAATACACCAGGTGCATTAGTAACTCCGAACAGGATCACCACATACTCATAGTGTCCATATCGAGTCCTGAAAGCTATTTTCTGAATATCTTCATCTTTTACCCGAATCTGATGATAACCCGACCTCAAGTCAATCTTGCTAAACACCCGTGCACCGACTAACTAATCCATCAAGTCGTCTATTCTTGGAAGTAGATACTTGTTCTTAATTGTCACTTTATTCAGCTATCTGTAGTCGATACACAACCTCATACTGCCATCCTTTTTCTTCATCAACAACACTGGAGCTCCCCAAGGTGATACACTTGGTCTCACACATTTCTTTTCTAACAACTCTTCCACTTGCTTCTTCAGCTTTGTTAATTCTGATGCCGACATCCTGTATGGTGCCATAGAAATAGGTCTGGTACCAGGGACAAGATCAATAGTAAACTCCACTTCTCTCTCTGGCGGTACATCAGTAATATGATCTGGAAACACTTTTGGGAATTCACGCACTACTTGCAATTCATTAATCACCGATTCACTCTCCACTGACAAGGATGCAAATAATGCAAGCACTTGAGCTTTTTCCTCTAAGAGTTCTCTCAACTCTCTAGCAGATAGAAAACCATCTTCTTCCTCTTTCTTAGGAGTAAGAAATCGCACCGACTTGTTAAAACAGTTAATATGAACATGGTTGAACTCCAACCAGTTCATACCCAAGATCACATCGAGACCTCCCAGTGGTAAGCAAATCAGATCCACACCAAAGTCCTTATCAAAGATCGATAGTGGACAATTTAAATAGACTAAAGAAGTGGTCACCGATCCCTTTGCAGGAGTTTCGACAACCATCTCTCCCTTCATAGGAGAAACAACAAGGCCTAGCCTTCTCACACAATCAACATCAATAAAAGAGTGAGTAACACCAATATCAATAATAGCAATCAAATGCGTATTGTTAATGTAACATGTACCTCTGATCAGTCTGTCATCACTGGAAGTCCGAGTCCCTGAAAAAGCAAACACCTTTCCTCCAGTCGAAGGTTGTTTTGGCTTCTGGCAATGAGTACTAAAGTGACCCCATTCTCCACAGTTGTAACAAGTCACCATATTTACTTTGTAGTCAGCAATCAGATGTCCTGCCTGTTCGCACTTGAAGCATTTCTTTACATCACTCGTGCACTCACTGACACGCTGACCTAGCTCACCACACCTGTAACACTTAAGAGGAGCAGGGACACCTCCCCCACTCGGCTTTTTTCCATCAGCGTGTTTCTATTTACTTTTCTCAGCTGGAGCTGCATAAGGCTTCCCACGGTTCATCGATTGTTTTCCCCTCCTCTCGGCCAGCCCTTTATAGTGAGTCGATCGAGCCTTGTTATCTTCCTTAAACATACTACAACAATCCACCAAATCTGGAAACCTTCTGATTCTCTAATAACCAATCTCCTGTTTGATCTCAGGCCTCAACCCATTCTTAAACTTGACACATTTCGAGAACTCAACAATTGTCGCACTGTAGTGAGGGTAAAACTTAGCCAGATCCGAGAATTTGGCAGCATACTCCGTAACCGTTATGTTACCCTACTTCAATTCCAGAAACTCAATCTCTTTCTTCTCTCGGACATCTTCAGGAAAATACTTCCTCAAGAACTCCCTGCTAAATACAGCCCAAGTGATTACCTCTCTTGTTGCTCCCAATAATTGACGAGTGCTAACCCACCAGTCATCAGCTTCCTTAGCCAACATGTGAGTACCTAACAGTACCTTTTGTGTCTCAGAACATTCCATAACCCGAAAGATTCTCTCGATCTCCTTGAGCCAAGCCTGCACTCTATCCAGATCATATCTTCCCTTGAAGGTAGGCGGTCTATTCTTCCAAAACTCGTCATTCTCACCAGCATGAGGCGGGTTCTGTACTTCCTAAGCAACAGCCAGCAAAGCAACATCATTTCTTCCAGTCATTCTAAATCTGTTACATACCAACAACAGAACACAATGGTTAAGGAACCGACATCGATAGTAATCAACTATCACACAACAACGATTCGACAACTTGGCCGGACGGACCAACCTGCTCTGATACCACTATGTAACACCCTAAAACCCCCGCGTAAAATAATACTATTTATCAGAGTAAATATCTGAAAAATACAACACGTAGGATGTTACTTTCCAACAAAAACCTGTTCATACATGTGACATGTAACACAAAAACTTTATTAACGATAATTAATGAAATTATAGTTAAAATTCATCTTATTAAGCAACGGAAATTTAACCAATTTAATGACTAAAACATAACACATTTTGAAACGAACTTAACCAATAATAGTCAACAAAGATCAAATAACCAATGATAACTCAAGTAACATAAATGTTCCATAACCCTAGTGTTACACATCAGAGTAGACGCCGATTCTACTAAATAAAATGGAAGACTTCATATTCACTAACTGCAACTTCGCCCTATTCTTGATTATCTGCACGTTACCCACATAGAGGTAACATTCAAACAGAAGGGGTGAGATTCTCAATCAACAAAAGAAATGCATAATATAAATATAAGAGCACATAATCATTATACGATTCACCCTATCATCAAATCATCAATACGGTTACAATTTCCACATAGGCAGATAATCATATAATCAACAACATAACATAACACAATGCAATGCAATGAGACTCGCAACTTGACTCAATGCATGTGGTACCAATTCGATCCCTTTTTCATGATCATAATTCACGTCAGAATTTCTATATAAGTTTCTCACACCCCACATGGGCACACGACATCCGTAATCGCTAACACTTCACATGGGCACATTATTACCACAATAACAACAACAATACGATTCTATTTCAAAGAATCCGAATAAGACGCTCACACCCCACATAGGCACACCACTTATCATACAACTTATGCAACATGTATGCATTCAACGATAACATACAACGACGACCAATGCGTAAGACTATCATACAACCAATACATCACACCACAATTGTCCAATACGCATCCACGGCTACAACACATATTCACACAACCGAACTCAACATTTCAACATTCGACACATCAAAACTACATGAAAACACAATTAACATGTCGAATAGTTAGAATTCTGGTATTGAAGATAATTTTAATAGAAAGTACATGGAACCAAATTTCCAACGATTCGAACAGTAACTGAAACGGAGTTACGGATCAAAAGATATTAATTTTTAAAGTTTAAGAAAATTTTGTCCGTAACAGCAGCAAGCAGAATTGTCATGCTCGCTACAAGTTCGCCCAGTGAACGGTCATTCGCTAGGAGTTCACCTAGCGAAGTCGCCAGTGAAACACCTTCCCCATACAAAATCTAGAGGCTCACCTATTTTCCTCTCCCTTCGCCTCTACATTCGTCTAGTGAACATTCGTTCGCCAGGAGTTCGCCCAGCGAACCTGGGGCGAGTCTCCCCAAAACTCACTCTAGTATCACCTATCCTTCCCCCTTCGCTCATCTCTCAGTTCGCCCATCGATATGTCAGCGAACCCTTCGCCCAGAGAACATTCCTTTGCACGGCGAAGTGCGCAAATTAGCAACTCTACAGTTGCGATTCCTGCATAATCCAACCCTAACCCTTCTCTGATTTCAGTAGCAAACAACCCAGAATTACACATAGATTCCATGGTTATCACACAATCAATCAAAATCACACAAACCACAAATTAACTGATCAATTTACACAATTTACCTCTTATCCAAAATCTCCGACACGCGAAAACCTTAACCCCACACCAAAACAATCAACACATAGATATGAACCTAATAGTTTATCTACCCTTATACAAATATTATATATCTCTTAAGTGATTAAAGAACCCCACCCTTACCTTAGAGTTCTTGTAGAGAGTTATCCTTCCTCAACAATGGAGTTCTCCATTTCCTTCCTTGAACCCTAGCCTTTTCTCCTCTTTTCTCTTGTTCCTCTGTTTTCACATTCTAACCAAACTTTCTCTCCACTTTTCCGTTTTCTATTTCTAATATTATTTTTATTTTATAATATTATTATTATTATCCCAATATTATTATTATTATTAATTTTACCAATTAAATAATAATAACAATATCTCCTAAAAATTTAAATTAATAATATTAATCAAATATTGCTAATATTAATTAATTAATCATTGGGTTAATACACATTTTAGTCATGCCACTTGGGGCGAATTCGAAAAAAGACCCCGTAAAAAAAACTTAGATTACGTCCCTGCCATTTGAAGATTATTTTATTTTGCCCTCTTAGTGCGACAGTCAGCAGAATCTGTGACGTGACGCTGTTTTGTTAGTTTTTTTTTATTTTTTCTATTATTTTAATATGACGTGTCAAGTTAGTTGGATTTTTATATTTATTTTCTTTTAATTTTTATTACACGCGTGGCTTTTTAATTATTATTTTATTGTTTACATTTTGAAATGTTAAAATAGAAAACTAAAAAATTGGTCTTCCAAAAGTGTTGAACCCATGTCCTCATGGATGAGGATGGGGCCCTTTTCCACTAGGCTAAAATGACTTAATTATTTATTTGTTTACTTTTAATCTATATGTTACAATATTTTGATCCTTTAATAATTTAGTTTATTTTTTAAATATTAAATGTTAATATAACATTAATCTTTAGTAAATATTTATTATATAAACGTTAATATAAATATTTATTTTTAATAAATAAATTAGTATAAATATTAAATTAGTAAAGTTTTTAAATATTAAATGTTAATATAAATTATATTTTAATAATTTATATTTATATTACATGTTAATATATTTAAATTGCTTGTTACATTAATTTAAATATATGAAATGTTAAAATAAATATATTACGTGTAACCTTTTTATATTACATATTTATTACATTTTTAGGTTATAATATATAATTTAAATTACTGTTATATAATAATAAAAATGTAATTATATATTTACATATTAAATAATAAATTGAAAATAAAAATGTAATAAAAATATTAGTAATTAATAATAAAATGAAAATAAAAATATTTTTAATTAAAATAGAAGTTTTTAATATTAATAATTAATAATAGACTGAAATAAAAAATATTTTTAATTAAAATAGTAGTTTTAATATTAGTAATTAATAATAAACTGAAAATAAAAATATTTTTAATTAAAATAGCAGTTTTTAAAATTAATAATTAATTATTAACTGAAATTAAAAATATTTTTACTTAAAATAGTAGCTTTAATATTAGGAATTAATAATAAATTGAAAATAATTTTTTATTTAATTAAAATAGCAGTTTTTAATTATCTTAACGTTAAATAATTATAAATATATACATAAATATATAAAAATACGAAATTGAAAATTAACATGTTAATAATATTTTTTATTTTATTTCAGTTTAATATATTTAAATTAATATTTTATTTCAGTTTAATATATTTAATTTTAGTTTAATATAAATTAATATTATATTATTCAATTTAACATGTTAATAATATTTTTTATTTTATTTTGGTTTAATATATTTAAACGTATATTTTGTTTCATATTAATATTTTTAATTTCAGTTTAATATATTTAAATATATATATATTTTAATTTTTTATGTTAATTAATATTTTTTTTATTTATATTAGTTAATTTCACTTGAATATAAATATTTTTTAACGTTATTAATTAAATATTTTATATGTTATAAATATACCATTTAAATTGAAACAAACAAATAAGTATATTGCATACTCATTACATGTTGTAATATATACATTTGAAGCAAACAAATTAACAAGTTAAACATGCTAGCCTAGTGGAAGAGGTGTCCCTTTGCAACCAATAGGTCATGTTTTCAATACAAATGGGAGACAAAATTTTAAGTTTTGATCTTTTAACATTTTAATATACAAATAATAAAATAATAATAAAAATGCCACGCGTATATTTAAAATAAAAAGAAAAAATAAAAAAAAATCCAACTAACCTTACACGTCATATTAAAATAATAATAATAAAAAGCCAACAAAGCAGTGCCACGTCACAGATTCTGCTGACTGTGTGCACTAAGGGGTTAAAATGAAAGAATATTCAAATGGCAGTGACGGAATTTAAGTTTTTCGAATTCGCCCCAAATGGCAGGGGCTAAAATGTGTATTAACCCTTAATCATTCTTACCACACCAACAAGTTCTACCAAATTAGTCACACACACCCTTCGCCCTCAAGGTCGCTAATACTAAGGTCATTATCCCTTACATTAGGGTACCCCAACATAACCCAACACACATACAATCACACAATTTTAGTTACAAAAATTAGTTAAAATAAATCGGGGCGTTACAAGATGTCCTAACTGATGTTAGAACATCATCATGTTTTCTGAAATTAGAGTTCAGATTGTGGAAGCTGATATTCACCAGTTGAATCAGAAGTGTTCTAACTTGTCATACGAGAGAATGATGAAGTGAAGACTGTCTTGGATCATGGGGTGTCTATCTGGTAGTCTGACTCTTGTTGAGGTCAGAATGCTTGTGGAGAGGTGGTTTCTTTTGCTGCAAGTAACTCTAGAAAGAAGTGGATCAGCTTGGAGCTTGTGAAGAGAGTGAGTTGAGGGTTTTTGGAGCATGTATTTGATGTTTTTCAAGTGTGAATGACATATAGGCTAGCTAACAAACTAAGAGATTTTGTATGTCTCTTTGAGGAATGTAAGCATTCCAGGTTCAACTGAATTTATTCTCAAGGAACAAGGATATATATGACTGTAAAATTCAAGGTGGATTTGTACAGGGTATGGATGGGTTCAAGATGAGAGGGATCAATGGTGATTTTGGTCTCAATCCAAGAGTTTTTTAGTTATGGTACAAGGATGTGATCCTGGTACTTTCTCACTATATGAGCATGAAGTTCGTCATGTGATATCATGTGGTGATTTTGGGTGTTTCTTGTTGGAAGGAGCATCATTTATAAAAGATAGGGGGAGAACTTCTGTCTGATGGGTGTACTATTGTGGTACATAGATTGCTTGTGGATCAAGCAGTGAGTGAATGCGTTCAGCAGGTGTGTTGAATAAGGAGTGAGCTCTTGAAGACATGAAGATGAGTCTTATGTTTTCCATTCACTTTAAAGTGTTCTTCTTGCAAAGGAGCACTGGTTATATTTGATAGGGGGAGTTGGACTTCTGTCTATGATATGTTGTTGTAGTAGTGCAGTTGTTTATCAAGATTGTTTGTGGTTTCAAGCAGTTTGTGATAGAATACCTCTGGTGAGGGTGTAATGTCAGACAAGATGTTGTGACATTGTGTTACTGTTATAGTTTTGGGTGGACTTGACAGGTTGATTTTAGTTCTATCATTGGGATGTCAATGGATTGAATCAGAGTTTTACAAGCTTCTTGGGAGTGTCATGAGAGTCGTTGCTTGTGTATGGGAGAATTTATTTTTCTCTGCAGAATTAGACAAGGCTCATGGGAGTCTTTGATGTTAACTGGGAGATGTTTAAAGAAATATCTTAGCATCTTGGTTAGTTTTTTTTCTTCTAGTTGAAAGAAGTATTCTTGGGGCTCATCAAAAGGCATTGTGACTATGCTTCAGAGTTAACAAGATGGACTGAACAAAGTCTGACAAGGTGTCAGGACATTGTTTATGATGTGGGGTTGCTTCCTAGTTGACTGTCTTGGACGGTGGAGAGAGTGTGTCTTAGAGAAGGTGTCTTAAACATGTGTCTCAGTGAATGCGCATTCTTTGGACAGTTTATCCTAAAACTGAAACAGTTAAATCCTAGTTGGGTGGTGCATAGTCATTTATGTTGAAGTTGCCTACCTAAATTTATATCTCCTTTGAATTGTTCAGCGGTAACTCCTATGGACCGTAAATTTCTAGAGAAACTGGTTGGGTATTTAAATGGGGCCGCTGCTTCTGGATTCTCAGGTTGTGGTTCTTGTTTTGGATTGTGTCTTCATGGCTTTTGTCCGGGTTTGGGTAAGTACCATGTGGGTATGGAACTGTGTTGGCTACTTTTGCCAATTTTTGGCTAAAAAGGGGGAGAATGGGTGTGTATTCATCTCGGCTGTGTGTTGGTCCTTACAACACACAACTGATATCCTTTTTGATGTGGAGTCCATTCTTGCAGCTGTTTTGCAAGGAAGTTAGACGGGATGTTCTAACATCCTGTTTGAGTCTCAGGTTCTTCTCTGTGTCTTTCCTTTGTGCCTTGTGATCTAAGTTAGGAAGCAGGTTGTGTCTTGTGACCTGAGTTACATTCTCTATGTAGTATGTGTTACATATGCTATATTTGTTTCTTCTTAAGCTCTTTCTGGATCTTCTTATGGGTTCTCTTATGCCACTTAAGAGGAAGATTTATCCCTCCATGGCAAGTAAAGGTTTGAGGGGGAGTGTGTTACATCCTCTTCCTCATGTACACCAACAGGTAGCTAGGGATTTCAGCTGAAAGGGGGGGCCTCAGAAGTGTTCCAATCATAACCACCACTCCTTGGATAAAATTGAATGACGTTCGAACTTTCTTTTTCTACCTAAGGAGTTTTAGCCAAATTTTGTCAAAATGGGAAGATTGAAGGCTCTGCAGATTTGAACAAATTTTGGTAAAATAGGATGTTCCAACATGAAGAAGTCTGATGGAAGAAGACATGTCAGACAAGATGTCCTAGCTTGTGTCTCGACATCTTGTCCTCATATAGCAGGTTGTTGCTAATCTAGTCCAAGATTTAAGGAGCAATCAGATCATGGATCAAGGAAGAAATAAACAGATATTTCAAAGCTCATGGACTGCTGAAGATTATAAAAGACCAAGACCTAGGGTAGACTAGTTAAAAGAGAATTATTATTAAGACTTTTATAAAGTATAAAATAAGGATTTTGGGTTTTGAATGCCGTAGGCTTTCTTGTGTTGTAAGTCTCCCTTTATATCGATTGGATACATTGTGGTAGACATAGCTAGTTATACAAATTCTGAAACCGTGACGTAAAGAATTGTATATTGTTCTTGGATGAAGCTTTGAAGAAAATCCAATAGAATCCGAGTAGGATTGTTAGACAAGGTTGCTTAGCTGAACTTTACATTGAAAGAGGAATCTTTCAAATAGGATGATGTAGTTGCTGTCGATTGTAACTGTTAGATATCACAGGTGGTGATTAAGAGAGTGAGATAGGTTTCTCTTATCAATTAGATGGGACTTCTAATGATAAAGTTTTCATTGGGTAGTCATAGGTAAACATGAGGTTGTTTACTGTAAACCAAAGGTTGTTTACATAAAACTAACTACTGATAGTGGATTATTCTTCCTGGCTTGGTAGCCCCTAGATGTAGGTGATTTGCACCGAACTAGGTTAACATATCTTGTGTTATTTATCATTCTGCAAATTTACAGTTCAGTATTTGCTTATTGATTAACATGTTGTAACGTGTGTTGAAACATCTGTCGTGATTCTGTTGCTGATATTCAAAGTATCAGCTTGATTATTCTACCCTTGTTTTAAAGTTATGCAGAGAACAATGTTGTGACATGTTGTTAGGACATCTGTGATCTGCTATGCCAGAATTTGATTAAATTTTAGAATAATAAAAATATTCTATCTCGGGGGTCACTATCAGCACAATACCTATTTAGATCCTATGATCATTTAATACAGTTGATTTTATTTGATAATTGGTCATAATTCATTTTATAACTAAATAAATTATTTCAAATTTAAAATTGTATCTAAATGCAAAATAATGTATTTTTCTTCTTATGTTGTGATATTGTAAAGTGGTTTATTTACTAATTTCAAATATTAATTGTGGTAAATTTCTTTTTATGATAGTGTAATTTATTTGAATTAATGGTTAACAGTCTAATTTGTTTCTTTTAAAAAAAATGTTGTACTTTTTCTAAATGTTACTATTGTTAGTAATTCAAATTTATATTTTTCTTTATAAATCTAATTATTAATAGTTAAATTTTGTAAATTGTTAAAATATTGTAAAATTGTCAATTTAATATTTCTATAATGCATAGATTATTGTTGTACAAAACCAAATTAATTATTTCTATAATTATCTTTAAAAGTGGAGTATATTGAAAGAGTAGTAGACGAAGTGTATATTTTTGTAAGTTGAAATTTAAATCTCTTTAATTGACATTTATATTTATGTTAAATTTAAATATCAATTCTTGATTACTTAATATTATCAGTTAGTTTTTTAGTTTGTTTGTCATTTATTAAATCTTGCTTAAAACACGTAATTTTTTTTGGTATAGCCAAATAAAGTTAATGATTGTCAAAGAAATTATAAAAATATTCAAAGCATCAAATTGATTTTGAAATCATGAATTAATGATAATATAATTACAATTTAGAACATAAAAGTCGGGAATTTAATAGCAGTTTAAAACAAATATAATTTAAAATTAGTATTATTTTATTTTAAATTTATATAATTTGAATCTTTATTGTTAAACAATAGTGTAATTGATTCTCTCAACAACTACTGGTATTATTCAATTCTCCCAAATACAAGTATCTGAAGTTTTTTTTGATAAAATGGTATCTTATCTTTCAGAAGCAATGTTATAGTCTCACATGTTTTATAATAAAAAAATATTACTCTTTTTTTTAATGTATAGTTTTTAAATTATGTATGACTAAAATAGTATTTTTTTTATTTAAAATGAGAAATAAATAAATTTTTATTGTTGTTTAAGTATATAATGTGAGTCTTTATTGTTAAACAATAGAGTAATATTTTCTCTCACCAACTACTGGTATAATTAAATTCTTCCTATTATTGGTATCTTAAGTTTATTTTCTTTTTGAACCAACGTTATAGTCTTACCTGTTTTATAGTAAAAAAATAATACTCTCTTTTTTTAATGTATAGTTTTTAAATTATGTTTGGCTAAAATAATATTTTTTTATTTAAATGAATTTCATTAGATCAAAAACCAAGGATGTACAAGGGGATCGCAAACGGTCCAGCCCAAAATGACAGCAAAAAAAAAACAAAAGACTAAGCTAAGGCATCATCAATCTAGCTAGGTGGTCTCGCAACTTTGGAGAACTCCACCCTCTATAGACAATATCATCTATAATTTTCTCTCCTATATTCGTGTTATTTACTTTGCTGTCAAAAATAATTGCGTACCAGTAATTCCATATTTCAAAAATTCATTCAGCCGCCGCCGCTTTGAGGATCTTCCTTTTCCATTTTACCTTTACTATACTCCACTATCCAAAGGAGCTCCTCATTCCAATCTTTTGGAGTGTGCTCAATCTGCAGCCACTTTAGCACATCATGCCATATGGCCTTTGTCTTCTCACACCCAACGAAAAGACGATGTGTTGTTTCAGGATTTGTGCAGAAACAACATTGGACATTATCTTTCAAACCAAGCTAATGCAGTATAGTTTTTTTTGCTAATCTATCATGACACGCCATCCACATTGTAAATTGGGCTCTTGGTCACGCAATATTACTGTAAAAAACCTACCTCCAGTATACTTTATGCCCTCTATTGTTCAACTCCATATATAAATCACAAATCCGACAATTCTGTTGTTGCAGCATGTAATACCCTGTAAATTATTTTACTCTGGATAATATTAGTTGTAATCAACTGAGTCCCAGTGTACTCTGAGAAATTATCTGCAGAGATAATTAGGGTAACTGTTGAACTTAGAGTAAATCCAATTAATATTATCTGACTCTGAGATATTTAAGTATTTAAACTTTAGAGACTTTTTGGACAATTAGTAGTGTTGCTAATTGATGATATTATACTATATCATTTCTTTTCCATTCCTTTTCCTTATTAGAACAAGAGAAAGAAAAAGATAGAAAGGGTTTTGGAGAGAAAGAAAGGAGAAGGAAAGGAAGAGAAAAAGAGGAAAAAGTCCAAGAACAAGATCATCAAGAACATCATCAAATCTTCATCAAATAACCTTCCCATCTTCACCATCATCATCTATTCAAGGTAGGTTCTAGATAGAAACTTAAGTTCTAGAGTTAGAAATGATTTTAGCTTAAGTTAGGTTTATGAGAAATTGCTTAAATTAGAAATCGATGAAATTTAACGGTTGAAATGTGCTACAAACTGAGTAGTATAGGCTATATGAGTGTAGAATCATCTGTATTTGATTGTTGGATGTGTGGGTATGTTTTGGTTTGGTTTTGGACCCAAGGGAATGTAGCTGTACGCTGCAGAATTTCTGTATTTTCCCAGATTCGCACTGTGAATCCCCTAACGAAGGGGAAATCGAGCACTCACTGGATGTTCGCACGGCGAAGGTGAAGGCGAACATTCGCCAGAGGTTCGCACTGCGAACTTTAGCTTGTTTTGGTTCTGCCACGGTTCGCTAGACGTTCGCATAGCGAATGGGGCAGCGAACCAGTGTTGGCTAGGCATTCGCTGGGAGCTTCGCACTGCGAATGAGGAAGCGAGCACTCGCTGACTCCTTCGCATTGCGAACATGACAGATCATCCAACTTGTTTCTTTCATAACTTTTGACTCGTTTATCCAATGTGAGTATTCTTGGTATCGTTGTGAAGCTAGGAACATCCTCTAGCTAATGGTGATGAGAAATATCTAATTATTCCCCGATTAAATAAATCGGAGGGAATCGTGAATTGGTGTAATGTGTGATATATTGCATTATGTGCTTCCATTATGTGATTGACGAATATATGCCTATGCTCTTATTGTTAAACATGTTTGAATATGGATGCATGTCAAAATACGAAATAGGTAGAGTGAGGAATATTACCGTAAACAATTGTCGAATAGTATGGAAATGACATAGTGACAATGCTCGTGCATGAGAGGCCGAGGCGTGTGTCTAGTAATCATAACCAGTTTATCTTTCGGTGTAGTTTCATGAGACTCGAGCACCTCCTCTGAAACGTATGCACAATTACTTGGTAGGTTTGATTCCCTACATGTAGTACGATTGGAGCCTATGCATTGGGTAGAGACTTGTGATGGTTAACAGGCCATGAGAAGTGACGGTTCACGGTTAACAGGCCGGTGATCCCGAATCCAATTCGTATGCCAAGTAACTACAAGGATCCATGACTCGGGTCGTCTTCTAGACGTAGAAGCGGAAGGGAAAAGGGGATGCCTTGGTATGGTTATTGATTAGCGAGGTTCTTGAGTTAACAGGCTCAGGACTTACTTTGGTACTAGTGTGAGTTAACAAGCTCACGAGTGTGAATCCATATATGGCGTGTGTGTACTCAAAGTCACTTCCCTTCCCTTTTGACTTGAGTTAGGATGTTAGAACCTTGTAAAGCCGAGAGGACTATAAGATAGTGAACTCACTGAGATTTGATGTATCTCACCCCACGTTGTTGTTTACATCACAGGTACTACAGGTTCGGCGAAGGGTAAGGACAAAGTGGTTTGACTTTTCCTTACGGATTGTAGTTTTTGAGATGGCATGGCTTCCGCTATGGCATTTTATTTTGAGATCATTGTATTGATCTAGTTCTTAATGCATTTTGGGACATCTTGTATATGTTATGCCGTAGACTTTAGACTTTGTATTTAGGGCATTTAATGTATATAATGTGTTAACTAGGAACTTATAGTATTTTAGTACCAAATACTTGGATCTATATATAATATTTATGCTTTGATGTATGAGTTTTATATATGGGTGTTACAGTTGGTATCAGAGCAGGTCGTATCCTCGACCTAGCCATGAAATAGTATAAGTATTTTCTTTTCGTTTCACATGTGCTGTGTCGCCATTGGTCTTACATGTTATATTTATGGTATTGAGCCTGATCAACTTAATCCTATCTGTATGACATTTAGGAACATGGCCGACTGGCGCAGAAACAACCGTGGTAGACCGAGAACTACTCCAGCAGGGACAAATCCGCCAGGGGACGAAGGGAATGCCCATTTGTATCAATTTATGCAACAGATGCAGCAACAGCAGAATCAGTTTGTGCAACAAATGGTACAACAAATGCCCGGTGGCTTGCATCCTCTAGTGGTTGTTCCCGAAGCTGCAGGGGGAACCTTTAGGGATTTCATTCGTATGAATCCTCCGGAGTTTCAGGGAGGGTTAGATCCAGTAAAGGCTCATGAATGGATATCCGGTATGGAGCGGATTTTCTTGGTAGTTCAGTGTAATGAAGAAAATAATGTTGTTTTCGCTTCTCACTTGTTAAAGGGTCCTGCCATGAGATGGTGGGAAAGCGTTTCAGCCTTAATGATAATTCAAGAGGTACCGAAAGTATGGGAGCAGTTTAAGATAACTTTTATGGAGAAGTATTTCCCAAGTTCCTTAAGGTCTCAGAAGGAATTCGAGTTTCAACAATTGAGACAAGGCAACTTGACTGTGGTTTCTTATGCGGAAAAGTTCGAGGTTATGGCTGCTTATTCTAGGCAGGCTATGTATGCTCCTGATGAGATGGTGGAAACACCTTTAATGTGTGAAAATTGTGTTTTATATGTGGATGGAAGAGTTTTCCAGATTGATCTGATTTGCTTACCGCTTAAGAAAGTGGACGTTGTTCTGGGAATGGATTGGCTTTCAGCTAATTCGGTATTTATCGGGTGTGAAGAAAAACTAATCATTATTCCATCTACTGAAGCTACCCTGAAGGATGTGTTGACTACTATTTTAGAAGGTACGGTTGGAATGATTAATTTCTTGTTGGAGGAGGAAAAGTCCATTCTTTTGATTCTTACTAAGGAGGAGGGTAGTAACCGTCAAGTTTTGAGTATTCCGGTAGTTTGTGACTTTCCTGAAGTTTTCCCCGAGGATATCACTTCTCTTCCTCCAGAGCGGGAAGTGGAATTCTCTATTGACCTGATACCGGGAACGACTCCAATATCCGTTTCTCCGTATCGGATGGCACCACTCGAATTAAGAGAATTAAAGGATCAATTGGAAGAGTTATTGGCTAAGCATTTTGTTCGACCCAGTGTTTCACCCTGGGGAGCTCCAGTGTTATTGGTAAAGAAGAAGGATGGTGGAATATGGTTGTGTATTGATTACCGTCAATTGAATAAGGTCACTATCAAGAATAAATACCCATTACCAAGGATAGACGATTTATTAGATCAATTGAAAGGAGCCTGTGTGTTCTCGAAGATTGATTTATGGTCGGGTTATCATCAGATTCGGGTGAAGAGTTCAGATGTACCAAAGACTGCGTTTAGAACCCGTTATGGTCATTATGAATTTTTGGCGATGCCTTTCGGTGTGACGAATGCTCCGGCAGTTTTCATGGATTATATGAATCGGATATTTCAACCTTATTTGGATCAATTTGTGGTGATTTTCATTGATGACACTCTTATCTATTCTCGTGACCCTCAAGAGCACGGAGAACACCTAAGAATCATTTTATCCATCTTACAAGAGAGACAACTTTTTGCTAAGTTAAGTAAGTGTGATTTTTAGATGTCGGAGGTTAATTTTCTTGGTCATGTCATATCCCAGGGAGGTGTAGCGGTTGACCCCTCTAAAGTTGAAGCAGTGATTAATTGGGAGAGACCGAAGAATGTTTTTGAAGTTAGAAGTTTCTTGGGATTAGTAGGGTATTACAGAAGGTTTATCAAAGGCTTTTCTCAACTGGCTTTACCAATGACGAGACTTACTCAGAAGGATTGTTCGTACGAGTGGGATTCGGCTTGTGAGAGAAGTTTCATGAGTTTGAAGGAAAGATTGACGACAGCTCCTGTTTTGGTTATTCCTGATCCTAGCAAGTCATATGAGGTATATTGTGATGCATCGAAGATGGGTTTAGGAGGTGTGTTAATGCAAGACGGACATGTAGTGGCTTATGCTTCTCGATAGTTGAAAGTTCATGAAGAGAATTATCCAACGCATGATTTAGAATTGGCGGCAGTTGTATTTACCTTGAAGGTGTGGCGTCACTATTTGTATGGTGTACGTTTTAAGATGTTTAGCGACCACAAGAGCTTAAAGTACCTCTTTGATCAGAAGGAATTGAATATGCGTCAAAGGAGGTGGCTAGAGTATTTGAAGGATTATGACTTGGAGCTAAAATACCATCCGGGTAAACCGAATAAAGTGGCGGATGCATTGAGTAGGAAGGTGTTGCATAATGCCGAGTTGATGATGCTAGAGTATACTTTATTGGAAAAATTTCGAGATCTAAAACTTCAATTTGTTTAGACCCCTAATGGGGTGATTATGGGAAATTTGAATATCACTTCTACTCCTCGGGAAGAAATCCAACAAGAGCAAGGGTTAGATGAGAAGTTACAAGAGATGTTTACTCAACCGGGTTTTGTGCGAGCTATAGATGGAATTATTCTGTTTAACCAAAGGATTTGTGTTCCGGATAACACGGAGTTAAAAAGGAGGATTTTGGAAGAAGCGCATAAGGGTGCTTTTACTATACATCCGGGGTCTTCAAAGATGTACCAAGATCTAAAGGGGGACTATTGGTGGTCCAAGATGAAAAAGGATATTGCGGTGTATGTGTCGGAATGTGCGGTGTGCCAACAAGTGAAGATAGAACACCAAAGACCGGGTGGCTTACTGCAACCTTTATAAATTCCGGTGTGGAAATGGGATAGTATTTCGATGGACTTCGCGGTGGGATTACCCCGTGCACAAGGTGGTTATGATTCGATTTGGGTAATTGTGGATCGGTTAACAAAATCCGCGCATTTCTTAGCTGTGAAAATTACTTATAAGGCGAGTCATCTCGCAAGGTTGTTCATTTCGGAAACTGTGAGATTACATGGTGTTCCTTCTAATATTGTTTCGGATAGCGATCCAAAGTTTACTTCGAGATTTTGGAGAGCTTTTCAACAAGCGATGGGAACGAAGTTGTGTTTGAGTACGTCGAATCATCTGCAAACGGATGGTCAGACGAAACGGATAATACAAACCATGGAAGATATGTTGAGAGCTTGTGTACTTGAAAGTAGAGGAAATTGGATAGAACTTTTGCCGTTGATTGAGTTCTCTTATAATAACAGTTATCAGGCAAGTATTGGTATGGCACCTTATGAAGCATTATATTGAAGGAAGTGTAGGACACCATTGTGTTGGGCGGAGGTTGGCGAAGATAGAATGTTGGGACCCGAGATTGTTCACGAAACTATGGAGAAAATTAGGATGATCCATGATAAGGTCAAAAAAGCACAAGATTGTCAGAAAAGTTATGCAGATAACCGTAGGAGACCTTTGGAATTTGATGAGGGCGATCACGTGTTTTTGAAAGTTACTCCGAGATTGAGGTTGAAAGGACTATTTAAATCGCGGAAGTTAAGTCCGAGATACGTGGGACCGTATCAAATTTTAGAAAGAATTGGTGAAGTAGCTTACAAATTAGCCTTATCGCCTTCTCTGTCAGAGATGCACGACGTTTTTCATGTATCTCAGCTTCGGAAGTTTGTTCCAGATCCTCTTCAGCCAATTCTACCCGATACCATTGAGATAGAAGCGGATTTAACATTTGAGCCTCAACCAAGTCGTATCACCGAAAGAGAAACTAAAGTGTTAAGGAATAAAGAGATTCCTCTTGTTTAGGTCCAGTGGGATGAGATGCATCCGGGCGATGCAACTTGGGAATTGGAATCGGAGATGCGGGAGGTCTATCCTCATCTTTTCAGGTAATTGTTTTAAATTCATGGGCGAATTTCTATTTAAGGGGGGGAGGATGTAATACCCTGTAAATTATTTTACTATGGATAATATTAGTTATAATCAACTGAGTCCCAGTGTACTCTGAGAAATTATCTGCAGAGATAATTAGGGTAACTGTTGAACTTAGAGTAAATCCAATTAATATTATCTGACTCTGAGATATTTAAGTATTTGAACTTTAGAGACTTTTTGGACAATTAGTAGTGTTGCTAATTGATGATATTATACTATATCATTTCTTTTCCATTCCTTTTCCTTATTAGAACAAGAGAAAGAAAAAGATAGAAAGGGTTTTGGAGAGAAAGAAAAGAGAAGGAAAGGAAGAGAAAAAGAGGAAAAAGTCCAAGAACAAGATCATCAAGAACATCATCAAATCTTCATCAAATCATTTTCCCATCTTCACCATCATCATCTATTCAAGGTGGGTTCTAGATAGAAACTTAAGTTCTAGAGTTAGAAATGATTTTAGCTTAAGTTAGGTTTATGAGAAATTGCTTAAATTGGTAATCGATGAAATTTAACGGTTGAAATGTGTTACAAACTGAGTAGTATCGGCTATATGAGTGTAGAATCATCTGTATTTGATTGTTGGATGTGTGGGTATGTTTTGGTTTGGTTTTGGACCCAAGGGAATGCAGCTGTACACTGCAGGATTTCTGCATTTTCCCAGATTCGCACTACGAATCCCCTAGCGAAGGGGAAATCGAGCACTCGCTGGATGTTCGCACGACGAAGGTGGAGGCGAACATTCGCCAGAGGTTCGCACTGCGAACTTTAGCTTGTTTAGGTTCTGCCACGGTTCGCCAGACGTTCGCACAGCGAATGGGGCAGCGAACCAGTGTTGGCTATGCATTCGCTGGGAGCTTCGCACTGCGAATGAGGAAGCGAGCTGTAACACCCATATATAAAACTCATACAACAAAGCATAAATATTATATATAGATCCAAGTATTTGGTACTGAAATACTATAAGTTCCTAGTTAACACATTATATACATTAAATGCCCTAAATACAAAGTTCTAAAGTCTACGGCATAACATATACAAGATGTCCCAAAATGCACTAAGAACTAGATCAATACAATGATCTCAAAATAAAACGCCATAGCGGAAGCCATGCCATCTCAAAAGCTACGATCCGTAAGGAAAAGTCAAACCACTTTATCCTTACCCTTCGCTGAACCTGTAGTACCTGTGATGTAACAACAACGTGGGGTGAGTTACATCAAATCTCAGTGAGTTCGCTATCTTATAGTCCTCTCGGCTTTACAAGGTTCTAACATCCTAACTTAAGTCAAAAGGAAAGGGAAATTACTTTGAGTACACACACGCAATATGTGGATTCACACTAGTACCAAAGTAAGTCCTGAGTCTGTTAACTCAAGAATCTCGCTAATCAATAACCGTACCAAGGCATCCCCTTTTCCCGGCCGCTTCTACGTCTAGAAGACGACCCGAGTCATGGATCCTTGTAGTTACTTGGCATACGAATTGGATTCGGGATCATCGGCCTGTTAACCGTGAATCGTCACTTCTCATGGCCTGTTAACCATCACAAGTCTCTTCGCACGGGTCCTGTACTAGTATGTATATATATATATATATATGTGTGTGTGTGTGTGTCTATTAATGGATATCAATCAACAATAATCAACAATGTAATAATGGAAATAAAAATATATTAGATAATTGGACATACAATATAGATATAATTAAATATAAAAAACCTATAATTTCCATGTTGTTATTAAGAAATAATCAAAATTTCTTTAAAATATATTATTTTTAAAATTTATAAATATAAAACTTTATTTTTATTTAAAGAATACATTTTTCCCGAACTTTAAGCAAATTTTATATTTTATAAAAATTCTTACGTCTATTCAAAATATTAATGGAATATGAGTACTGATTAAAAAAAAATATATGTTAAAATAAATATTATTTTATTTTATTTGAATAAAATGTAATAAAATTTGCTTAGAATTAAATAAACTATTATATTTTAAATTAAAATTTGTTATTAATAAATATTAATTTTTTTAAATATATTATTTTTAGTATTTATAAATATTAAATTTATTTTTAAATAAAGGCTTATTTTTCTGAACTTTGACCAAAATTTTACTATTTTTTAAATAACAAATTTCGTTGTTGTGTATTTTAGTATGATTCAAGATATATCTTATTTCAGTGTAACAAAATAGTAATTAAATACAAATATATTTAAATTATATAAAAATATATAAATATGTAAAAACATTAATAATTTTAAGTTTACTATAAATATATAAATATACTATAAATGTATATATATATATATATATATATATATATATATATATATATATATATATATATATATATATATATATATATATATATATATATATATATATATATATATATATACACTAATGGATATAAATGTATATTAATGTACTTTAAATGTGTTAATGGATATAAATAAACAATAATCAACAAAATAATAATGGGCATAAAAATATATTAGATAACTGGACATACAATGTAGATATAATTAAATATAAATAAATATAATTTCCATGTTGTTATTAATAAATTATCAAAATTTCTTTAAAATATATTATTTTTAATATATATAAATGTAAACCTTTTTTATTATATAAAGAATATTTTTTTTTCCAAACGTTAAGCAAATTTTATATTTTATAAAAGTTGTTATGTCTATTCAAAATATTAACGGAATATGAATACTGATTATACTGAAAATATATATATATATATATATATATATATATATATATATATATATATATATATATATATTTAAATAAATATAATTTTATTTGAATAAAAAATAATAAATTTTTCTTAGAATTCAATAAACTATTATATTAAAATCATTGTTATTAATAAATATTAAAAATTTCTAAAAAATCTATTATTTTTCGCATTTATAAATATTAAACTTTATCTTTAATTAAAGGATTATTTTTTCTGAACTTTGAAATTTTTTTTACTATTTTTCAATTAACAAATTTCTTTGTTGTATATTTTAGTATGATTCAAGATATATCTTATTTCGGCGTAACAACATAATAATTAAATATAAATATATTTAAATTATATATAAACATTAATATTTTTAAGTTTACTATAAATATATAAGTATAATATATATATATATATATATATATATATATATATATATATATATATATATATATATATATATATATATATATATATATATATATATATATACACACACACACACACACACTAGTGGATTTAAATGTATATTAATATACTATAAATTTATTAATGGATATAAATAAAAATAAATAAATAAAATTTCCATGTTGTATATAATAAATAATAAAATATTTTTTAAAATATATTATTTTTAATATATATATATATATATATATATATATATATATATATATATATAAATTTATTATTATATAAATAATATATTATTTTTACCTTAAAAAATTGTTTTGTTTTATATTTTAGTATGATTCAAGATATATCTTATTTCGGTGTAACTACATAGAAATATTAAATAAAAATATATTGAAATTATGTATACATATATAAATATGTATAAACATTAATATATTTGAAGTTTACTATAAATAGATAAATATATATAAATATACTATATATATATATATATATATATATATATATATATATATATATATATATATATATTAAATATAATGGACATAATTAAATATAAAAAAATATAATTTCCATGTTGTTATTAATAAATAATCAAAATTTATTTACAATTTATTATTTTTATTATTTATAAATATAAAACTTTATTTTTATGAAAAGAATATATATTTTTGCGAACTTGAAGTAAATTTTATATTTTATAAAAATTCTTACGTCTATTCAAAATATTAATGGAATATGTGTACTGATTAAACCGAATATATATATATATATATATATATATATATATATATATATATATATATATATATATATATATATATATATATATATATATTAAAATAAATATAATATAATTAATTTGAATAAAAAATAATAAAATTTGCTTAGAATTCAATAAAGTATTATATTTTAAAATAAATTTTTTATTAATAAATACTAAAAATTTCTTTAAAATTTATTATTTTTAGTATTTATAAATATTAAACTTTATTTTTAAATAAATGATTTTTTTTCTGAACTTTGACCAAAATTTTACTATGTTTTAATATACTATATATATATATATATATATATATATATATATATATATATATATATATATATATGTGTGTGTGTGTGTGAATATATTATAAATGTATTAATGGATATGAATAAACAATAATCAATAATATAATAATTGATGAAACTCATTAGAAATAATTTAGCATAACAATTTAGAAAAGACCTTGTTATATTTCAAATTTAAAACGCATATAATCAATATTGGGTTTAACTCATTCTACATAATGCATCAAATCATTTCATAACAGAAGTAAACGGCGATTAATAAAGCTTAAGAAAACAAGATCAAATTGTATCGATTGAAATAAACGGAAACAACAAATAGCTAAATTCTAAATTGAACGGTTGGATATTGCTTCAGATGTTCGGTTCTATCTTCACTTTCTTGTGTGGCTTGGTGCCCGCAAACTGTGTAGCTCCAACAATGTCACAGTCTGTTCGCGCTGGATTTCGGGCGAACAACCTCTAGTCTCCTAAGGCAGGTATACTTGCGGGATCGGCTACGGAATCCCACACTCTCGTGTTTAGACGGTTGTATTTTGTGATTAGTTGTCGAGTAAGAGAGTTTGAGGTGAGGAGAGAAATAGAACAGAATTGGGGGTCGAAGAGGTTTGAATGAGTTGGAGAGGGGAAGAACAATATTAAATGCAAGAAATTGTAAATGAAAAGCAAGTAAAAGACAAGTTCAAATGTAAATGGCTTGATAAGATAAATTGTATTAAACGCAAATGGGACGCAAGTAAAACATTTTGCGGGAGTGTAACTCATTTCTCGTAATGCTAGATACTTTGGGTGTTTTTCCCTTGCAATGTTACAAATGCGACCCCTAAAACTCACTAAGAGCCTTACTTAAATAGTAACATAAAATGAACTGTTAATCGATTCTGCTGTTGACACGTGTCACCCACGTCTCTTCAACTATTCGCGCCTTGGCCACATTTGAGTTTTGCCCGCGCAGACCTTTGGCGTTATCTCTTCCTTTAAATGTCATGTCGAAGATGCTTCGACGGTCTCTCGTCCTGTGGACTTCTCCAATCTCTGCGTCGATACCCTTCCCTTCTGCTTGTGGTTGGCATCGATCGACTCCATATTTCCCTAATTTCTCTCGCCTATAGTTCTTGTCGAAATCAGCTGGATAACAAATTGCCCCCTAAAAGGCCAGTTTCGACTGAGACATGGTGTCAACGGAGAAACTTGGCGTTTTATATTCTGCCAGATTTCTACAACCTGTCCAATCTGTGACGTCACGTCTCATGATGACGCTTTACTGTACCACGATTTCCGAGAAAACTCATCATTTACCTCTATCACATAGGTCGTGGGTCTTTAACTACTACCCATTATTCTCCCATTTTCCTGGGAATTGGAAAGGTTACCATAACTCTCTTGAGTTTGGACACATGGACCTCGCTTTCGTCGAAGGGATCCTCGTCATCTGATGAAATTTCAACGGCTGCCACATAGGAAACTTTTTCCTTTTTGTGATATTTCCCGGTCTTGGTTTTTTCGGCTCGTAGGCATTCGATCTGTCAAACCCTGTCAGCTAGTTGAGCCATATCTCTAAGATATTGTGTATCTAGCTTTTTCCTAACCGAATAGTCGAGCCCGCCTGCGGTTATTTTGACCAGTTCGTGTTCAGGAACTTGAGTGAAGCATCTAGCTTTCAGAAGCCTGAACCTGTTAAGGTACTGGTCGATCGACTCTGCAGGCCTCCGTTTACACTAGCCAACTCTTTCAGATTAATTTTCAGTTGCCCCATGTAAAATTGCTCGTGGAATAACCTTTCCAACTGTGCCCATGTGTGGATGGACTGTGGTGGCAACGTGGTGAACCACGTGAATGCATTCTTAGTTAGGGAGCTTGGGAAATACTTCATTTTCAAATCTTCATTGTTGGCTATGTCACCAGCCTCTGTCTGGTACCTAGCCACGTGATCAACTGTGGATTCCTCAGTATCCCCAGCGAACTTAGTGAATTTTGGTACTTTCCATCCCCTTGGTAGTTCCGCCTGCAAGACGAAATCAGGTAATGGGGAAGAATAATTTGGCCTTCTTAGGCCAGGGTTCGCACCGTTTCGAACCATGATGTGTTCCACAATGGCCTCTAAGTTTTGTTCTCCGACCATTGCATTATGTCGAACCTGTCTAACGACATAATCCAGGTCTTCATTTCTGTTAACCACTACCACGGGTGGATGGTGATCTAGCCTAGGTATCTCTTCGACCTCGGGAGGCTCTTGGTCCACCATTTCATCGAACCTCTACTTTTTTCGGAGGGGTGCCTCCTACTGAGGCGGGGGTGGTGGTCGGACCTGTGCCCTCGGGGCACCTAAAAAATCTCCAATCCTAGTCATCTGAGTTATCAATTGTTGGTAACTCTATGTTGATTCTTGGATTAAAGGTCTCAGTATGATTCCCATTTGCTGTGTTAGCATGTGGACCATCTCGTGGTTAATTTCATTCATATGTTGTCTCATCACAGTGATGGAACTTGATGTGAAAGTTGGGATTGACTGAGTAGACAATCTTGACCCTAAAGGTCGACTGAACTTATTGGTTAACGACCCTAACCCTTGGTAAGGCTGGAATGCTGATGACGACCCTCCCCGAAAGTCGAAATGCTGTTGCGCATGCCAGTCATAAATTCAGGTGGCATGCCATAAGTCCGTGGAATGGGTATTGTAACGCTGGGTGTATGGGGCCCAGACGTTCCTGTCGATGTCGCCCTCGGACTTTCCGACCGAGGTATCGACAAGATATGACTACTCGACGCAGTCGTAACTGCAGTTGTCGAGACGTCACTAACGTTGGTCACTTGTGACACAACTGGGTTACCCCCTAGGGGTTGTTCATTACTTGGACGTGGCGTTACCATCTTACCACTCCGTAATAGAATAAACCGCACTTAACACAAACGGTTCCCACTGGGCGTGCCAATTTGTTCGCTCTGGATTTCGGGCGAACAACCTCTAGCCTTATAACGCAGGTTTACTTGCGGGATCGGCTACAGAATCCCATACTATCTTGTTTAGATGGTTGTATTTTGTGATTAGTTGTCGTGTAGCAGAGTTTGACGTGAGGAGAGAAATATAACAGAATTGGGGGTCGAAGAGGTTTGAATGAGTTGGAGAGGGGAAGAGCATTATTAAATGCAGGAAATTGTAAATGAAAAGCAAGTAAAAGACAAGTTCAAATGTAAATGGCTTGATAAGATAAATTGCATTAAACTAAAATGGGACGCAAGTAATACATTTTGCGGGAGTGTAACTCGTTTCTCGTAACGCTAGATACTTTGAGTGTTTTTCCCTTGCAATGTTACAAATGCGACCCCTAAAACTCACTAAGAGCCTTGCTTAAATAGTAACATAAAATGAACCGTCAACCGATTTTGCTGCTGACACGTGTCACCCACGTCTCTTCAATTGTTCGCACCTTGGCCATATTTGAATTTTTTCGCGCAGACCTTTGGCGTTATCTCTTCCTTTAAATGTCATGTCGAAGATGCTTCGATAGTCTCTCGTCCTGTGGACTTCTCCAATCTCTGCATCGATACCCTTCCCTTCTGCTTGTGGTTGGCGTCGATCGACTCCATATTTCCCTGATTTCTCTAGCCTATAGTTCTAGTCGAAATTTGGTGGCTAACACAATCATTATCCTCATCATTCGAAATTGTTGAATTCACTTAAGAAAACAAATTTCTTAATTTGATCACAAACCTTACATTGAAAATCATTGTCGTACACATTACCATTATTTATCACGCAAGCCATATCTTCTTTTAACAACAATTTCCATTTAGCTGTATGTTCAGATCGAATCAAGACTTGAATTCGATCACCCTGGATGTATGAAATAAAGCAGTACAACATGTAAATATAAATGCTTGAAGATTTAGGATAATGCGAACAATAAAGTGAGTAATATAATGAAATATATCAGACCTTAGCATCCATTACAACCATCTCCACGTGTTCTATGCCCTTTCTATTAACGACGCTCCATATATAAATAACACGAACATCCAGACACCATGTTTCTTTAGAACCATCTAATCACCCATAAAATCGAATTTGCGTGACATTGCTCCTGAAGATTAGGAAAAAATGTAACCTGTTAGTGAATGGTATTGATTTGGGAAAAAATCAGTTTAGGAAGAAGAAAAAAAGTCGAACCTTTACTCTTTTACGTGACTGCAAGGTTGAAAACTATGGCACTATGGAGGAAAGGCATGTAGGGTTTGGTTTATATTGCCATAAGTTAGAATCAAAAAGGGCAATTGTTGATATGTTAGAATTCAAAAGTTCATAAATTGATACGTTGAATCATAACAATACTAAAGATAAATAGTAATTGTAATTTTTGAAAAAACCCAAATATGACAAAATATTTAATATATAGCTTCAAAAAAGGAACCCATGAGACAATGGTATAATTGCAGCAGACAAAAGGAATTAATTTGGAATACATTATATATTTCTATTAAATGCTTCAAAATATTGGTATAATTAGGGACACAAATTGATGTTTATAACCATGAAATTAGGTCTCTGAAAAAATGTAATAGATTCAGCTATCTATTTTCTTATATTAATAATAGAAAACATAACAACTTTCATCATATCATATTCATTTTTGCTGTATCTTGGGGCCAAAAATTGGGTCTTCTGTATTTAAGTTCCTTCTATCTCGTCGAGACAAAGATGTCAATCTTTATATCTCTGAATAGAAGAAACTTAAATATGGGATTCTGTCATACCCTAATTTTTACCCCTAAGATCCCATCTCATTTGCATCTTCACAATGCATCAAGATCACAAACTTGGTTCTCCTTTAGCCCTCTCATCCTTGGGTTTGGCTTTGGAGACATCACCAAACACCTTTTTATGTATCTTCTTTTGAATTGTGTTTATATGCTTTATATTTCACTAACCACTAAGCAAAATATCCAAAAATATATCATGTATCTTTTTGTTTCTTAGGGGGCTATATCAAGAACACCAATCATGATTCATCAGCTAGGGTTTTGCTCCCCTCAAAGTCAAAGTGTGGCCCAACATTGGTTCACAAGGGCTATCTCATCAAGCCATGTATTCTAATATCAAAATACAAGGTTTCAAGCATCATTCAATCTCATTTTGATCAAAGATATCTCAAGGTTTAGTAGCTTGTCTCAAGAAAAGTCAAAGGTTCATGTGTTTATTTCCATGCCTTCATCAACAAGTTACCTCAAGCTCAATTAAATCAAGGGAAATTCAATGAAACATTATTTTGAGTTCTTATGATCATCCATGTGCTTTGAAATGCAAGAAAAGCCCGAGTGTACAAGTTGATTCAAGGAAGTTTGACCTAAAAAGTCAACATTTCAAGTCAAAGTTCCAAATATCACAACTCCTTTAATTCTCAACATTTTTGAATACTTATTTTTGCATATGAATCTTCTCAATATCCTCTATAACTTATCTTTACATGAGAAGAGCCAATTATGCTTGGAGGATCATCAAAAGTTTGAAGACATTATAGGTCATTTGTGGACTTAGTGAAATTTTGCCTATTTTCAAGTGACATTTTCTCAACTTTCAAGAATCATAAATTCTTCAATTTTCAACATATGGAGCTCATTATTTTTGCACAATATCATTTGTGACACTCTCTACAAGATTTCTTCAAAGGTCAAAGTCAAATTGTGCTTGGAAAGGCATGGAATTCATTGATACATTATATGTCATTTTCAACCTTTTGGACTTAGAAATTTTCAAGTTTGGTTTGCCAAATTTTTGTACCAAATTCAACATGCCATAACTTTTTGCTCAAGCATCCAAATGAGACATTTCTTGGCACATTGTGATCTTTTCCAAGATGTTAAAAAATCGCAAAAAGAATGGGATAAATAAGCCTATTGTACAAGTTGCCCCATTGTTGCAAACATGGTTACTTGTTACTGAAGTTTTGGACCATGATCAGATTTTTATCTTAACCAAAACTCAATTACGAGCCAAATTATCACGTGTTTTCTGTAACACCCTTTTCTACCCCCAAATAATATTGCAGCAGAAATAACTCAATTATCAGAGTAAGCATAAAAATTCCCTCGAAGGGTGCACATTTCTCATTAAATCAAAATAACACAATTACCCTATAAACAAAAAGGGTTTTCTTCAAAGTTTAACAAAAAGCCTTCACATGGCAGCGGAACTCAAAATTCTCAATTAAAAGATTTCCAACAAACGTCGTAATAATCAAACATAAAACCACATCATCGAATAACAACAAAATACGGAAACAACATAGTTCGACTCAAAGGACCCCAACCCGATGTTACACTATCAGAGCAAGACCCTCTAAATCGACCAAAAGCAACTAACTTTAAGTCCTCGAAAGCATCCACGGCTAAACCTGATCACCTGCACGTTACCCACGTGGAGGCAACATTCAAACAGGCAGGGTGAGTAATCACTCATATGTAATCATGCAATGACACCAAGAATGAAATGCAACGTCATAAAAATGCATGTGGTACCAAATCGTCATAATAATGAACATTAGGCCATCAACCCTCCACAAGGGAGCACGTCATAAACACCTCAATCCACACAATGGGATTGAAGCCACCACTGGACTGAAGTCCTAAAATTGTTAATAGACCGAAGTATAAATGCTATGAATGCATGATGCACAATGTCAATATCATCATCATCAACAAAAGTCATTACGTGCATCAGCATTCATCACAATCTCATGCTAATCCATATCATCATTTAATCATCAAAACATCATGAATCGTCATCTCATAATCATCAATATACTCATGGTACTTCACATCGTCATTTTATCATCAAACATCACATATAAACATCTAATAATCATCAATCACATCATATCATCATCTAACCATGAGACATCACATGTATGGATATCTCACAATACATCAATCATATCAGGTCATCATTTTCATCGCTAAACAATTCATCGAATAACACGTCAACACATAGCAGAAATTCACAGCAACATCACAACATCAATATAATATAAAACAGATATTTTTCATGAATTTTAAGTCAATAAAATAGTGTTTTTCAGTCCCAGGTCGCGCTAAGAGCACCCCTCCCGCACTAAGCGCGCTACTCACTGCCTCGAAGAGGCGAAATTTCTTCAGACCGCGTTAAGCGCGCTAGGCCGCGCTAAGCGGGCTCTGCGATTTCTGCAGAAAAACCCTGCGATAACAACACTCCTCCATCTGCGATCCTGCACTCCTAAACTAGTTTTCAACTCAGATTTTTCACAGATTATGTTATTATACCCTATAGATATCACATATACATCAATAACAACAATCATCACATAGCAAATCATCAAAATCCATCATCCCTAACCTCAAATTCCTAGGTTTTCCCCCAAAACCCTAATGACCCACCAACACCTAATCTTTATATCAAATATATTGCAATGTGATACTCCCCATACCTTAGAATATTATCTCCTTCGACCTCTCTTGAAGTTTCGCCGGAATTCTTTTATGCCCTAGCCTCCCTCTCACTTGTTCTCCAGAGCACCTTTGCCTTTTCCTCAAAATAATACGAATAATGAGTTCCTTTCACTATTCTCTCTTAAAATACCCCTAAATGTGCTCTTCCCATTAAACCCTCACTTATTCTCCTTAAATGCCCACTTTACCCTTACTTCCTCTAATTTTATTTAAAATAAATAATAATACAAATATATTCATATTATATACTATTATTTAATTAAAATCACCAAAACTTCACAAAAATCACCGACATCGACACGAAACACCAAAATTCACAGAAAACAACGAATATAATATTTAAATAAATTAAATAAATATTCTACGAAATTTGGGGCGTTACATTTTCCATCTAAACATGATTAACCAAGTTGCCTGAAGTTAAATGACTCACAAAACGCATGGTTTCGCTGAGTTTTGAGCTAATTTAAGTCACACTTTTTCCATGATGAAGGTGCACACGAATTTAACAAATTCTGGATCATTACACCCCTCTTATCACATCTCCTATAAATAGAGGACCTTACTAACTTCATTTCCAAGCTTTTGAGAGTGTTTGAACTGCAGTAAAGCGACAAGAAGCAAAAATTTAGTTTTGAAGGATTCCCTCCGAGATTTATATCTTCACCTCAGGGATCAGTGTGAAGAAAAGAATATCGTTCAAAGGTCTCTACATTTCTAATCTTGTGGTGAAAATTTTGGTTGAAAAAATTTAATGTAACATAAATAAAGGCATAAAATATAAAGAACGAAAATATAAATTAAAGACTGAAAATAAACTGAGCCTTGTTGGGATTAGATCTCATCAATTGATAACACATGCATTCTTCTAACCAATTAAACACAAGTCAATCTTTCGTCTGATATCCTCACGTATCACCCACAACCGAGGTTATGTCTAACGCAAAGTCAAGAGAACAACCGTATTGTCTCATTGGTGATATCTCACACAACTCAACAACACAGAGCATTAAGAACTGATACTCATGCAAATGTTAAACCTAAATCTATGTCTAGAGTCTAGAACCTAACAGATAATCATCCTAGATCCAGATCTGAAGAGTATATTTCTATAACGGTTCAAATCAAAGATAAACAGGTAAACAAGGATAACATCCATATCAGATTCATGATTGATTCACATAAAATGCCATGATCAGAATATGTACATACACTTAACCCTTTTTACGTGTATTTAACTAATTTGCCAAATGTATGTGAACAAGTTCTTCATCTCTATTATCACGCATCTTTGCAATACCGTTCGCATCAAAAACGTCATCATGGTCTTTACCATATTGATCCTAATGATGCTACTCATGCTACTAGTTAACATAATAAAATAAAAGTGATACTAGTGAATATCAACTAACAAGACTATGTCAAATGTTTGCTCATTGATAGATGAATATCTTAGATCTAAGATTTGAAAAGGTTTTGTCAAGACCCACAAATAAGAAACCCAAGACAATATCAATATTGAATCAAAACTAGTTTACAATACATAAATTAGATGAAATACTTAAGGTATCAAAAGATTACATCCAAACTCAACAAGAAATCGAAGCTCTTACTCAAAAACTAAGCTCTGAGTTACTTTGATTTGTGCTTCTACCTCTTAGGGTTTGTGTTTATCTCACTAGAATATGCTTGGAATTAAGAGAGATAAAGTTCTGATCCCTAAAATATATGTTATGAAAAGTTCATTTCTAAAAAGTAAGAAAAAGTACATATATAGTAAAATAAAAAGTTGTCTTGTTTGCCTAGCGAACACCTTCTTCGCACAGCGAAGACCACTTTTAGGCACTTGAAGTGCCTCAGGAACAATTAAACTGCCCTTGGAAAACATCTAAGTTCGTAGTGCGAACACTTCTTCGCTCCAGCCTCGCACAACGAACTTATGGCCATTTTCCGACTGCCATCCAAGGTTTCCACCTTGCTTGGTCCTCGTTGTGAGTTCGCCCAACAAACTTTCTCCTTGACCTTGTTGCTGGTTCACACAACGAACTTGCTAATCATTTGTGTCTTAATCATTGATGTTTTATGCCTATATCCTGCACAATAACACACACATCAAAGAATCCAAAGGTATTTGCGATATAATTAAAGAATCACACCAAAACAAGAAATAAATCCATTAAAACATAAGAATTAAATTACAAAAGGCCAAGAAAGATAGTTCAATTTAAGTCAAAATTTGTACTTAACAAACTCTCCCCAACTAGATTTTTGCTTGTCCTCAAGCAAAGTATGCCCCTCATGAAAACCAGAGAGATTTACTCAAACAAGCGGATTTGTTCAAGCATAAGATTCTACCAAGGAATAATTAACGGTTCAAATTCAAACAAGAGAGACTTGCTCAAACATGAGAACACGCACAAGCAATGTTCACCACTTAATAGAATTGAACAATAATAAAGAAAGTAGTTCTTAAACAAATATAATGCAATGTTTCAAATAACAACTAAATTCTCATACTTGAATCACTCTAACACTCCTTTTCAAAATAAGGATGAAGAAATTAACGTGTTTGCAATCGCATGGCAATTTCACTCACTTGACAAACAATGCAAATAACATTTCAATGGGTAACCTTTAAGTCTTTAATTTCTGAAAGGCTAACTATTCCTTTTGAGGAACTATTTTGTAATCGTGTTGTTATAAGACAACATGGCTTTTATCCTCTGATGGGTCCAGATTTTTACATTCCTAAGATTTCTGAACTTATAAATTTTCAAAATCTTAGTGAATTTGTTGAATGTGATGATAAATATAGTGAAGATTTGACTCGGTTGTTCTACTGTGGGATGAAGGGCAAATTTCATGGGGCTGAATTTAAATTCTCTATGAATAATGCAGAATTTGAAATGACCAATAATGTATGGTCTACATTGTTTGTATTGGACACTGATGACACTCTCCCAAAGGTTACTGATAAAACCTTTGTTCAGGGCTATGAATTCAAAACTGCTCTGAATTCGATGTTGCGGGAACCGTATTCAGATGATTTTGTGGCAAGTGGTTTATTTCCTAAAAGTGTAACTACCGGTCATTTAAAATTTGAAGACCGTATTCTTCAGTGGATTGTTGCTCGCATCTTGAGGCCTAAGAAAGGAGGGTACTCAAGAGTTGAACAGGAAGAAGTTCATCTCATCTATATCCTCAAGAATAAGATCAAAATTAACTGGCCTTATTGTTTTGCTTACAGGATGTTCATTACTCGCAGCTCTAGCAAATTTCTGGCACTTGGTTATGCATCTGCTGTTGCAAACATTTTGAATCACTTTGATATTCCTGTTTCGCAGATTTGTCACATTCATATTACTGCTGAACAACAATTTCTTGCCAAAACCCTTTCGATGATGGGTTACTTTTGGCATTCACGTGAGAACAAGTTCATTTATCGACCAAGATCCACCCATCCTGAACATGACGAACCAGTTCACCTTGAAGAAAGTGACGATGAGGGCATTCCAGGAAATGCAAATCAAGCTATCAATGATGAAAATGTTGTCATGCAAGAAGATGTGGTTATGCAAGAAAATGTGGCTATGCAAGAAGAGGGCAATGAGGCATGGATGGGCTATCAACCTGAAGAAACTTCTGAAAATCAGGGCTGGGGTCAGTGGCAACAAAATTACTGGACTGTGCGTGGAAGGGCCTATGTGCCTCTAACCTATGGTGAGGATTATGAATGGCATCAACTTGAAAATTCTGCTCCTCCAACTCCACCGTCTCAGCATGATCAGCAGGGTTCTGAAGAAATTCTGGCTAGGTTAAACGAATTGACTCTTCATCACCAAGAATTTCAAGCTCTGCAAGACACTCGCTACTCTGCTCAGGAAGAACGGTTCACCAATCTGTCTGATCAAGCTCATCTCACATTACCAACTTCAACAATTTTGCTAACGCCGCTATGAATCGTTTCAATCAGATGGATGCCAACTTGACTCAACAAAACCTAAACCTAGAAAATAGTCTTGGCAACCTAAACAGTTCGTTGATTGAACTCAACCTACACCTAGAGGATCTCCCACCTCCAAGCCAACACTATAGGGGAAGAGGACATCCGTTTAGGGGGAGAAGACCATAGAGCTTAGGGCATTATGTTTCTTTTGTGTTTGCATTTATGTTTTGTGGTTTGGTTGTTTTTCTTTTTCTCTGTTGCTTAACTTTGACGTGTGCTTCCGTTTGTTTAAACTCTTCCGGAGTGAATGTTTTGCTTGTATGTTTTTGTTCCTTATTTAATCATTCCTAAGTTTACATTAGCGGTATCATATGTGGATGCATGTTAATGTTTGGTTGTTGCAAATATATGATGATCCACTACGTATTATAGTGCGTTATTTTGACCACCGTCTTTACTTCTTTTTGATGTTGTCAAAGGGGGAGAAGAATAACAAGCAGAAATTTTATTAACTAGATGTCAAAGACAGGGGGAGCTTTGTTCACTCTCAAATTACATATCTCGTGACAGCTAAGAAAGTGTTGCCATCATAAAAAAGGGGGAGTATGTGAGGGATATTCTTCTAGCTACCTTGTTTTAATGATGTCAACAAACATATTAGATTGTAATTTGAGCGGTATCACTTCACGTGTCTGGCATATAGCGTCTAACCATTATCGTTCATGTGTCTAGATGCATAGGATCTTGTCCTCTCCAAAAATAAATGTCCACTATCATTTTAGTTGTGTCTAGTATGTGTTTCTGATCTTGGTCTGGTGAAAATGCTCAGAAAATTAAATTTCCTGAAAAAAATGCACTTCATGCGCTGACCCTCCCAGTTCATGCGCTAACCTCCAAATTCATGCGCTAACCTCTAAAACTTGCGGGAAAGCGCACAATTCAATGGACACTAAAATCTTCTTTTATGCGTCGACGCATGAAGGTTGGAGGTTGACGCATGACTTCAAAATTCTGCATTTTTCACTTAATTTCTTTTCTGTTATTTCTGTTATTATTTTTGTTGGTCATTTTTTTTTCATATAAATAGTTTTGGTCATCCTTTTTATTAATAACAAGAAACGTGAAAGATATATGTCATTTCTCTCTTCATCTTCATGTTCTTCATTGTGTAAACAAACAATCACACATAATCGTCTTTGTTTGTGTCGCCCATTGATCGAAGTGATAACGTTCAGAATTTAGGAAGTGTAATCTTCATCTTCTGGGTTGAGAGTTTGGCAGGTGTTTCTTGAATAAAACCAGTTGGTTTTGTCCTCCAAGAATCGGATATATTTTGGGGGGTTTTTGCACAAACTGTTCTTTCTACAGGGATTCGGCTGGGCGAAGGTAACCGAAATTTGGCGCAACTGTTCGGTTTAGTAGCTGTAATCAGAGGATCGTAGAAGGAAGGTTTGGGTTCGAATTCTTGGAAGATTGCAATTGACCGAGTGAAAGGTAACCGAAGAGCAGTGGATTCTTTTGGTTTAGTAGTGTGGGACGGTAATTGAATCAACCATATTCGAAGCACTTGATTCATCTTGAATCAAGGGAAGAGAAAATTCTGAATCAACGATCGAAGACGTTCGAGGGTTTGTATGTTCATAGTTTTCTCTTGTAACAAACAATTTGCAACAACTATATATATACATATCTCAATTCCATTTGTAGAGTTGGGTGCAGACGTACCCAAAGCGAGGACGATTGGGGAACTGCCTAATCAAATTGTGTTTGTTCTCTCTCTCCTTAACTCTTTTACAATTCAGTTCGTTCGAATTGGTAAAGTCGCAAGTTATTGAAATTTCTGTAGTAGAGTAATTGTACGCTGATAAATTGTTTTTGTTAAACTGATACAATTCCTTGAATTGTGTTTTGGAGCAGCTGTACATTACCCTCCATAGAAATTATGCACATAGTGTGTTTACGCACACTAGGTGTTTGATAATTTGTTTCAAAACAAAATTCGAACACATTGCTTTTAAATTGCTTATCACTTTACCTCATTGGATTGGAATATACATCAAACAAGTGATATTTTGTTGATTGCGTGTCTTAAGTGTAGTATACAAAACTGAATTTTTCTCTTCCATACTCATCCATGATATATTTGTGCATATCCAATCTTTTTGGTAGAAGGTTCGTTGTAGACGTTCTATCCAGTGGTAGCTTCCGTTTAAACAAATTTTAAAAACAAATTTTGTAAACCATTTGCGTGTAAAACTCAAGCGATCTATTCAACCCCCTTTCTAGATCCATAGCCATCGTCTAACAACGATAAGTGCAACAAAACTTATACACAAAAATAGGTACATTTTGCACTTATCAGATGTCTCACACAACTCAACAACACAGAGCATTAAGAACTGATACTCATGCAAATGTTAAGCCTAAATCTATGTCTAGAGTCTAGAACCTAATATATAATCATCCTAGATCCAGATCTGAAGAGTATATTTATATAAGGGTTTAAATCAAAGATAAATAGGTAAACAAGGATAACATCCATATCAGATTCATAATTGATTCACATAAAACGCATGATTAGAATACGTACATACGCTTAACCTTTTTTAAATGTATTCAACTAATTTTCCAAATGTATGTGAGCAAGTTCTTCATCTCAATTATCACTCATCCTCACAATACCGTTCGCGTCAAAAACATTATCGTGGTCTTTACCATATTGATCCTACTCATGTTACTCATGCTACTAATTAACACAATAAAATAAAAGTGATACTAGTGAATATCAACTTACAAGACTCTGTCAAAAGTTTGCTCATTGATAGGTGAATATCTTAGATCTAAGATTTGAAAAGGTTTTATCAAGACCCACAAATAAGAAATCAATGACAACATCAATATCGAATTAAAACTAGTTCACAATACATAAATTAGGTGAAATACATAAGGTATCAAAAGATTACATCCAAACCCAACAAGAAATCGAAGCTCTTACTCAAAGATCAAGCTCTAAGTTACTTTGATTTGTGCTTATATCTCTTAGGATTTGTGTTTCTCTCTCTATAATATGGTTGGAATGAAGAGAGATAAAGTTCTGATCCCCAAAATATATGTTATGAAAAGTTCTTTTCTAAAAAGCAAGAAAAAATACATATATAGTAAAACAAAAATCTATCTTGTTCGCCTAGCGAACACCTTCTTCGCACAACGAAGACCACTTTTAGGCACTTGAAGTGCCTCAGGAACAGTTAAACCGCCCTTGGAAAATATCTAAGTTTGCATTGGGAACACTTTTTCGCACAACGAGCTTCTTCGCTCTAGACTCGTACAACAAACTTATGGCCCTTTTCCTATTGCCCTCCAAGGTTTCCTCTTCGCTTGGTCCACGTTGTGAGTTCGCCCAGCGAAATTTTTCTTTGACCTCGCTACTGGTTCGCACAACAAACTTGCTGAAACTTCTTCTTTTCTTTGGCCTCCTTGTCCAATCATTTGCGTCTTAATTATTGATGTTTTATGCCTATATCCTGCACAATAACACGCACATCAAAGAATCCAAAGGTATTTTCAATATACTTGAAGAATCACACAAGAACAAGAAATAAATCTATTAAAACATGAGAATTGAGTTGAAAATGCCAAGAAAGATGGTTCAATTTAAGTCAAAATTTGCACTTAACAGAGAGCCAGAAAGCCCATGTTCCACCTTCAAAATTTCTGCAAAAAAGGGATCTATCATGTTTTCATTTCCAGCCAATTTCATTTCCTTTTCTTAATTCAGTTAGTTCCATCGTGTTCCTCTGAAGCTTCTACAACAATTCCTAAGCTCTAAGAGTCCCTGAATTGCTCCCACCAAATCCATTTTCAGAGCTCCTCAGATGGTTTTTGGACAAGGTATTTGAAGCTCCATTTTCAATCAAAAAAGTTACCATAATGTAGTCATTTGATTTTTGAGTGTTTCCCCTAACTTAGCTGGTGTTTATTGTTTATGTTCATCATTTAATTTTTATTTTCGTGTTTTTCATTCCACCATGTTTTCATTAAAATTCTCTCTACTCCCTTCCAATAAATGAAAATGGAGAGTGTGATTGAGTTCGCCTTGATGAGACGGTTACAATTATGGTGGTATCATGCTCTCATGTTACCATTTAGTAATCTCCGGTGACTGGTTCACCGGAGAAGATGACCAGAGAGGGGGAAGATGACCTGCAGAGGTGAGACAACTGGCTAAATGAAATGTTTTCATTAGTCCATTTTGAATTAGATCCTGTGTATTATTTCTGCTAATTTCCAACATGTTCCCTTATATGAAGGCCATCAGATCTACCATATCAATTAATTAGGCTAGATCTGACGCGTCTTGTATCCGATTTTCATATTAAATTGCATTTTCTTCGAAAATTCATATTAATTTCATTTTTAATCCAAAAAATCTCAAAATAATTTCTAAAATTTTCTTTTCTTTTTCGCTTTCTGATTTTATATTTTTCATATTGTATTTTTATCATTTTTTATTTGTCATAATTTTTCTCATTTTTGAAGTATTTTACATAGTTTAAAAATATTTTTATGCATCCAAAAATTCTCAAAAATTTTATATAGAATTCTTGTCTTGTTTCTAACTTACCTGAATTTTCATGATCATTTGTGATTTGATTTGATGCATCATTTGTATTTTCATCTTTATTTTCATTTTAAAATTAATTTTAAAAATCATTTTAGTGCATATTAATTCATATTATTGCATTTTATTCTTATTTGACCTTTTTTGATTTCTGTTGGCCTTGGATATTGGTTGATTTGGTCACAAATATCATCAAACTCAATGGATCTTGGGTGTTGATGGGGTGAAAACCTTAATCCACCAAAATGGATGATTGATTTTTGTGAGATTTGGGTCGAATTAATGTTGTGTCGAAGGAGAAGCTTTCATGTATTTCGACAGGAGGCAAGCATGCAGTCGAAGCTTGTTCACATGCTGATGCCTTATAGTTACATATAGTAGTCGAAGTCTGTTATTATATGTATTCTGTCGAAATGTTTATATTATGTCGAATTGGGCCTTGTGTTAAGGATCCAATTGTTTAGGTTCCTTGGGTTGCAAGTTACCTAGTTAGTCTATAAATAGGCTAGTACACTCAGTTTGTTGAGTGTGGCAAATTGTGATATTCACTAGTAATCATTTGTGACTTTAATGAGAAAGTGAATAGTAAACAGAATTTATATTTTCCCAATCCTTGTTTTTCCTTCTTCTTCTTCTTCTTGTGTTCTTTTCTGCTAAACCCTAACCCTTGTTTTGGTTCTTGATCATCAAGAAACCATTTATACTTTCTTTGAAGACATCGTTTTTCACAACAAATTGGTGCGGTGAGCGTGGATCAGCTGGCTTCAACAAAGTATGAGATTGAAAAGTTCATCGGAGTGAACGATTTCGGTCTGTGGCGCTTGAAGATGAAAGCCCTACTGGTGCAGCAGGGATGTTTGGAAGCGTTGAAGGGAATGGCAGCCATGGATGTTGCGTTGACGGAAAGAGAAAAGACGGCAATGATCAAGAAAACACACATCGCAATATTGTTGATCCTTGGTGATAAGGTTCTCCGGCAGGTATCAAAGGAGACGACGGCGTTGGGATTATGGGTGAAGCTTGAAAGCGTGTACATGACCAAGTCGTTGGTGAATCGTCTTTACCTGAAGCAAGCCTTGTATTCGTTCAAGATGAATGAAGACAAAGCTTTGGCTGAGTAGTTGGATTCTTTCAACAAGCTGATTCTTGATCTTGAAAATATTAATGTGAAGATCGATGACGAAGATCAAGCGTTGTTGCTGTTGTGTGCTTTGCCTAGATCGCATGCTCACTTCAAAGAAACTTTCTTGTATGGAAGAGAGTCCCTGACCTTTGAAGAAGTTCAAACAGCCTTGTATTCGAAGGACTTGAACGAAAGAAAGGAGCAGAAACCTTCATCAGTTGGCGAAGGGTTGTCCGTGAAAGGAAGATCGTCGAAGAAAGATGGTAGGTTTGACAGGAAGAAAGGAAGGGTTCAGCAGAAGTCTTATGTTGGTGATATGTCTAGTATCAAATGTTATCACTGTAAGAAGGAGGGTCACACAAGAAAGGTGTGCCCTGAGCGCCTGAATAATCATGGAGGTAAGGACAATGGGAATGCAGCTATTGTGCAAGATGGTTATGAATCATCTGATGTCCTTGTGGTGTCGAGCAACAACTCTTGCGAAGAGTGGATTATGGATTCTGGATGTATTTGGCATATGACTCCAAACAATAATGTGTTTGAATAATTATGTGATCAAGATGGAGGATAAGTGTTGCTGGGGAACAATAAAGCTTGCAAGATTGCAGGTATTGGATCTGTTAGATTCAAGCTCCATGATGAGTCAATAAAGCTATTGACTGGGGTTAAGTATGTACCTGATCTTAAGAGGAATTTAATTTCTCTTGGTGAATTCGACAGAAAGGGATATGTTTTCAAAGGAGAGCAAGGTACCCTGAAAGTCATGATGGGGTCAAAAGAAGTCTTGAGAGGCATGAAAAACTAAGGCTTGTATACCCTTGAGGCTGAGGTTGTAAGTGGTTCGACAAATGTTGTATCCACGAAACCTATGTCGAAGACAGATTTATGGCACATGAGATTGGGCCATGTCAGCAAAAGAGGCCTGGTCGAATTGGGGAAGCAGAACCTGCTAGGAGGTGACAAAGTCGAAAAACTGGAGTTTTGTGAATCTTGTGTATTTGGTAAATCTTGTAGGGCGAAGTTTAACAAAGGCAAGCAAAGAACACATGGATCCCTTGATTACATTCATGCTAATCTTTGGGGGCCTGCAAGGAATCCATCACACTCAAGTGCAAGGTATTTTCTATCCATCGTTGATGACTATTCCAGAAAGCTATGGGTATTCATTCAGAAGACGAAGGATGAAACTTTTGAGAATTTCAAAAGTTGGAAGGTTCTGGTCGAAACTCAAATTGGCAGAAAGGTTAAGAGGTTGAGAACTGACAATGGCCTTGAGTTCTGCAACGAAGCGTTCGACAGTTACTGTGTTGAGTCTGGGATTGCAAGGCATAAGACTATAGCAGGTACTCCTCAACAAAATGGCTTAGCTAAGAGATTCAATCGAACAATCCTTGAAAGGGTTAGATGCATGTTGGTTAGTGCTGGATTGAAGAAGGTGTTTTGGGTGGAGGCTGTTTTGACAACAGCTCATCTGATAAATAGATGTCCCTCGACTGCGCTGGGAATGAAGACACCTGAAGAAGTTTGGTCGTTTAGCCTATGCTCACATTAGGCAAGACAAGGTCGAACCTAGAGCTCTGAGATGCATGTTCCTTGGATATCTTGAGGGAATCAAGGGTTATAGGCTGTGGTGCCTAGAACCAGGTCATAGAAGATGTATCACAAGTCGTGATGTAGTTTTTAATGAGGTCGAAATGGCTTTCAAGAAAACTGGTGATGCTGGTCGAAGTGCAGAAATCTCTGAAGAGGAGCTGGAACAGGTAGAGATGCCTGTTGAGGTGGAGCATAGTGATGCTGAATTGCATAGCCCAGATGAAGTCGAAGTCAAAGAGCAAGATGCTGAAGAGGCTGAGGAAACTGTCGATGACTACCTACTGGCAAGAGATAGGTCGAGAAGAGTCATCAAGCCACCTCAGAGACTTGGTTATGCAGATCTTATAGTGTCTGCCTTAATCTCTGCAAGTGGGGTACTTGACGAAGAACCTAGAGATTACAAGGAAGCTATAAGGAGTCGAGACAAGACTGAATGGCAAAAAGCCATGGATGACGAATGAAATCTCTTCATGATAATAACACTTGGGAGCTGATTGAGAAACCTGCAAAAGCAGGGTTAGTCAGTTGTAAGTGGATTTTCAAGGTCAAGGAAGGAATCAAAGGAGTGATGTCGAAGCGCTTTAAGGCGAGGCTGGTTGTTAGGGGGTTCATTCAGAAAGAAGGAGTCGACTTCAATGATGTGTTCTCACCTGTTATAAAGCATATATCCATTTGAATGCTGTTGGCCATGGTGTCAAAGTTCGACTTGGAACTTGAGCAAATGGATGTGAAGACAACATTTCTGTATGGTGATCTAGATGAAACAATCCTGATGTGTCAACCTGAAGGGTATGCAGAAAAGGGTAAAGAAGGTTATGTGTGCAAGCTGAATAGGTCTTTGTATGGCCTGAAACAATCTCCTCGACAATGGAATAGGAGATTCGACAAGTTCATGGTAGACATTGGTTTCACTAGAAGTCAGTTTGATCACTGTGTTTACTTCAGATTTCGACCTGGAAACTCACTTGTTATGTTGCTGCTGTATGTGGATGATATCCTCATAGCTAGCAACAGTGTTAAGGATGTAACGAAGGTGAAGGCTGAACTCAGTAAGGAGTTCGAAATGAAGGATCTGGGAGCTGCAGCCAGGATTCTTGGGATTGACATCCGGAGAGATAGAAGGCAGTCGAAGTTGTGCTTATCTCAAGAGACATACCTATGGAAGCTTCTCGACAAGTTTGGTATGTCGAATACAAAGCCTGTTGTGACACCTACAAATCCTCAGTTTAAGCTTAGTACTACTCAAAGTCCAAGTACTGAAGCTGAAAGAACCTATATGAATAGCATTCCATATGCTAGTGTAGTGGGTTCTTTGATGTATGCTATGGTTTGAATGAGGCCAGACATAGCATATGGAGTGAGCCTTGTGAGCAGGTATATGTCCAATCCTAGAAAGGCGCACTGGCAAGCTATAAAGTGGATTCTCAGGTACATAAATGGGTCTCTGAAAAGTGTCTTGATTTATGGTGGAGCCTGTGATGGTGATAGCATAGTCAAAATCGAAGGATTTGATGACTCTGATTATGCAGGTTGTATGGATTCCAGAAAGTCTATTTCTGGATATGTTTTCACAATGTTTGGCACATCAATTAGTTGGAAAGCGATGCTTCAGAAGCTTGTTGCCTTATCAACCACTGAAGCTGAATATATTGCCCTCATTGAAGCTGTAAAGGAAGCATTGTGGCTTGAAGGTTTTGTAAAGGAGCTGAAACTTCAAGGTTGAAGTATCACTGTTAAATGTGATAGTCAAAGTGCAATACACCTGTCGAAGAATTCAGATTATCATGAGCGAACTAAGCACATTGATGTGAGGCTGCATTTCGTCAGAGAGATAATCGAGCGTGGTGAAGTCTAGGTGCTGAAGGTTTCGACTGAAGACAATGCTGCTGATATGATCACCAAGACGTTGCCAAGTTGCAAGTTCTTCCACTGTATGCAGTTGATAAAGCTGCATGATGAAAGCTAGTTGATTCCCTTGTTGCTGAGTTAGATCCAAGGTGGAGATTTGTGAGATTTGGGTCGAACTCATGCTGTGTCGAAGGAGAAGCTTTCATGTATTTCGACAGGAGGCAAACATGCAGTCGAAGCTTGTTCACATGCTGATGCCTTATAGTTATATATAGTAGTCGAAGTCTGTTCTTATATGTATTCTGTCGAATTGGACCTTGTGTTAAGGATCTAATTGTTTAGGTTCCTTGGGCTGCAAGTTACCTAGTTAGTTTATAAATAGGCTAGTACACTCAGTTTGTTGAGTGTGGCAAATTATGATATTCACTTGTAATCATTTGTGACTTTAATGAGAAAGTGAATAGTAAACAGAATTTATATTTGCCCAATCCTTGTTGTTCCTTCTTCTTCTTCTTGTGTTCTTTTCCGTTAAACCCTAACCCTTGTTTTGGTTCTTGATCATCAAGAAACCATTTATACTTTCTTTGAAGACATCATTTTTCACAACAATTTTGATGATAACTTGAGCATCAATTGGATCCAATTTGGTTTTGCCTTTGTCTTTGATCCTCTATTCTTCATCCATTTCTTTTTTCTTTTTCACATTTCTTTAGATCAATTAGGAGGATGTGTAGGCCATCTTGTTTATTAGATCTTAAATGGTATTTGATGAACTTTCGTCATTTCAAATATACTATTTGATTGATCATTTGATCAATTGAGGTACTTTGGAGTGATGAATAAGTTTGTCCAAAGTACTATGAAAGGTTGATTGATGTAATGGATCCATCTTTCCTTGACTTAGGTATTGATCAACCTTGTTTTGGCTTGTGCTACATGTTTTAGGAGTATGATCTTTATATCATGTCTCTAACATGTATGGTACATAAATTGTTATTGACCGACCTCCCATAGTATAATCTTTCTTTGTAGATTATGCTTTAATTGCTTAACATAGCGCTAAATTTGTCCCTAATCGAAAAGTGATCATATTGGTCCAATTTTAGATATGAGTCATCTTTAGTTTAGATGTAAATCTCATATCTTCATAATGTGTAGATTCTTTTCCACCTAAGAGAGCTAGTGGCATACTTGTTGATTTTATCTAAGTTGGAGCCCTTCTCAAAGAATGATGCAAAGTTCTCACACTTGTTGGGTTGATTAGTTGAGTAATCTACTTTAAATGACAAAATGTCTTTATTAATACTAACACTAACTTTAATTGTGCAAACATTTATTTTTATGTCATTTACTTTTATGCACATTTATCTTTAAGTCATTTATCTTCTTGCACTTTATATTGCTTTATTATTGTCATTATCATATCATATTATCATCTTGTTTATGATTATGCCTTTTTTCTCTTTGTCCACGTGGACTTTCTTTTTCTTTTAAGACATTAATAAAGGCTTAAACACAAAAATAACTCTTAATGTTCCTTGGACTATTTGGTGAATATCCTTTGCTCATGGATGATGGACTTAGAATTAGGTTCCTTGCCCTATGCTTTAGAGTTATATCTTGAGACCTTGGATCTTATTTGGTACTTTGACCTTGAGATACCTCTTTGAAGACTTGGCTTGGAGATTTGGCTTTCATCTGATGCTTGGTTTTCTTTGTTTATCTTATTGCTTATCTTGTTGCTTGAGTCCAAAGGATGAGAGTTTTGGCTTGTTTATGTCAAAGGCTTGTATCTTGGTTAGATTTGTCCTTCCTTAGCTTTTATTTTATGCTTTAGGATAGCCTCTTCATCTCGCCCCTTCTTAAACTTTCAAAATCTTCTCTCTTTTTCGAAAATTTCTTCTTTCAAACTAGAACCACTTTCATAATAAACCTTGACTTTGTCAAATGCATTTTCAAACTTATTTTCTCAATAAATACTAATCAATCTTAAGCATACTTAGACCATTTTTCATAAGACATAAAAAACACTTAACTCATCCAAACCATTTTGTGTCTTTGTGCACAAATTTAACTTTTTTATAAGGTTTAGACATGAGTCAATTACATAGTTGAGAGGTAATTCTCTTATCTCCATAGTTATGATTAAGTGTTCATTCTTTTACACTTGAGAGGGTTAGTGGCATACTTGTTGATTTTAATCCAAGTTGGAGCCCTTCTCAATAGTGATGCAAAAGTCCATTTTCATACACTTATGGGTGACTTGTTGAGTATTCTCCTTAAAATGACAACTTGTCTTCCCATTTAAAATCAATCAAAACAAATCCCTTTTGTTATTTTTACCAAGAAGTACGAGGTTTTGATCCTCCATTGCACTTTGTAGGTACGTAGGCACGAGGCTCAGGATGTTTTGTCAAACACAAAAATTATTATAAAAAATACTTCTCTTCTCACCTCCACCATCTTTTGCAAACAACACTTTTTAAGCCAAACACTAGATTTTCAAAGAGATTCCTATCGAGTAATATAGACGTTTTGGCAAGAATAATAACAAGCTCCAAAGTTCAATTTCTTGAGGAGTAATAGTAGCATTAGCAGTAATATCATGAAAGATTTGGCAAGAATCATTCATTCTTCTATTGTAGTTGTCCAATACTGAGGACATTATTTCACAAGTCAGGTAGGTAGTATACATCAGTAATCATGTATGTCCTTCTACCAATGCATAACTTCATATTCCATTTCTTAATAATATATACATTTTTGAGTTGTCTCCTAATTTGAAAGTTTCCCTAAAGCTTCCATCAAACTCAAAGAACTAAACTTTAACTCCAACCTTATGATTGTTATAGCCAATTCAATATACCATATTTCCTCCTTAGCACAACTTCATAATTCACTTTTGACCTTCATAATCATCTCTTCTTCATAATTAAATTTTGCATAATTAGCATTTTCTTTCCAGTTAGGACATTCACTTTAATAGTGGCCTAGCTTATGGAACTTGTAGCACTCTACAAATTTTATATTTTGTCTACTTCTTCCATAAGCTCTACTAAGAATCTTCCTTTACCTCTCTCGGCATCTCTTCTTGCATTGGAAACTTTCGGGGCTTGTTCCTTAATGAAATCTATTTGACCCTTCATTCTTTTTTTACTCACAAGAATTCTACTTTGAAATTTGTCAATGGAAATAAATTTCACATCATTGGACTCTTCAATGGAACCACATAGTTGAATCTTGCTAACATCGACCTCAAGATCTTCTCCACAACCAATACTTGCTCCATTTTTTCTCCATGAGCCCTCATTCTATTGGCAATCGCAAGTGTTCTTGTAAAGCTACAAAAATCATTGAATCATTTGTTGGGGATGGTAAAATGGTAAGATGCTATATTGGCTAATTGTGATCGATGCACAAAATCAACTAGTAAATAAGAAAATGCTCTAGATGGATATGAATAACTTTGCCAGTTCTATATAAGAACCATGGATGATTAAAAATAAATTTGATATTTTCAATTTCTACCACTAATTTATTTAATTCTGGTTCTTCTCAAACTTAGGCTAAATGAAGTTACAAAGGAGATTTAGTGTGTATTTGTTAAAAAATATCAAACTCACATAAAGTAGTTAGGTCATTTTTTTTCTAAATGCACATAAGTGAACTTTGAGTATGCTATGGGAGAGAGCAGTCAGCATTCCGTTAAGTGACTGGATCGACTTCTTCGAGTTCGGGGTAGGGATTTCGGAGAATGCCCTACATTTGTCGGGGTTCGCCTCGATTCCCCTCTCCGTGAGGTAGAAGCCGAGGAACTTCCCTGCGTGAACACCGAAGGTGCATTTGTCGGGGTTGAACCTCATGCGACATTTCCTTGCCGTGTCGAACACTTTCTTGAGATGAGCAGCATGGTCAACTTCTTCTGCAGATTTGACGATCATGTCGTCCATATAGACCTCGAGCACGTCGCAGATATCTGCCCGGAAGACCTTATTCATCATCCGTTGGTAGGTGGCGCCAGCATTTTTCAAGCCGAAGGGCATGAAAGCGGTATGCTGCTTGTCGGCCTCGTCCATGGGGATTTGGTTGTACCCCGAGTAGGCATCCATGAAGGATAGTAATTTGAATCCTGCAGAGTTATCGACCAGCTGGTCGATGTTAGGTAAGGGATAAGAGTCTTTCGGGCATGCCCGGTTAAGATCCGTGTAGTCAACGCACATCCTCTATTTTCCAGTATTTTTCTTAACGAGTACAACATTTGAGAGCCAAGTCGTGTACTTGGCCTCAGAAACAAAGTTTGCCTCTAAGAGGTCTTTTACTGCTTTTTTAGCAGCCTCCATTTTTTCCGGAGACTGCCTACGCCTACGTTGAGCTATAGCCCTAGCGGCCGGATCTATAGTCAGCTGATGACAAGCTACTTCAGGGTCCAGTCCGGGCATCTCTGCAGCACTCCAGGCGAACAAATCTGCATTTTCTCGGAGGCATGCCTTCAGTTGCCTCTTCACCAGGTCGGGGAGTCCATAGCCAATCTTCACGCTTCGATCTGGGCTGTCACCGAGAGGAACCAGCTCGAAATCTCCATCTAGGACGGGGCGCGTTGGGTGGAGAGGCTACCCATTGATTTCAACTGGGAGGTCCTCGCCTGTAGCTTTGTCCTGCTCCCCGGGAAACCTGCTGTCAAGGTCGACCGCGCTGACCGGCGGAAGTGGAACCTGCACGACGTCTGGAGGTTCCTCAGCCTGAGTCTTGGGTTTGACGCCACCGACAACACTCAGACCCTTGATTGCTGCGTCGAAACATCTTCTGGCCGCGTTGATGTCCCCGTGGAGGGTGACCACACGTCCACGCTTCGTGTAGTACTTCATCTTTAGGTGGACCGTTGATGGTATGGCCGTCAGTTCCGCCAATGTGGTCCTCCCCATGATGCTGTTGTAGAGGGACGGGCAGTCCACCACCAAGAAATGCGTCTTCACCTGTCGGGCAGTTTCCTCAATCCTGAAGGTGACCATCAACTCCACGAAGCCCCATGGTCTGGTGGTCGCGCCATTGAAGCCTTGTAGGTCTGACCCAACGTACGGGGATAAGTGTCTCTTGGTCAGCTGGAGGGTCTCGAAGAGGTGGACGTACATGATGTCCACCGAGCTCCCCTGGTCAACCAAAATTCTGTGGACATCAAAATTGGCCATCTGTGCCCGGATCAGGAGGGGGATGTAGGCGTTAGGTGCCCCACCGGGAAGTTCCTCGAGGTAGAAGGTAATCGGATTTGATCTTCCCTTAACCCTCTCGAGGGTAGGGGCTCGAGGAGTTGTTGCTTTCAGTTCGTCGAATTTCCTCTTTATTGACCCCACGGTCAAACGGTCAGGGGCTCCGCCAGATATGACCAGGGCTTGGGGGAAAGACTCCCAGGTACTGCGGGCACTTATCGACTCTTCTGCTGGGAAGCTCTTCCACATGTTTCGGACAGCTTCAGGGTTGTCGAGTTCTCCCGAAAAGCCAAAGTCTTCAGATCGCGTGATGCTCAACGCGACTTGCAGCGATCCGTTGTTGGGAGAGGGAGTTGACTCCTTGACATTCTGGGCCTCCTGGCCGCTGGGGGGGGCCTCTTGCTGCTTGGCGTACTTCTTCAGGTACCCTTCTTTAATCAGCGTCTTGATTGCGTCCTTAAGGTAGACACAATCCTCAGTAACGTGCCCGTGACTGCGATGGAACCGACAGTACTTGGACTTGTCAGCATTTGGTTTGGGAGCCGTCGGTTTCGGGAAGCGGATTCCCCCTTTGACGAACTCTGAATTGGCACAGTCACTATAAATCCGCGCGCGGGACGCGTTTAGCGGTGTGTAGTCTTTGAAAAGGCCAGACGGTCCCCGTGATTCGCGGGGCTCTTTGGTCCGGGCTACTTTTTTTCTTTCCCCACCTCACCTAGGTGGAGGGGAGTCTTCTCTTCTCCTGTCTCCACCCCGCCTGGGTGGAGGGGAGTCTTCTTCCTTGTTGCCGCGGGGGCCTTCTCTGCGCCTCGAATCGAGGGCAATTTGCACGGCTTCAGCTTCCTCGAACTCAATATGCGACTGAGCTCTCTCGAGGAGGCCTTCAAAGCTGCGGGGACGGTGTATTCCGACGGATTCTGCGAACTTGGATCCTAGTCGCAAACCCTTGATGATGAGATACATTTTGATGTGATCGGTCACGTGGATTTCGACCGCTTCTTTGTTGAACCTCTCGATGTAGCTCCGGAGAGGTTCATCTTTCCCCTGAAAGATGGCTTCCAGGGAGGCTATCGTCTTCGGATGTCGACGAGAAGCCGTAAAATGTTTTCGGAAGCGCTCCCTCAGGACCCTCCACGACGTGATTGATTCAGATGCTAGGTTTTTGTACCAAGCCATGGCCCCTTTCCGAAGAGTCGTAGGGAATAGTCGACATTTGATAGCGCCGAAGACGTTCCTGAAATCGAGCAGAGCTTTAAAACTCTCGGCATGGTCATCAGGATCAGATGTCCCGTCATATGTCCCCAAGGATGGGGGCCTCTCCAGGCCCTTAGGAATAGGGGCGTCCATGATGTGCCTGGCCAGAGGGGTCCGGTAATCGTCATCCTCGCTGGCTCCCGGAGACACAGAGGGGGAGTGTTGTCCATGAACATAGTGACGCCTCGGGGAGTGGTCTTTTGGGCGGCCTCTGGGCTCCTCGGCATCCGGCCTACTCCTTTTATTTTTCGAGGAGCGAACTGGCCCCTTTGGTGGCGGGGAGCGGTGGCGTTTCTGAGGATGTTCCGGCTAAGTACGCTCTAAGCGCGGCCTGCGACCCCTGTGAACTGGGGAGGGGCTGCGAGATGCCTCCGGGGACTGCGAATGTCTTGGAAATGGCGGTGGTCGGTGCCTTCGCTGGGAAGTCCGACCACGACCTTTCTCCAGCGCCTCGATCCGGATGTTCTGGTTGAAGATCATCTGGTTGGTCTGATTGACCAAAGCAAACAGGGCAGCAGTGCTTGGGTCCGCATTTGGCGGCGGGTCTATGGGCTGGAAAACGACCTGGAGGACTGTTTCATGTCCGTCTTGGTGAGCTGTCTCGTACTCCACATCCTCAGAAAATGGTGAAGCGGTGAGTCCGTCTCTGATGTCGTTCTCCACGACAGGTTGGGCAGCGTTGCTGTCGACGCGGTTGCCATTACTGAGTTGCACGATAACGTTGTCTAGAGCTTGATTCGCCGACGGGTTGGCCATGATGGTTGTTGAATGGAGAAAGCTTTGGTTTATCGAGCAGAAAAACGGGGAAGCTTACAAATTCCCACAGACGGCGCCACTGATCGTACCTGGATCAGACAGTTGATAGTGGTCAACGGCGTCTGGAATGGCAGCTCCGGTGTTGGTGAGAGACGGCCGGGGGGGGGGGGGGGGGGTGTACCTGCAAGGTACTTCGACGCTCAAGTGAGAGAGTGTACAGAATAACCACAAATACAGAAAGAGTAGAGTGGTAAGAAGAATGTGTCTAACCTGACCCTCTCAAATGAAAGGGTATTTATAGAGAGCCCCTAGCGCGGGGCCAACGGTTACCTGCAGTGGGCTGGATCAACTAGGCCCACTCCAATCAACTACTAGGGCTTACGTGTAGTAGTGAAGACCAGCACGTGGTCTTCGCCCTAGAGTAACTGCTCCTAGATTTCCGGAAGTAGGGCAGACCGAATCCTTCGGACGTGGGAGGTTACTTGGAACGTGTCCACGTGGTATGGACCGTTGGGTACTCCTCGCGGGGAGGAGCCTTCTGGGTCGAGGAGATATGAATCCCGTAGAATGGACATGGCCTCGCGGGGAGGAGTCATGTCCGTCGAGGAGTGATGTGTAGCATTCTCGCGGGGAGAAGCTGATCTGTCGAGGAGATACATCTCAGCAGGGTGTGATGTCCGCCTTTCCTATTGTCCCTAGTGCCTGACACTGCCTAAGTGCCCGGCGAAACTGTGGCTTGCACGTGGCAGTCACGTGTCTTGCAGAAGGACCTTATTGGGCCTCCCCAGACTGTATGGGTTGGGCCTGCTCGACTGTTGGGCAGCCTCGGCCCAGTCTAGAACAGATATATTTAAATTAAAATAACAAAAAAGAATGAAAAATAAAAATATCATATTATATACTTATTTAACTATACAAATAAATAATGTTTATAATTTTTTGCGTGTGCGAATTAAAGAAAATAGACATACAGACATGAGAATGAGAATGCATATCACAAATTTTATTGCATAAATAATTTAAATTAAATAAAAGTGTGTGCATAGTAAAAAAAAACGGAGTGCCCGTTTGAACGCTTATAATACTAATAATAATAATAGTAATAATAATAAGTTGTCATTAAAAAATGCATTTAATATTAATGAAATTACTTATAGACTAAGGAAATTTATTAATAATCAGTCTTTAAAAAAATGCATTTAATATTAATGAAATTACTTATAGACTAAGGAAATTTTCTCACGCTTAGTTTAATATAAAAACTCAATTACCTAGAAGAAATACACCTGATTTTGAGCTTTCAATTGAGTACTTTTATTTAATCTTTTCTTTTGACCAAGATCTTAATCTGATGGTATTTTATTATTTCCTTTGACCATTAGGGAAATAGAATCTGAAATCATTAATGGATAAAATTCCATAAAATATAAAATTATTAATTTAATGGTTCCTTAACGTGAATCATGATATTGTTTGAACTATATATATAGGTGTACAATCCAATTGAAAGAAAATTGTATTTTTCAACACTTTTCTAATCTTTTGCAGCATTGAACTTCATCAGTCAGTAATTTTTGCTATGAAGTTTGATACTAACTCAGTTGTATCTGCAATGGCGAAGTTTGATACCAAGCCATTTGTATCTGCAATGGCTTCAATTGTGCTAATGCGCACCATAAAAAACGAGCTCATTCCTCATGAGCTCCTTAGCTTTTTTCAATCTGGATTTGATCATATTTCTCGTCGATTTTCGGCACAATTCACAGTAGTCATTGAAGAATTTCAAGGGATGGCAAGAAACCAAGTTTTCGAGGCTGCAGAAGCCTATCTAGGAACTAAAGCAACTGTCTCAACAGAAAGAGTTAAAGTAAGCAAATCGGAAGATCATAAAAACCTTTCATTCAATATTGATAGAAATGAAGAAGTAAGTGATGTTTTTGAAGGTGTTAGTGTAAAGTGGAAACTTATCTGCATACAAGTGGACTCCTCGCGGATACGTCATTTCGATAGCGACTCCTCGGCCGTGGCAGAAATAAGATCCTATGAGCTAACTTTTCACAAGAAACACAAGAACAAGATTTTCAATTCATATTTGCCGTATGTGATGGAGATAGCTCATAAGATTAAACAAGGAAACATGGCGATCAAGATTCACTCAAACGAATATGGTTGTTGGGGCCGCGAAGTTAAATTCAACCATCCAATGAGTTTCTATACTCTTGCAATTGATGAAAAGCTTCAAAGGGAAATTGTGAATGATTTGGACAAATTTTTGAAAGCTAGAGAGTTTTATAGAAGAACTGGAAAAGCTTGGAAACGCGGTTATTTGTTGTATGGTCCTCCTGGTACAGGAAAGTCTAGCTTGATTGCGGCCATGGCTAATTATCTCCACTATGATATCTATGACTTGGATCTCACTGTTATTGGGGATAATAGGGAATTGAAGCAACTGATTCTTGGCATGTCGAATCGTTCTATACTTGTGATAGAGGATATTGATTGCACTATTAAACTGCAGAATCGAGAAGAAGACACCGAATCCGTAGCCTCTAATAATGGACACAATAAGGTATGTATTCAATTGTATGCATCATTTGGCCTATAATTTTTGATTAATTGGTAAGAATTGTTGTGCTCAGAACATTGATCCATGTTAAATATTTCAAACAGGTGACACTATCAGGACTATTGAATGTGACAGATGGTCTTTGGTCCTGCTGTGCTGAGGAACATATAATTGTTTTCACAACAAATCACAAAGAAAGACTTGATCCTGCTTTGTTAAGACCTGGTAGAATGGACAAGCAAATTCATTTGTCATATTGTAACTTTTATGCTTTTAAGCAATTGGCAATGAGCTATCTTTGCATTACGGAACATGAACTATATGAAAAGGTTGAAGAACTTTTAGGAGAAGTTCAAGTTACTCCAGCTGAAGTTGCAGAAGAGCTAACAAAGGATGTTGATGCCACAGAATGTCTACAAGACCTTATCCAGTTCCTTCAAGACAAGAAAAAGATCAAGGAAGATGTTACGGATGAAGGAAATGTCAAAGGCGGTAGCTCGTGGATTATAAGCTAGTGTTGTATTAACTTCTGTTGAAGTCGAAGAAGCTCTGTTGAAGTCAAAAAACATTTGTAGCTGTTGAAATATGTTAGCTTGTTGTTTAAGTTAGTATGTCGAATTGGGTCAGTCTGTTGGGTCAATTGTTTAGTATATTAGTTGAAAGCTATGGTTTAGTTATCTTATAAATAACAGACTAGTCATCACTTCTCCAATCAATCCCTGATAATCCTAACCAAAGGGAGAAAGTGGTGTGTTTCTCATTCAATTATAAACATTGTTCCCTAATGTGTAATCGAATCAAGAGTTCAGTTTTATATCACTTTGAATTGTCTTTCTCTTCTATTCTCTCTTTTCTTTTACTATGTGGTTTTCTTACTAATCAAGAAACATATCATACTCTGTTTTATGGGCATTGTTTTCACAACAAATTGGTACGTTGATCGTGGAGTAGAAGATGCAATCAACAAATTATGAGGTCCTGAGTTCGAAGGAGTCTAGGTCTAACTTTCGGAGGCTACGCGGGGCGAAAGCTCTCGGGTGGATTAGTCGGTACGGAAGGAAGGATACCACTCTATAAAAAAAAAACAAATTATGAGATAGAGAAATTCACTGGTGTGAATGATTTCGGTTTGTGGCGCTTGAAGATGCAAGTCCTACTGATTTAGCAGGGTTTGTTAGAAGCGTTAAAAGGATCAGAGAAGATGGATGTTGACCTAATGGAGAAGAAGAAGATGACGATGATCGAGAAAACCCAAAATGCTATCATATTGAGCCTTGGTGATAAGGTTTTCCGGCAAATCTCGAAGGAGAAGACGATAATGGGTGTGTGGAGCAAACTTGAGAGTTTATATATGAATTTTAAAATGTGGGCCCAATTTTTAAATAATTTTATAATGGAAAACAAAAAAATAATAATAACTAAAATTGTAAGTGGGCCATATTATGTAAATCGTTTATGAATTAGATGTGGAACAACAAATAATGGTGTTGTATAATGCTAAAACTATGAATGATACAAAAAAGATAAATAAATCTTCTTGATGAGAAAAATAGGAGAAAAATTTGTACAAGTGATGTAGGAAGTAAAATTGTGTGTGAGTTTAGAGAAATAACTACATACATGATACATATTGCAAAACATAAACTTGTTACAAAAAGAGTAATATTCAAATAAAAAAATCTAAAGGATACCAGAACAACATATAATAAATTATTTCTTCTCCATCTTGAGATGTTTGCGATATAGTCTGGTTGAAGACTGTTCTCCTTAAGCAAACTCTTTCACAGTGGATGACTCGCTAGACCTATGAAGTGCACTTCTTTTGCTATGGTTGACATGAGTGACTGACTGTGGTTGTTTTTTAGGAGTTATGAAGTCCTGATAAAAACACAACATCAAAACAAACCAAACACGTTGTGTAATTACAAACTAACATATAATATACATGTCATAAAAATAATTCATATTTAATAAACTGTCTTTGAAGAAGGAACATGAGGTAATGATTGTCTATTCAGTTTAGAGGTAATTTTAAATTCCTGCCACAAAAAGAATACAATTATAATATGAATCATAATGCTTTGATCACATACATTTGGATAACAACACAAACAATAGTATTGCAAAATGTTAATATTATGGAATGTATATTGTGATGATATTTCATTTATCAGCAAATGTTGCTTCATCTAAACATTCCTAATCTAATTGTATAAGGGGATCATAAAAAAATTAGTAAAATGTATGATAGGATGAAAATAAAGGTAAATAAACAAATGTAATTGAAAGTCATATATATGATACATGCAGAATTATCTCATATTAACTACGGTGAACGTTGGGTCCTGTAACAAAAATGAGTAGTATTATATTGAGATCAAATATATGTATAAAATTATGAGACAAAATAGGCATGTGTTTGTGAAATACCTTGCAAACATCCCAGAGTGAAACTAACTTCTTAATTGTGTCACCTGGGTTGCCATTTGACTTTGAAGGCATATTTTTTACCAAGCAATTTATAAAGAACCAAAGGAAATTCTAGTGGATCATCAACATCAGCCTATATGAAAATAAAAATTATAAAATAAAAACAACAAATTTGTTGAAATTAGAAAAAATATATGATCAAACCTCAACCGTTGTTTCACGGAGTTGAGCAGCAGAAATTTCCAATAATTTTGAACATTCACGATCCCAGAAAACGAAAATGGCACGACAACCATCATCGAGAACTTCAATCTCGATTTTGTACCTGAACATGTTTCATTAATTTCATAATTGGATTACATAATGTATGACTATGAATGACTGATTAAATAATACCTATAAATCTCGGTTTCTGTTGAACGGCCACTTTTGCATTTATAAGGTGGACAAATTTCTTTAGCCACTCTTGGACACATGTAGCATGCCTGGTAATACCAATTGTTTCCAGATGCTTATCAATAGTAGAAACAGTGACACACCAAGTCAACTCCCAAATGTAACAGGTTAAAACAATATTGATGGTTTAAGGTAGAACGATAAATGAATCATTAAAAAGAACCATAAAGATACTTACATCCGAAAGCTTTATAATATCACTCAGACAAAGAGGTGTAGCTTGTGACATGAACTTATCATAAAAAAAAAAGTAATTTGAGAGGCAGAAGAGTTTTGTGACCACATATTAAAATGTGTACTCATAAGTTGACTTGAAGTTCCAACATGGGAGTCCTTTGGTAGCCAATACTTAAAAAATGAATGTTTTAAATGGTTAGTTATTCAAATCACAGAAATTAAAGGTATATACTGTAAAAGATATAATTTTACCAAAGAGTATCTTTTTTGAAACTCAACAATGTCATTGAGGTCTTCGTTGATATGCATATTTGTGATAATGTAAGTATTCGACACAGATAGAGGATACTTCCCTTAATGAGTATATATACATTAAAATGAAATATATCAAACACATATCTTAAACGTATATTAAAGCCACAACTAATAAATCTATGGAACGTACTTTCCTCTTTTATTTTCACATACTATAATAACACTATTGTAGGGCCAAGATCCTTGTTTTGTTGGTTGTAGTAAATGAATTTCGCGACATATGACTCCCATATTCTACAATTCAAAGTTTTATTCCTATCATTATATCCATGAAACAATATTTAGTAATATATAACACATAAATTTTTAACCAAGTTGAAAAAATTAATAACATGAACCAAAAAATTACCCCGGGTTTTCTAAAATTAGGTTGACTTATTGTTTCTTGGTGCCAACATTCATTTGGGTGTGTCGCCTCTGCGAAAATCAACAGGCGGAAAAGACATAAGAGTCGCCACCGAACGTTATTTATCTCGACGTAGGGAAAGGAAACGATCGAAGAAAACCTAACATAAGGGAAAAACATGGCCATCACAACCATAGCTTGGGTTCGGGATTCGGTTACGCGAGAGGAAGGTATTAACACCCCTTCGCGTCCATCGTACTCGATGGGATCCATGCTTGTTGGTCTAATCAAAGGGTGTGGGTATCTGAAGCTCTAATGCTAACTAGAAAGGAAAAAGAAAAGGTGACTCGGTAGGACATCGCCGTCCTAGGCCTACGTATTCTCTCTAGAACGGGAAAGTCAGTGTCAACGTAGTTGGGAGAACTACGGGATTGTGGTAGAAGGTTGCTCGCCAAGACATCTTCGTCTCATGGCTACGTATCCTCAATCTAACGAGAAAGAGGAAATAAGAGCAGGCGTAGTTCTACCTACAAGGTCATTAAGTGTTTTTTATGAGCGACGTTAAGTTCGCGTCCGGCAGTTAGGGTCGATGCCTGTTTGCGACAAAACGTAAGTAACATGCTCTTTTTTTAAAATGATTTGAAACCCAGTTAATCCCGAAGGATAAAATGATTTAAACTTTGTTTGTGTTTTTTAGACAGAAGTGGCTTAAGTTAGTTTGAAACTTGTATTGCACTAAAGTCTATGACATAGGATCGAATGCGTCGCAAATCGACCCAAGACGAGATGCATGCTAAACACTCTAGGAAAGTGAAAGGAAGCCCCCACTCTCCATTTCCCATGTACTTAAGGCTCATGGCGTACAATACTGGTTGCATTTATTATGTATTTTGAACTTGTTTTGAGATGAGAGGAAAAAGACTCAAAGTTGCAAAGAAAACAACTAAGGGAAACTATGTCCTAATGTTGTCATTGTAGCGCGATTTTTGTGGTTTCGAAGCACTATCGCTTGGGTACTATAGTTCGATTCATTTTTTATCCAATTAAATCTGATGAAGGAAGGGAAATAGATGTCTCCAATTAACCCTGCTTGCAAACTGAGGTTAAACAGTCAAAACTGTTGATTTACAGATGCTATCAAAATAGGGGGTTCGCCCTTTGGGGTTATTTTGTTGAAAACAATGTCGGGGTAGGGTGTTAGGGAGCGATGCTATTCGGTTGATATATGGGATTTTGGGTTTTTGATTAGTGTGCTCGCTAAGATTTTTCAATCTCATGCCTACGTATTCCCGAGATAGGGAAATCAGAGCGATCGTAGTTCCTCCTATTCTATGGGAGGAAAAAGGTTGTTTTGGTGTCTTGTTCAAAGCCCAAGACGTGAAGCTAAAGGTGGTTTGTATCTTGTTCAAAGCCCAAGATGTAAAGCTGAATGGTCTATTTGTATCTTATTTGAAGCCCAAGATGTGAAGCTAAAGGGTTTTGACTTCAAAGAGAATTTGTCATCTCTAAAGAAGGGTTTGTCTGTCACAACTGTTGGGTGACTGATTATAAAGGAGAATAACTTTAACTGGGATCTGGGAATCCAGTAATGCTATAATTTCCTTTATAGGGGATTTTCAACCTGAAGGAGAAGACTTTAACTCAGTGTAGAGCAATGCCATCTTTCCTTCGGAATTTCTCATACTAAAAGAAGGACAGTGGAGTGGATGTAAATAATCCAGAGGCTTGCCGCTTACAGCAATTTAGATGAAGGAAAAGGAGTTATTGATGTTCGTATACTGTGAACGAGGCACAAATTTGATGCTAAAAGGTTGATTGACTCAACCGGGGTTTCCTTATACAAAGCCTAAGAGGAGGCTATTGGCCCAACAAGAGGGTGTTTTTATGTGTCTCGTACGAAGCCCGAGAGAGAGGCTACAAGGGTTGACTCAACAAGATAGTGCTTTGGTATCTCGTACGAAGCCCGAGATGGAAGCTAAAAGGGAGTTGACTCAACAAGAGAGTCTTTTATACTCAACAAGAGAGTGATTTAGTATATCGTATGAAGCCCGAGATGAAGGCAATTGGAAGATTGACTCAACAAGAGAGTCTTTTTATACTCAACAAGAGAGTGTTTTGTATCTCGTATGAGGCCCGAGATGGAGGCTAAAAAGAGGTTTGACTCAACAAGAGAGTCTTTTATAGTCAACAAGAGAGTGTTTTTGTATCTTGTACAAAGCCCGAGATGTAGGCTAAAAGGTCTGACTCATCAAGAGAGTCTGAAAAGGTTAGCTCCGCTGGGGAGAATCATTGTACAAGGCCTAAGAGGAGGCTAACTTCACTGAAGAAGGATCATTATACAAAGCCTAAGAGGATGCTATCTTTCCTGAGGAAATGATCATTATACAAAGCCTAAGAGGAGGCTAATGGTTACTGTTTCAGTTGAGTGACAGGTCCAATATGTTGGCTAAAAAAGAAAATCAGTTCTTATATGGGTAACGTCGTACTCATGGATTTGATCTGAGGATCGGGATTATTTTCTGTTCTATAAGGAAATGGGGAATCCAAAGGAGCTTTAGACTGTCCGAGTCTTATGGGTTTTATCTTCCCATTTTTTAAAGGAGCTTGAGAATGTCTTTGAGACTCAAGGAAATTAGACTGTCCAAGTCTAGAGTTTTATCTTTTGTACTATGCTTAAGAGAGATTAAGAGACAATACGTTCGCGGTAGAAAGATCTAGACTCTTTGAAAGATTGTTCTATTAAGATGACTAATTTCTGTTCCTATACCTTTAAGAGGTCATCGGGATAATTTGTACTAAGCCCAAGAGGAGGCGAGAGTAACTTTTAAGAAGCCGAGGGACAATTTGTACGAAGCCCAAGAGGAGGCTATCTTCCCGGAGGAAGAATCATTATACGAAGCCTAAGAGGAGGCTGTGAAAACTTCTAAGCCGACGGGTCCTTGTACAACGCCCAAGAGGAGGCGGGGATGCTTTTAGGAAGCCTTTGGGTCCTTGCACTAAGCCCAAGAGGAGGCTGATGAACAGTTCCAGAAGGGGTTTCACTTGGAACAATGGCCTTCTGTATATGGACTGTTTAAGGGGGAGATTTCTTAGATCTAGTTATCTAAAATTGTTGTAAAAGAAAATTCCCATGGTTTAGGTTATGTTGAAATGTCCGAGAGAACGTCGGATGTAAGGAGACTAGGTTCTGTCTAGTTCTAGATGTAGTTGCCGGGGAAACTCTAAATATATATACTATTATTATATAGTTGGCATGAGTTTACGAAAGAAGACCTACAATGAAAACAGCCCCACAATACAATTATATACATATGAAAGCGGTAAATGAAAGCAGGTAAACACTTACTCGGTTGTAGAGCTTCCATGCTGTTTTGTTAGTTTGTTCAACAAAGAAAACTTTGATAACAATATCATATGCAAAATCAAAGGAGAAAGTGGTTTGAAAAGATTGTTGGGGCTTATAGCTCAAGGAGAGGCCCAAGGTTTTATCAGTGATTGCACTGTGAATTTGTACAAAGGGACTTATATAAGTGACTGGGGCCCAAAAAGGTTTTCTGTACAAAGGGATGGGTCTTATACTCTCTCAAGAGGCCCAACAGTTTATTTTTATACAAGTGGTGGGGCTTACAGCTCAAGGAGAGGCCCATGGTTTTTTTTAAAAAGGCGACGATCGCGTTGTGACTTTTGAAATACAACGGGACTTATACAACATTTGAGGCCCAAAAATGGTCTGTATTTACAAAGGATTAGGTCTTACACTCTATTAGAGGCCCAAAAATTGTTTGAAGAAAAGAAATGGGGCTTATAACACGAGGGTAGGCCCAAGGGTTTTATTTAAACGGGCGATGATCGCGCCGAACTTTTTGAAATACAACGGGACTTATACAATACACTGAGGCCCAAAATGTTTTGTTTTTCAAAAAGGGTTGGGTCTTACACTCTACTAGAGGCCCAAAAATTGTTTTTGTACCAGTGATGGGGCTTACAGCTCAAGGAGAGGCCCAAATAGGTTTTGTTTTTTCAAAACGGCGATCGTGCCGAGGTTTTTGAAAGCACAGTGAGTCTTATACGATGACCGAGGCCCAATTTATTTTGGTTTAAAAAGGGTTTGATCTTACACTCTATTAGAGGCCCAAAAATGTTTGAAAAAGATTTGTTAGGGTGAAAATCAACAAAACTCTAATTTCATCATTTTTTAAAGTAATTATTCAAAGAAAATTAATTAAAATGATACAAATACCAAATAAGTTTTAATAAACAACTTATGATCTTTGGTTAAGGTTTGAAAAATGATATTTTAATCACAAGATGAATTAAAACTCATTTGGTTTTGATTTTTCAAGATGAATATTCATTTTCAAATGTTTAAAAAACAATGAAAATGAACTTATTCACAAAAATACTAATTATATTAAATAAATAATATAAATCTAATTTTTTTTGTGGAATAAAATATTTCAACATTTTTGTGATTTTTTGCAAAAAGAACCAATAAAAAATAATTAAAATTGAGTGAGTTATTAATTTTTTAAATCATTTAAAATAAATATGAAAAATAACAAAAAAAATAGGAAAAAGTGGTAAAAAAAAGAGGTCTGGGGCGAGGGGGATTCAAACCCCAGACCTCTTTGCCAATACTCACAAACCAGCTGATCAACCACTGGGGCGCAATGTCAATTCATTAAACATATGGCAAGTGAAAAATATATAGAGAACTTGGTTGGAAAACCTGAAGAATGGCGCCATGGCCATCTTCTTCCCCGAGCTCGTGCATGAAGCCCCCTATCTCACTCATCTCTCAACCATTTGACATGATTCAAACACCAAACTCGTGTGTTTTTTAACAAGGAACAAGATGGCAATACTTGATTTTATTTATTTTCAGTGTATAGCAAGTTATATCATCACGACCATATGAACCCTAATTTTGCAAAAGTAGTCGTGCAGACATGGTTATGAGGGCTATGATCAAATTTCTTGAGGGGAAACACTCAACACATGATGGCAATCAATTGGCAAAAATATCATGCGAAGAAATATGCATGGATCATGAAGATGGAGTTTTGAGGCTTACCTTGATGCAAGCTGAAATGGAACTCTGCACAGATGGTGTTCCAGATGCGATTTGATGATCCCTACAGCTTTAATGGATGTTGTGGAGTGTGTTGCAAGATTTGGAACACTCTGAAAACTTCTGGATCAAGCTGGAGAACTCCAACTGCATAATTGAGACATAATGGCTTGGTTGAAGGGTGATTTTGAGCTAGGGGTGTTACAGTTGGTGTTTAAATGTTTAGACACCTCAAATACATCATATGTGATGTGATTGAGCAATTGGAATGGATTGCTTAGGGCTGCAACTCAAAACTCGATGGTGGTTGCTCAAAAACAAAGAAAATTGGCACTTAAGAGAGATTGAGAGAAAGCAGTGCTATAACTTGCTTTGGTGTGCCTTGAATGATCCATTGGAACCTCTATTTATAGGTGATCAACTCTAGTCTTGGAGGAATAGTGAATGGCTACTGGAACAGATCACCTTCAAACGGATTGGTTGGGCATAAATGCCTCTTGCATTAGGTGTAACAGCTGCTCCAATTAGATCAGCTATGCCTTGACTGAAATCACATTCCTCAGTCATTTTAATTGTTGTTTAATCAGAGAACTTGACTGAGGAGAGTGAGAATCTTGACAATGCACTATTCCACATTAACGCCCTTTGAATTCAAGGTAAAATGTGACAAAATGCATGAACTTCAAGATGGAAGATTCCTTGGCTTTGTGACTCAGCTTTGTAGGTTGGATCAGATGTATTGTGATTGGTTTGAGTACATGTGGCATAATGATCCTTGGTTTTGATTCAGAAATCGTGTGTGGCAAGCAAACATGCAAAATGATTTTTCCAAAACAGCTTGCAGCAGCATGACTTTGGGCATGGATTTCTCTTGGCTCAAGTTGAATTAATTCATGCTGAGAGGCTCTTTGGATTCCTAGAAACATATGCAACAACATTGATGTTTACCTTTGGACTTGATTCAACTTGCAACTATGTGAAAAGATCTCAAAAGTTTTGGTGTTTTCAACAAAATCTGCCTTGGTCAGAATTTTTCTAAGTGTTGGAAAATGATGTATTTTCATGTTTTAGTCATTTTGGCCCAATCATAACTCAGAATCCATAATGAATTGGAGTGAGGTGTAGTTGAATCATTTGTAGAGGGTAATGAGAGCTACAAATCCAACTCTGGATGGGGAAAATGGCCTTGTGGTTTAGGAGTTATGATCCTCTAAAGTTGGTACCCTACTCACTTTGTTCCATAACTTAGAAAAATTTCTAAGTTTTTAAGGTTACCCCTTTTACAAGTTATCCCACTTTCTTGATTTTTCTTGATGAATGATGATTCCAACCACACATTAACATCATTTTAGGGTTAAGGAACCATAATTATGAAAAATCTCAAAAAGTCAAAGTTTGACTTTTGTGCACAGTTGACTTTTTGTCAGATGAATTCCAAACTGTGCGATCCTCTATGAAATCAAGTCCTTGACCTAAATCAAACTTGATGGATTAATTTCATAGGTATTATAGGGTATCTTGAATCATGTCCTAGGGTTAGGGAGCATGTCCTGGTCAAAAGTCAAAGCTACAGTTGACTTTTCTCGCGAAACCCTAACTGTGGTTCATGTGAAATTGAAACTTGTTGCTCAAGCTTCTTGGATCAATCCATGCTTGAAAATGGATCAATGTAGTGTGCTAGAGACCCTCAAACCATGTCTTGAGGTCTTGGCTCATGATTTGTCCCAAAAGTCAACTTAGGGGTGAATTAGGTCAAGAAACCCTAATTCCTGATTTTTGATGAATGCATACCCTGAGGTTAAATTGACTTGATGATTGGGTTTATGATGTCCCTTGGAGCATCCTAGGTTATGCTTTGAAGCATTGGCTCATGCCCAGAGGAAAATTTCCACCTGGAGGCCTTGGTCGACCAAAACCCTAATTTGATGACACTAGCGATCTTGAGGCTTAATCCACCTAGAAGGGAGCAGCCTTGTGCTTAATCCTTGAAGTGTGAGTCCTCTTGATCCTTTGTGGATGTTTGAGAGGTTTAAACAGGTTGAAGATCATGTCATTCCTTGATCTGATCTTTTGGCTGAGGCTCAAAGAGAGCTTGAAACCCTAATTTTGATTGTAGTGGATGCTCACCCATCTTCGAGGAGACTAATGGTTCATCCATATTGTGATGATGATTTGCACAATGATGAGAAATCTTAGTGGTCAAAATTTGGGGTATGACAGTCATGCATCATGGCCCTAAGATTGAGGTTACGGGATTATCCTACTTGTTATCATACATGGATTGCAAACCTAATGTCTCTCCTACCTCCAACTTAATCGGAAATTAAGTGGAACTAGGAATCCTAAGGGATCATGTGAACATCACAAGTAAACATTAGACTAAACAATCACCAAAGAGAAAAGAGAAGGGAGAAGTAAGATGAAATAGAATCCATGTAAGTGTAAGCAACCATTTAAAGCACCACAAATACTTACCATCTCCAAGCCAAGATCAACTAATGAATAGTTGAAAGCAAAATGTAAAAACATGCAATTATGACTATGTTAGAGTCCTAAGACTACACTAGTATGAATATCCAACAACAACCAACGTTAGAAGTGTCTTAAAGGTATGAGATCCTAATAGGGGCAGTAACTAAACACACCAAATCCTATCCATGTCAATATCCTAAAGGATCCAAACACTTGTCATCCACAAACCAAGTCAAAAAAGTCCCACAAATGGGAGCCAAGCCAAGTATTCAAGCCACACATGAGATGTAAACATGTCATTTCTAATTTTGAAGTAATGATAAGTGGTCACGAAAATATCTCACATCTTGTTCAAAAAGTTTGCAAGTTACACACAAATGTGTCATCTCAAACATGTTTCAATCAATCATGAACATAATGGACAAACAAACATGAAAAGAACTTATGAAAGGACCTAAACCAGAAGTAAATCATGTTATCCAATGTGTAAACATCTCAAATCAACATCAATGTCCTCGTGGCAAACCAATCTCCAAAGATATTACAAGCATCTAGCAAGATTAACACTTAAACAATTCTCTAAAGTCATGTTTAGTGTAATGCAAGTAAAAGATCATTCAAACCAAATCAAATGTGCACCTAAGTACATGAGGCAGTAGCATATAACATGTGAATTAAGTTTAAAATATTAATGATGTCCCATGAGATTCATACCAATTTGCATCCAAAGGTTTAGGCAATTCTATGCAAAGATATTTCCTAAATCATGCACCAAACATTTGTGAACAAACAATGATTAAGCACATACAAAGTTGACATGTGAAGGACCTAAGTTAGAATTAGAACCATGTATTTAATGCTTAAACCCAATCTCAACATGTCACAAAAGTTTACATCCAACTCCTTCTCCAAAGTCAAGGCAAGTCAAGAACAAAATCACACTTAAACTTCTCATAAAAGTATGCATCTTATCACTCAAGTAAGATAAATGAAATGACATGGTAAAGCAATGTTCAAGCACCCACACCAGAGATAAATGACCCATAAAACCTCCCATTTGAATCCCAAAACCAATGTACAAATATGGCATACAAGTGATGTCAAAGGAATGGTCAAAGTGAAAGCACAATTCATGTTCAACCTTAATGAAGCACATCATCATTTAAGGGCATATAAAATGTCATATGAATCCATGTGGGAAGGTCCTAACTCATGCTAATACATACATGAAAGAGTACATAAAAGATCCCTAATGGAGGGTGGCATAATGATCACATCAAGACATCTAGGCAAGTATCAAGTAGCATCGAGCATCCAATTAGGTTCATACAAAGCATGTCATTCATAATCAAGAAATAATATCCAAGCATCCCAATTATGCCTCAAAACATCACCATGAACATGCTCAATCACATCCCCAAAGTTGCCTAAAGTAGCCTCATACAAATGTTAAACAAGACCTAGTTCTAAACATGTATCCACATGATAGGTTCACATTGGAAAATTGACGAAAAATAGCAAAAGGCCTTTGAAAATTATGAATAATCACCCAAGTCATTTCAAGGCCAGTGAGTAATCACATGCAAAAGAATGTATCCAAATCATGCATCAAAAGCATTCAATTACATGCAAATATCAAGCACATGTCAATGATGATCATCCAAAGCAAAGCTCAAAAAATGAAATTCAAAAGCATTCCAAAATTCATGGACAATGCACCAATACAACATCAACGTGTTAAGCAATCCAATTTCTAATTGCACACCAAAAATCAGGCTCAAAACCTTAGAGGAAGGTCCCTTTCTATGGCTTGCATACAAGGTGTCTCAAAATGAACACATCATAGTCAGAAATTGAGAAAAAAAAATACTAAATGCACCCAAAAGTGAAAATAAAATTCACTAAAAATTAATTAAAACCCTCAAGTATCTCCATGAATTAATTCAGGATTTTATGGAAATATTTTCTATTTTTAAAAATATCAATTTGCAACGTGTAACCAAAAAAAGAAATAAAAAGCATGGAAAAAGGAGGGGGTACTACACCGGTAACTAACTATTTTAATTCCCATGTGAGCTCAAAGATGGGGGTGCGGACAACATTTCCTTAAGCCCAATGCACAGGAAAAAAGGTCCCTTGAAATGCTAGTGTTCAGCAAAAACGAATCAAGGAAAGGGTGGAAAGAACGTCACGTGAGAGGGCCATGCCTCATTAATGAGGTGGCGCCCTCTCACGCATCTGATTACCATCACACGGCTGGGATTAATCACCACAATATCACTTGCCAATTATATTATTCTCAACATTAATATGAAGTGAAAACATTACATGCACACATAACCTTCATCAATGGGTCACGTTGATATTTAAGTGGGAAGAAGACAAAAACAAGCCATGACAAATGAGTGGACGACACATGGTCGTCTTCACCAAGCCTTCATGCATAAAATCGTAAGTTTCAACCTCCATGGCTAAACCTTGCGCAAGAATACATGGTGGAAATAGCTCACTTTATCCCCACCATACACAACCAATTCTTAACCGTTTTACACAAAATAAAAGTCCAAATTGAAGCCCTTGCAACGTAGATTAAAAATCCATGGTTAAAAACTCCATTAAAGCATCATACAAGAAGATTCAAAGAGGATAAATTATGACCACATACTTTGAACTCTCACATTTTTAACCAATCTTTATCCAAACGCAATGCCTCTCCATAGAGGACTTCAGATACACATTAACCACATGATTCCAAGGCCTATGTGATTTTTAAAAGGATGCTAAAGTTTCAAGAATCACAAACCTGGATGAAGCTTTTCTCACGTACAAGAAACCTAATACTTCGTGCAAATCTTCTAATCAACACACCTAGAGAAAAATAAATGCTCTAATCTCCTTGAATCTTGCTAAAATACCAAAATGATGTTGAAGTTGTTGCACTGTTATGGTGAATTTAGCTCAGTGATAATGCATACAGAAGAGAGATTGTGTTATGGAGATGAAGATGGTGAAGAAAGAATGAAGAAAGCTCCAAAATTGGTGCAGATTCGCAACCCTAAAAAATTGGTGGCAATGGAGTTTCTTCAAGTTTTTGATATAATTTTATGAACAATGGACTCTAACTAAATTTTTAGGGTTTTTGAGTGTATAATGGGTGGTTAAGGAGATTTAATCATGGTTAGAAGAGTTAAAGTAAGGTTAAGAAAAAAATGAAAAATGAGAATGGGTTGTAGTGGTGTACACGGGTGGAGTTTATTTGTGTGTTTTAGCATGTGATCATGGCATGATGTGGATGCTGGTAATGGTAATGATGTACTGGTATGGAGAAAGCAACAACTTTTTTATTAAGTTTTCATTTTTTTTCATGCATGGTATATATGGAATGGTTATAGCATGGCATGGTTTATGAAGGTTTTGTCTTGTTAAAAGTGGTAACATGACATGTTGGTATTGGGATTTAATCATACGCATGGCTAAGGTGATAACATCACTTTGGATTTTGGAAATTAAATGAACCATAACAATGAAAATTTTATTTCATGAAGGTGACTTTGGCCATGCATATCTTTGTAAATTCTGATTAAAAAGAGGTGATTTTTGTTGCTTTATAAAGATGGTATTTCATAGAATAATCTTGATGTTGGAAGTAAGTGAAATTGAGATATCAAACATCATGAAAATTGGACTTGAAATCATGACCACCAAACTGAATTTTGAAACTTAGAAAAAATTCTAAGTTTTTTCATTTAGACAACTTAATGATCCCAACATCAAATGATCATAACTCTTGATTTACAAATCCAAATGAGGAGTTCTTTATATGGTTGTGTCATACCCCAAAATTTACCCTTAGATTCTTTGATCTTTTGCATATCATCTAGGTTAATCACATTGCATAGCTAACTATTTTGTCAGGTTTTGTCTTGTTCCTTGTGAATTAGGGTTTGTTTCAGAAGCTTCAAGGGTTGATCATTCAAGGTTTTGGATAGATCCTCAATCAACCAAGTTCTCGTAATCTCAAAAGATCTCCCTTCCTCAATAATCAAGTATAATATAACTTCATCACAAGTTCTTCGAGGCTCAGGTCTTGCAAGATCGAATCAAGAATCAGGCAAGGTTGTCAAGTCAAGGGTGTGTGCGATGTGGTTTGAAATTCAGTGGAAGTTTGACCTAATCTTGGTCAAAGCGGTGGTTTGCTTCAGTATCAAATTATCAGGTTATAGCAAAGACAGTTGTTTCGTGGTGGAGGAACCATCAAAGCTAGTTCATTTCAATTAGGGTTTTAGGTGCCACCTTTCCATTGACTATTTGAGATTTTGTCCATATTCAATTTTTAGGCACAATTGTTGGTTTTCATAAGGAAATTCCATGATAAATTTGCAATTCAATGCCAAGTCTCAATCTTCAATTTAAGGTTCAAATCATAATTTCCATTTCAAGTTTTAAGTCTATAGTCCAATTTCCAAATCCACTCAAAGTGTGCCAATTTTTCAAATTTCATTTCAAGTTTGTTTCAAAGTTTCAAAGTCAAGTTTCATTTCTTATCAATTTCAATTCCAAGTTCAAATTTCATTCAATTTCCTTTTGAATTCAAGACTATTTCCAAAGTCCATTAGGCCCATGAATTCAAAAATGAATGAAACGACAATGAAAAAGGAATTTTAAAAGGCCAGAATTCTCACCCTCGAAGGGCGGATTCTTTTCCACGAACCTCTCTCATTTTAGTGATTTCTTCCTCTGATTTTTTTCCACACAGAAAACCAACATACCTCACTCTTCTTCATCAACCTCTACCTTCCATAATCACTCTTCACAAATCTCATTTCACCTCACGTAACATACAACCGTCTTCACCTCAATGCCTCTCGCCTGCAAATTGGAACCCAACCTCTCTTTCTCATCAATACTGCTCATCCATAATCATTCAACCCATCTCCTCTTCTCCAAATTTCAAAACCACCTCCACAAACTTTCTTCAAAAAAAATTCACCCGAACCACATCCTTCCACTCAAACCTCAACCAAACTCATCGATTAACAAAACCCATTCAAAAAGAAACCAGAAATTGAAGATGAAGAAGAGAGAATGAACAAGGAAACAAATCTGAAATCACAAACTCATACGCGTACAAACCTGACGAATCGACGAAAGAGGAAAAGCGAGCATAACGATTCATCTCATCATATTTGGGTTTTTTGGCTAACCGTTCTTTTTGTAAATGAATGGGCTTCAAGCCCATAATGATTATACTCATTACACATTTGCTTTGATCTAAGCCCCCCTCTTCTTTTCCTTTTGTTTTTCTTTCTTAATTTATTCCAACTTCATATTACTATTTTAAAAATAATTCTTAATATTTTTATTATTTTCTTGTCCATTTTTCTCATTAATTCCATGTTCTATTTTACGGGCCAATGATATAACAAAAAATCATGATTAGTTGATTTATTTAAATCAATGAAAATCTTGATCAATATGAGGCCATTTTATTTTTTGTTTTGGTTAATGAAAGTCAAATATCATAGATTATCGATTTCTCGAGTAAATCTTGATTATGACGAGACCATATCGGTTCCATTTCGATTTCCATTTCATTTAGCATTTTCTTCTTCTTATACTTTCTCTTCTTCGATCGATGAAGTCTTTCTATTCATGAATGTTAATTATCGAGGATGTTAACCTTCATTATTTCAAATCTGTAGTGAGTAATCATTGAGATTACTTTCTATACTTTGGGATCGTGATAGGTTATCTTCGATTAATCAACGCAAGTTTGTGATTAAGACGAGATTGTCACCTTCTCTTTTTGCGTGGCACATTTTCATTGGAGAATGATCCTCAATATCATTTCTCTATCGTGTTTTAGCATAAAGATCAATTGCGCAACCTCCTATAGCATGATCTTCGTCATAGATCGTGCTACGACAGTTTACCGCCACATGTCTCGTATCGAAAAATGATTCTTCGTGGCCTAAACTTATGTTTGCAAGCCCAAGGATGGTTTTTAACCACCGTGGATCATTCGTTGTAATAATTAATCACTAACTACTAACTTTACTTTTTGTCGATATACTCTTGCTTTATTTTCCGTCAATATTATCTTGTTCATACTCTTATCATACTATTCATCTGTTCATATTCATATTATTCATACTTGTTCATCTAACCCTCTCTTTGTTCACACCTCATTCAAAACACACTAATAATGAATCGAAACAATAAAAGACTTAATTGGTGGACTGTGGTTACTATCTCGAGCTTGGGACTGAGGACTTAGATTTAGGACCCTGTGCACTATGCTCTTGGAATTGAGATTAGAAGACCTTGGACCTGTTATGTGTTTTTTCTGTATTGGGAAATTTTTTGTGTGCAGGTGTTGATGCTTTGATATTGAAGTCATCTGATACATGAAGCTCCTATTTGGTTCTTGGTCCTCAGGAAGATGATAACACTAAAATACACTGTACATTTGGCTCTGATTTTACATGATTTTAGTTGTTTATTTGTTATTTTCCTTTGCTATTATGGTATTTTGTTTTACTTTTAGATTTATTGCCTGATTTGAGCTCACAAAGAGAAAACAAAGCAAAACGGAGCAAAAATGAGGATTTCTTGTGTAAAATGTACACTGGCCATTTGACTCAACGAGCGCCAAGGAGGACACCGTTGGCCTTATGACTTCACCCCCACGCCAACAGTCACAAAAGCCGTTTCTCCTCCAAAACAACACTAGGCGGACGCGGAGCAGGGGTCGGCGGGCGCCGACAGTTATAAATAGGCAAATGGTTGAAAACGGTAGAGGCAGTTACACACGAAGGAATTATTGTTTAAAACGCTTTCCATAATGTCGTGCAGCAGTTACAGCTTCATGGCCACTATAAATAAGCCTTGTATTTTCATTTTTTAGATCATCCAATCTTAGTTTCAACCTTAGGCATAGAGTTCTCTTGTAAAGCAATAATCTGTCACATCGAGGGGTTATTGCACTATAGTTGTTGGTTTGATTGGAGCATTGTAGTTAGAATTTGTTTACTTTCCAGCAGTTTAATTTCCAGCTTTGTACCAGATTCAGTCTCCGCTTTGGAGCAGGTTTATTTATAAATCGTATTTTATTATATTTCGCATAGCCTTTATATTATTTATTTTCTCGCACTGCTTTATATTCATTTATTTTATGTCTCTGTTTTACTTTGTTATTTTATTTATCTGTGTGATTTGTTGTATTTTGGAACTGAACTTAAGCGTGACACTTGTGTTCACCCTCTTAAAGTACACTATCACACTTCGCACATTTTTTTTATCTTATAAATGTTTTCGTTTGCAAACCAATTTATTATTATGTCTTTAATTACTATGTCTAGCTAAATCCCTTGTGCTAGAATGTAAGGATCGTCGTTCCGACGGTACTCCACATGTCTTCTCTTTAGAAATACTTTAGGGGCTGTTTTTTATTTTAATTAAACTCTTCTGAACTTAAATTGATCGATCATTACGTAAATGAGACCGTGTTTTTGTTTGCGTAATGATTGTGACTAGATCGGGTAAGATCGAAAGCCGTCCGACATTTTAGAAAAGAGTTTGTTAGTAGTTAATTGATAAATACAGCGGAAGCACTTTATTGATTAACTAGGAAAGTTTTATATTATTAGAAAGAGGTTTTAAAACTATTTTCGGACGCGTTTATAGATTTAGGATCCGGTTGGCCGAGCATATGCTGGAAACCCTTTGGTATAAAATATTTTCAATCGAAAGCACTTTTTAACTAAGTCTTAGAGGTAATTATATAAAAAAGGACTTTCAACACTTTAACGCAAGGAGCGATCGGTGCAGCGTGAGCGGCTGGTATAGATTAAAGGTTAGGTCTGTTTCCGATCACGCTAACGCGGCAGATCCTTTTTAATTAACTCTATTTCAAAGAAGGAAACATTGCCCCATAAGTGTTACTATTTAGAAGATAGGAGTATTGTTTGATTAATGTGAATTACATTCCAGCATATTTATTTATCTGATTAATTTCTATTTTCGTTCAGTTAAAACTTGTACTCGGATTTCGTTTGGCCTTAGATAAACACCGTAACAATAGTAATCGATATATTTGACATTGGTCTCTGTGGGAACGATAAATCTTTTATATTACTCTGACGTACTCCGTATACTTGCGGATAACACACATCAAGTTTTTGGCGCCGTTGCCGGGGACCAATTACGTCAAAATTTCGTACCCTGTTGTTACACCGTCTAGACTAAGGCATACCTTAGCCGGTAAATGCGAAGAACTCGCAGTACCGGAAACTTAGTTGATCCATTAGAAGAACCTGAACGTTACGCCCGAGCTCATCTTTTACTTCGAAAACTTAAAAGAGCAATGGCAGAAGAAGAAAACACTAAACCTCTTAAGGATTTAGCCTTACCCTCTAATGAAGAACCTCATTCTAGTATAGTTAACCCAGCTATACCAGCTAATAACTTCGAATTAAAACCATCTCTGTTACAATTAGTTCAACAGAACCAGTTCGCAGGTCTTCCCACGGAAAACCCGAACCAACATCTTAAAGTCTTTATTCAACTAGCTGATACCTTAAAAGCGAACGGAGCTCTTCCTGAGGCAATACGTCTAAGACTATTTCCATTTTCCCTTAGAGATAGAGCCCGATCATGGTTAGATTCCCTTCCAGCGAACTCTATAACCACTTGGAATGACCTAAAGAAAGTATTCCTTGCTAGATACTTTCCACCGAGTAAAACCGCTGTCTTACGAAACCAAATAACCCGATTTACCCAAAGCGAGGGAGAATCACTTTTCGACGCTTGGGAGAGATACAAGGAGCTATTAAGAGCATGTCCACATCATGGCTTAGAACAATGGCTCATAATCCATACCTTTTATAATGGACTCATGTACAACACCAAGATGACCATAGACGCTGCCGCTGGCGGTGCTCTAATGAACAAACCCTACGCCGAAGCTAGCGCTCTCATTGAGGATATGGCACAAAACCATTACCAATGGGGGACTGAACGAGCACAAGTAGAGAAGAAAGAGACCAAAGGAGGTGTGTATGAGGTAAGTTGTTTTGACCATATGAACGCAAAAATGGACGCTATAGCCCAAAAAGTAGAAAACCTAACTATCAACCCCACTGCAACTGTAGCAGCAATACAACCCGGATGTGAAATATGTGGAACCCTAGGACATACCATGGCTGAATGCAACATGCTAGCAGAGAGTGCCACAGATCAGGTTAATTACGCCCAAGGAAACCCATATTCAAACACATATAACCCTGGATGGAGGAATCACCTAAATCTTTCCTATAAGAATAATAATCCCACTCAAAATTCGACACCTCAAAGACCACCCGGTTTCCAAACTCAAAGACCCAACCAATCTGCAACATATGCTCCTCAGAAGTCAAATCTTGAGAAAAAGGTGGACGGATTCATCTCAGCTCAATTACAACAGAACAAGGAGTTCATGAATCAAAACATTCACATAAATGGACTAATTACTCAGTTGGGTACTAAACTTGATTCTGTAATTACTCATAACAAAATGCTTGAAACCCAAATCTCTCAAGTAGCACAACAACAATCTACTCATGTTACACCTGGAGGGCAATTCCTTGGACAACCTCAACCTAACCCTAAAGGGCATGCTAATGCTATAGCCCTAAGGAGCGGGACCACTTACGATGGGCCTATAAACCCTAGGTTGAATAATCCAGAACCTCCTAGAAAAAAGGTTGTGACCACACCTGAGAAAGAGGTTGAGAAATCAGTGGAACCTGAGAAATCTAAAGATACGGAAGTTAAGGAGAAGGAAAGAGAAGAAAATGAAAAAGTTTATGTACCACCTCCTCCTTACAAACCTCCGATTCCATACCCACAAAGACTTAAACAAACCAAATTGGATAATCAATATAAGAAATTCATAAAAGTGATTGAGAAACTCCATGTAGAGATTCCATTCACCGAAGCTATTACCCAAATACCATCCTATTCCAAATTCCTTAAAGACATTCTGACCAATAAACAAAGATTAGAAGATCCTAAACCTATAGAATGTAATTCAATCGCTGAGAATAAGCTTGCTAAGAAGGAGAAAGACCCAGGAAGTTTTTCTATACCTTGTGTTTTGGGAAACCAAGTTATAGATAAAGCACTTCTGGACTTAGGAGCAAGTGTAAGCCTAATGCCTTTAGCCGTTTGTAAAAGGTTAAACCTAGGAGAAATACAACCAACTAGGATGTCTCTCCAATTAGCTGACAGATCAGTTAAATATCCAATTGGCATTTTGGAAGACGTCCCAGTTAGACTTGGTCAACTTTATATTCCAACCGATTTCATAGTAATGGACATTAAAGAAGACGATGAGATCCCAATCCTTTTAGGTAGACCCTTCTTATCAACGGCCGGAGCTATAATTGATGCCAAGAAAGGAAGAATGACATTCGAGGTGGGTAATGAAAAAGTAGAATTTATATTATCCCAATTCTTAAATGCACCGGCCATAGATGACTCATGTTATGTCATTGATATAATTGATGAATGCATAAGAGAATTAGATGAAGAAGATCCAGTAGAAATCATCAAACTACCTTCCATCCCCATAATGGAGGACGATAAATTCGAACACTTACCTAAACCTTATATAGATAACAGTCTTTATAAATGCTTGGCACTCACCCCAGATCATATGCCATGTCAGAAAAAACCATCAATAGAGCTTAAGGAGCTACCTAAGAATTTAAGATATGAGTTCTTATATGAAGAATTAAATCGCCCAGTCATAGTCAGTGCCACGTTAGATGGTCCTGAAACCAATCAACTCTTAGATGTTCTACGAAGATATCCCTCAGCTCTAGGTTATAAAATTTCCGATCTCAAAGGAATAAGTCCTTCTGTGTGTATGCACCGAATTATGCTGGAGGAGGACGCTAAACGCTCCAGAGAACATCAACGAAGGATAAATCCTATAATGAGTGACGTTGTAAAAAGGGAAGTGTTGAAGTTGTTAGAGGCTGGAATAATATACCAAATATCTGATAGTAAATGGGTAAGCCTCGTACATGTGGTACCTAAGAAAGGAGGTGTCACAGTTGTACAAAACGACAAAGGAGAACAAATAGCCAAACGTGTGGAAAATGGTTGGCGAATGTGTATCGATTACAGAAAACTCAATAAGGTAACTAGGAAAGATCACTTCCCGCTTCCATTCATTGATCAAATGCTCGAACGTTTAGCTAGGCATTCTTACTTTTGTTATTTAGACGGATACTCAGGATTTTTTCAAATACCCATTCACCCTGACGATCAGGAGAAAAAACCCTTTACATGTCCCTATGGAACATTTGCTTACAGACGAATGCCATTTGGACTATGCAATGCCCCAGCTACCTTCCAACGCTGTATGATGTCAATCTTCGCAGATTTCCTTGATGAGATCATGGAAGTATTTATGGACGATTTCTCGGTATGTGGATCCAGTTTTAAAAACTGTTTAACAAACCTCGAGAAAATCCTAGAAAGATGCGTAGAAGTCAACCTTGTTCTAAATTGGGAAAAATGCCATTTTATGGTGACTAAAGGCATAGTACTAGGACACATAGTGTCCGAAAGAGGCATTGAGGTTGATAAAGCTAAAATAGAAGTTATAGAAAACCTTCAACCACCCAAAACCATTAGAGAAATCCGAAGTTTTCTTGGACACGCCGGTTTCTACCGACGCTTCATTAAAGACTTCTCCAAAATAACTAAACCATTAACCAACTTACTTATGAAAGACGCCGAATTCAAATTCGATGATAAATGTCTTGAAGCTTTTAAGTACCTAAAACAAGCACTAATTTCCGCACCTATAATTCAACCACCTGATTGGAATCAACCTTTTGAAATTATGTGCGATGCTAGTGATTACGCTATAGGCGTTGTTTTGGGACAAAAGAAGGATAAAAAACTCCATGTAATTTACTACGCCAGTAGAACTTTGGATGTGGCTCAGCTAAATTATGCCACAACCGAGAAGGAACTCCTGGCAGTAGTCTTTGCAATCGACAAATTCCGATCATATTTAGTAGGAGCGGAAATCATAGTCTACACTGATCATGCTGCGATAAGATATCTATTAAGCAAAAAGGACGCTAAGCCTAGATTACTACGCTGGATCCTTTTGCTTCAAGAATTCGATTTGGAAATTCGAGACAAGAAAGGCACTGAAAATGTGGTCGCAGACCACCTCTCAAGGCTTGACTATTTAAAACCAGATCTTGTTCCTATCAATGATGATTTCGCGTACGATAGATTAGTAGGAGCAGTGAGAACCATCCATGATGATTATCCTGACCCTTATTTAGAAGTAGACATTGAAAAACATTCGCAATGACAATCGTACCTTGGTATGCAGATTTTGTTAATTATTTAGCAGCTGATATCATACCCCCTGATCTAAATTATCAACAGAAGAAGAAGTTCTTTCATGACGTAAAACACTTCTATTGGGACGAACCCCTTCTATTCAAGAGAGGCGCAGATGGCATTTTCCGTCGCTGTGTCCCTGAAGAAGAAGTTGAAAATATAATTAAACATTGTCACTCTTCACCTTATGGTGGACATCTAGGCTCGTCCAAAACATGCGCTAAAATACTTCAAGCAGATCTTTTTTGGCCAACGTTATGGCGCGATGTGCATGCCTACATTGTAAGATGTGACAGATGCCAACGCACTGGGAACATCTCAATGAGGGACGAAATGCCTTTGAAAAATATTCAGGAGGTGGAAATCTTCGATGTTTGGGGTATAGATTTTATGGGACCTTTTCCATCTTCGATGGGAAACAAGTATATCTTAGTAGCCGTTGATTATGTATCCAAGTGGATTGAAGCCATAGTTGCACCCACCAACGATACTCGTGTAGTCATTAAACTATATAAAAACTATATTTTCCCTAGGTTTGGAGTACCTCGATTGGTTATAAGCGATGGGGGGTCGCACTTCATATCTAGGATATTTGAGAAACATTTAAAGAAATACGGAGTGAAACACCGAGTAGCCACACCTTACCATCCACAGACTAGTGGACAAGTTGAAGTCTCAAATAGGGAAATAAAACAAATCTTAGAAAAAACCGTATCAATCTCTAGAAAAGATTGGTCCTTAAAACTACAAGAAGCCTTGTGGGCTTATAGGACCGCTTTCAAAACCCCTATAGGAACAACCCCTTATCAATTAGTCAACAGAAAATCTTGCCATTTACCCTTTAAACTTGAACATAAGGCCAACTGGGCCATAAAAACCCTTAATATGGATTACTTAACGGCCGGAGACAAACGAATTCTAGATATCCATAAATTAGAAGAGTTACGCCGAAATGCTTATGAAAATGCCATAATTTATAAAGAGAGAACCAAAGCATGGCATGACAAAAAGATTCTAAAAAAAGAGTTCAACATAGGCGATCCTGTACTTCTTTTCAATTCTAGATTACGATTGTTTCCAGGTAAGTTACGCTCAAGATGGACTGGACCCTATGAGGTCACCAAAGTCCTGAAATCTGGAGCAGTTGAAATTGCAAATCATTCATGTAGTCCCTTTCTAGTGAATGGACTAAGATTGAAACCCTACTATAGAGGGGACATCCCTACTTACTACTCAGGTCACACTCTGATAGACCCACCTATAGCAACATCCACAACGTAAGTTTTTCAGTCGTCAAGCTAACGACGTTAAACAAGCGTTGCGTGGGAGGCAACCCACGATTTTCTTTTCGTTGTTTTTATTTATGCATAGAATTTATTTCGAAAAAAAAAAAATAATAATTTATTAATTATATTATATTATTTTTCTAAAGTGATTAACTTATGCGATGTCTATGTTTACAGGTTACAGATCACATCATCTCAGACATTCCACACTAACTTTCTTTTCAGGATGCAGAGCTATGATGACATGCACATTGTGTTCAGAGATGACGAACAGAGGAAGAAATACGTAGTCCTTTCTGAGAGACCAATCCTACCCACTAGGTACCCTGACCCAAACTGCCTAACAGCCTTAGGTATTGAGGCCAGTGTGAGGTACCTTTGTCACCAGCTCCAGTGGGATGAGTATTCTGAAGTTATGAATGTAACCTATAAGCATCTGACCTTAGAGTTCCTCAGCTCACTCATTTATGACCCTTATAGTGGAAGAGGTTATAACAGTGGAAGCATAAGATTCAGACTATTTGGAAATGAGTATACCCTGAACCACAGAGATTTTGCTAGAATACTTGGTTTTCAATGTGGCTTGGATGCAATCCATTTTATGCATGAAACCAATGTTATGCAAGATGAACTTGACATATTCTGGAGCAAAATCACCGGTGGAGGAGGACCTGATCCTTCCACCCAATTGGTAAACAAAATCCACAACCCAGCTTTCCGTTATTTCCAAATGATCCTAGCTGAGACTTTCTTTGGTAGAAGTGAAACCGAGAACCAAGTTACTGCAGAAGAGATTCTGATGCTCTTTTGTACTGCTGAGTCACGACCATTAGCCAGTGGTAATTTTCTGATGTATAACCTATATTTGATTGCTGCATCTTCCAAAGGACCCATCCATGTGGGCGGTACGATCACACACATAGCTCATGCTCTAGGTCTAGCCAATAAGCTGACTCATCTTACATCCCATTGTGGATATACCTTGATTGACATTCTTCACTGTCTTGACCGTGGTCTTATTAGGAGGGCATTCTTTAGTGCAGATAACTTTAAGCTCCTAATAGACAACGAAGTCATTCACCACTTTGGTCTGCCAAACCATACCAGAACAAGTGTCCATGATAGAGCTAACTGGTCATACGCTTTGGAAGGCCAGGACGAGACACCAGTCAAACCAAGAAACCACCCTGTGCCTGAGTACCACCCTTTACCCTATCCTGAAAGGACTACCGTTTATTCCTCTAATGTTAATCTGCAACGCAGGAACATATATTCAAAGTTTGACGCTATGCGCAAAGAGATCATTTCTCTTCGCGAAGAATGCGCCGAGCTTACCTTACAGATAGAGATCGCAGACGCGACAAACGCTTCATCATATGATCTTTTGGAGCAGGAGATTTGCGATCTCAAGCGCCAGCTTGCAGAGGCACGGACACCTTGTCCTCACATGACTCAGGGTGTCCGTCATCAGTCTTCTTAGGAGATATTCAGGAGCCCTGGAGCATAGCTCATACTTTGTGTGGAGGAGACTTACCTCATGCTTGTTTTGATCGTTTATTTTTACCTTTACTGCACTACTATCTTTATTGTTATTGTCATTATTATCAGACTATTAGTAGATTTTATTTTCCATGGTTATTAGAATTATGGCAACCTTATGTTTTTTAGAGTGTTATTTTATTTCAAGTTATAATAAATATCTACTTCATTACAATCTATTGTTTATATTTAATTTCCGTTCATTCATTTTATTTTTAATATATATATATATATATATATATATATATATATAATAAAATAATAAAATAAAATAAAAATAAAAATAAAAATAAAAATAACTGTTATTTAAATAAAACATTTACAAATATATAAAATATAAATAAATAAAATATTCTTTATGTTTCTTTCATGTACCAGTATGCTATAGACACCCCAAGGCAAGAATATTGAACCAACCAAGGCCCAAATCCGTGCCAGCCCATTTTTCACAGTCCGCGGACGTGGACCCCTCCTCGGCGGACGCAGAAGCGTTCTGGGTTCTAAAACGAACCAGAATTAGAAAACCCATTTTTTTCCAACTCTCTTCATCTCCTACCTCCATAAACTCCGAATTCAACCACCATAAAACCCCATTAAACTATTAAAATCCATCATTTCATAACTTCCCCACTACCATTACACCTTCCATTTCCCATTATCTCTATAAAATCCATAGATTTCACCAAAATCTACAAAAACAATAATATATTTACTCCATCACCAAACCTTCATTTTATTCCAACAATGGCAGCGGAGAACCAAGAAAACATCATTTTTCGTGATGGAGATGACGGAGTCAAGCAATGGGAAAAATGGGACCGGCTTTGGACACGCAACATTCTTGCGACGAGGTACGTTAATGATACTTGTCTCTATAGCCTTGGTATAAGATTTAGCGTATTTTATTTATTACAAAATTTGAAATTAGAGAATATTTTTATTCGCTAGGAGTCTACCTACGAAAGGCTAACCCGCAAATTTTTGAGTTCTTTGGAGTACACTGTCAGAGAAAACACTGCCAGTACAGTAGGCACAGTGAGATTTAGGATGTTTAATGTCGAATACATTTATACCACTAATGCATTTGCTGAGTTATTAGGATTCCATTTTGGGAATGGTGCGGCCTGTGAGGCGCCCATAGACACAAGTTGGTCAACTGAAGCCTTTCAAATGTGGAGAAACATCTCAGGCCAAACCACTTGCTCCTTTGATGGAAATTTAGCTTCTGACATTCATAACCCGACCATACGGGTATTCCGCCTTTTAGTAGCTGATATTATTTTTGCCCGTGAAAACTCTAACAAGATGAATTCCAAAGAATTCATATTTTTACAGGCTGCTCTACTCAAAAGAAGATTAAATCCTGTGCCATTTATGTTATCACATATGAGGGCAGTTGAGAAAAAGGGCAACACCGTGTCATTTGGAGGGTTGATTACCTTCATTGCACGAGCCCTACACTTGGACGCTGAGTTGGCCACATTGGAACCACTTCCTCCTCGCACCATTGATTTAAAATTTCTGCGAGATATGCGTTTATGCAAAACGAGGCCGGAAGGAGGATATATCCTCATGGTTCACAATGCTGCCATCCCGAGTGTCGCACTACCTTGCTCAGCACGCACAGATGTGCGCAAAAGAGAAAACTGGCTCTATGATTTGAAGGCTGCTCCTGTTCTAGGCCCACTACTTCCAAACGTCCCTGAGGACGAAGGAAATGAGACAGATGACGAATATGAGCATATGGAGCAGTCCCCCATTCATGTATCACCTGCACACACCCCACCTGTTACTAACCATCCTGCAGGTACCTCTTCCGGATTTTACATCACTCAAGAAATGTGGCAAGCACAACAAGCCAGAGAAGAAGAGTGAGATGGCTTATTCTATGCCATGTACCAACAACAGCAGGAGATGATGGACTTTATGCGGAGTCACAGAAATCCACTCTTGAGAGTTTCCAAACACTTAGAGATCAAAATGCCTCTCTAATCAAGAGGATTGAGCAGATGGAGCTGTCATATACTACCCGACACCGCAGTAGGAACCGTCGTCCCAGACGCCCAGAGCATGGTGGAGATGGCCCCAGTGGCCGACACGATTGAGTACCAGGATTCACCTATTCCTTTCTCACTTTTATCGAAACATTGAGGACAATGTTCGGTTTAAGTGTGGGAGGAGATATTTACTGTTTTTAGTATTTATTTATTTACTGTTTTCTAGTGTAGTTTAGTTTGTTTTAAAAATGTGATTTACGAGTCATTTTGTGTAGTTTATCTATTCTTCCAATTCTTGAGCCTTAACAAAAAATTTTAACAAAGAAACAGCATTATTTTTTTGATAATTTGGGCTATTAGGACAAGTAAGATCAATTGCAAAGGCTTGGGAAAACTATTTGAAAAATCGATATCGTTTTTACACCGTAAGTTTCTCAATTATAGGAGCTTATCTAGATTTTTATTATACAGTGGCCTTAAAATCTCACCCTTCATCTCTAACCCTTAAGTAGTTTATTTTAGCAGTCAGCACCATCTTAACCACCGCTAAGTGACATACCGATGCAAATAGGTAAGATCCGGCCAAAGAAAAAGAAAAAAAAAAAGAAAAAAATTTCAAGAAGATGTTCAAGTATCTTCAGAAAAAAATTTTGCAAGAAAAAATACATAAAATTGGTAAAAAGTGTCAAATCATTGATAAAAAGGATCAGGATTACCACAGGTTATGTTCACCATGCGAGTGAAAGACAACGGGCTTAATGTGACTGCGCTTGAATGAAAAGGGGTAAGAAAGGAATGAGTAAGATAGGCCTAAGTATAATATCATAGTTTGAATTGGTTTGTATAGGAGAGAAACTTATGCCCGCAAATCGCAGAAAGTGTCATTACGATACCCTTGATTCATGAGTTAGTACCTACTGATGTATTATTGATCAAACTTAAGTTCTTAGCCCAGATCAGTTTCGTTCATGTTTGTTGTTTTTCTTTGGTTTACTTATCAGAGTTTGCTTGAGGACAAGCAAAGGTTTAAGTGTGGGAGATTTTGATAACACTAAAATACACTGTACATTTGGCTCTGATTTTACATGATTTTAGTTGTTTATTTGTTATTTTCCTTTGCTATTATGGTATTTTGTTTTACTTTCAGATTTATTGCCTGATTTGAGCCCACAAAGAGAAAACAAAGCAAAACGGAGCAAAAATGAGGATTTCTTGTGTAAAATGTACACTGGCCGTTTCACTCAGCGAGCGCCAAGGAGGACGCCGTTGGCCTTATGACTTCACCCCCACACCAATAGTCACAAAAGGCATTTCTCCTCCAAAACAACACTCAGCGGACGCAGAGCAGGGGTCGGCGGGCGCCGACAGTTATAAATAGGCAAACGGTTGAAACGGTAGAGGCAGTTACACACGAAGGAATTATTGTTTAAAACGCTTTCCATAATGTCGTGCAACAGTTACAGCTTCATGGCCACTATAAATAAGCCTTGTATTTTCATTTTTTAGATCATCCAATCTTAGTTTCAACCTTAGGCATAGAGTTCTCTTGTAAAGCAATAATCCGTCACATCGAGGGGTTATTGCACTATAGTTGTTGGTTCGATTGGAGCATTGTAGTTAGAAGTTGTTTACTTTCCAGCAGTTTAATTTCCAGCTTTGTACCAGATTCAGTCTCTGCTTTGGAGCAGGTTTATTTATAAATCGCATTTTATTATATTTCGCATATCCTTTATATTATTTATTTTCTCGCACTGCTTTATATTCGTTTATTTTCTGTCTCTGTTTTACTTTGTTATTTTATTTATCTGTGTGATTTGTTGTATTTTGGAACTAAACTTAAGCGTGACACTTGTGTTCACCCTCTTAAAGTATACTATCACACTTCGCACATTATTTTTATCTTATAAATGTTTTCGTTTGCAAACCAATTTATTATTATGTCTTTAATTACTATGTCTAGCTAAATCCCTTGTGCTAGAATGTAAGGATCGTCGTTCCGACGGTACTCCACATGTCTTCTCTTTAGAAATACTTTAGGGGTTGTTTTTTATTTTAATTAAACTCTTATGAACTTAAATTGATCGATCATTACGTAAATGAGACCGTGTTTTTGTTTGCGTAATGATTGTGACTAGATCGGGTAAGATCGAAAGCCGTCCGACATTTTAGAAAAGAGTTTGTTAGTAGTTAATTGATAAATACAGCGGAAGCACTTTATTGATTAACTAGGAAAGTTTTATATTATTAGAAAGAGGTTTTAAAACTATTTTCGGACGCGTTTATAGATTTAGGATCCGGTTGGCCGAGCATATGCCGGAAACCCTTTGGTATAAAATATTTTCAATCGAAAGCACTTTTTAACTAAGTCTTAGAGGTAATTATATAAAAAAAAAAGGACTTTCAACACTTTAACGCAAGGAGCGACCGGTGCAGCGTGAGCGGCTGGTATAGATTAAAGGTTAGGTCTGTTTCCGATCACGCTAACGCGGCAGATCCTTTTTAATTAACTCTATTTCAAAGAAGGAAACAATGCCCCGTAAGTGTTACTATTTAGAAGATAGGAGTATTGTTTAATTGATGTGAATTACATTCCAGCATATTTATTTATCTGATTAATTTCTATTTTCGTTCAGTTAAAACTTGTACTCGGATTTCGTTTGGCCTAAGATAAACACCGTAACAATAGTAATCGATATATTTGACATTGGTCTCTGTGGGAACGATAAATCTTTTATATTACTCTGACGTACTCCGTATGCTTGCGGATAACACACATCAGAAGACTTGGCCAGGATGTTTTGTTATCATCTGATGTCGGCTATTGCTTGGCTTACTGATGCTCACCAGTCCAAGAGAAGAGAATGCTTGTCATGCATCATGTTTTGGTTAGATCTTTCCATCTCTTATTATTTTCTTGATGCCTATTCTTGATTCTGCTTAATGTCTGCTTCCATGATACTTGTTACTTGTGATGCTTTGACATGATTTTATACCTTACTTGGTTCATTTGATACTTGTGTTGATGTTTGTTTGACACTTTGAGACATACATGTTTGCACTACCTTGTCTGCCCTCATCTCTAACATGTTATGTGCCTTATTGGTGACTTGTTACTTTGCATTTTGAGCTGACTTGGCTACCTTGAGCATTTTCTGTATATATTTCTATTCATCTAGCTTCTTTCTTTGTCCCTCTTCTGCTTATGCCTATTTCCAAAGGAAGGTTTCATCTCTGTTGACTCCATGTCATGTTTAGGATAGCTTACTTTAGCCTAGCTTTTCCCTTTCTTTATGTTTTATCCTAGCCTTAGGATTAGAGTCGCCGTGCTCTTTTGTTTGTGTTCTGCCATGGACACCCCTTTACCCTTTTATCCTAGCCTTAGGTTTGGAGTCGCTGCACTCCATGTAAGCGTCATGGTTATGGATGCTTACCTTTCCCTCTCTTTTTTTAACCTAGCCTTAGGTTTAGAGTCGTCGTACTCTGTGTAGGTATCTTACCATGGATACTTACTTCCCTTTGGAACCTTGACCATTATCAAGAGTTCCTCGTCCCTAGTGAGGCGAACTACGAAGGCTCTGATTCCTCATTCTTAGTCAGGATACGTAGGCACGAGACACGATGTCTTCGCGAGCCCTCTGACCTCTAATCACTAACAACTAACTTCCCATATCTCAGGCCGCTGCGCGATTGAGACTAGTTTACCCATTTCCCCTTTTATCCTAGCCTTAGGATTGGAGTCGCCGTACTCCATGTAAGTGTCATGGTTATGGATGCTTACTCTTCCTTCTCCCTTTTTAACCTAGCCTTATGTTTAGAGTCGTCGTACTCTACGTAAGTATCTTGCCATGGATACTTGCTCTCCCCTTTGGAATCTTGACCATAGTCAAGAGTTCCTCACCCGTAGTTAGGTGAACTACGAATGCTCTGATTCTTTGAGTCAAGATAGGTAGTCACGAGATACGATGTCTTGGCGAGCATACTTAGATACATACCTTAGGTCTTTACCTTAGCACAGCTCCCTTAGCAAGCAAATATTAGCATAACACAAATAATTACAAGAGGTTCCTGTAGAGTACTACAGATACTTAGGATGCTAACACCTTCCCTAGGTATAACCAACCCCCCGAACCTATATATCTTGCTTTGTTTTTACATTGCAATTAGGGTTTCCAATCTTTTCCCTTTCCTTTGGATAAATCAAAGCTCGGTTGTGAATTTCAAAGTTTTGTGATTCAAGTTAATTCAATAGCTTGATATCTGATTCTCACCGCAACAGGTTGGAAAGGTGAAAGATAATACTACAACTTTCATTTGAAATTTTTTTTCCAAATGAGGCTGGTATCATGCTCAAATCTGGGCTTGAAGCTGGCTGAAACTTAAGAAAAACTTTCCCAAAATGGAAAGTTCTTAAGAACCCTAGTTTTCCCAAAATGGCAAGTTTTCACAATTCTTGATGTTTCTTGATTCTTAGGATATTTCTTGGTCAAATTCCACCCATGGACCATGTTTGACATGATGAAAATAAATTTGACCTCAAGAAGTCAGGAGTTGACTTTTTCCTTGATTAGTTGACTTTATATCCAATTCTCCTGTTTTTTAATCACATATCCAATTGAAACCCCTATGAATGACATTGATGGTCCATAATCCAATCTTAGATACTTGATAACACATGTCAAGTCTTACCCAAAAATCAGAAATAAACTGATTTTAAGCAAAACCCTAATTTGGTCCCCAAAAGTCAGGAGAAATTGACTGATTCTTCAAACCACAATTCCTCTTAACATGATGTGGAATCCCTTAAGCCAAGTTGATTCATGTGATAATATGATGTTAAAGCCCCAAGATCCTTGATAATGAATGTAATACCCCATATTATTTAAATGCTCAGTTGGATATCAGATGAGATCAAATGAGATTTTGTGTACTCTATCTTTGGATAATTGGATTAATGGAATCCTCTAAGTACTTTAAGTATTGACATTTGAGATCAATAGAGCAACTAATGAACTCTGAAGAGATCAATTATTTAATAAAGAGACAGATCAATTATTTTAACTCGAGAAAGGATTTTAAGGTAACTCTAATAATTGATCAATTGGTTTGAGACGACAAAATATCAATTGGAGATAGTTTACTCTATTGGTTTATATTATATAATATTGGTATTATAACAAATATATATATATATATATATATATATATATATATATATATATATATATATATATATATATATTTGTTAGAAAAGAAAGAGAAAGGAAAAAGTTAGAAAGAAGAAGAAGAGAGAAAGAAGAAGAGAAAGAGGGAAAGCTTGAGAAGAAGCTCAGGGATCATCATCATCTTCTTCAACCTCCTCTTCGTTTACTAGGTGGGTTCTAGATAGAGACTTTAGTGTAGAATTTCTTGAGGTTTTAGAGTTAAGTTGGATTTTGAGGAAAATGAGTTTTTTTTGCAAAATCAAAGAATCTAACGGTTGGATTGTGTTATAAATTGTGTAGTATGATCAATATATGTGTAGAATCATCTATTGATAATTGTTATGATGTTTGGTATTGATTGGATTGAGTTTGAAATGGAATGGGTTTGAAAATGTTAGGGTTTTGTGTAAAAACTATGAAGTTGTTGGATAAACCATGATAGAACCATGATAAAATACCTTTATTGGTTGTTTGGGTATGGTTTTGAGGGTGAATGTATGGGTTGGAGGTTGCTGTCATGAGGGTTTATTTTTCTGCATAACGCAGAGCGCGCTTAGCGCGGTCTGGAGATTTTTCACCCGCTTAGCGTGACCTGGAACAAAAGAAAAAGGAAAACTATTTTTCTAAAATTCATATCTTTTGACTCGGGTGTCTGTTTTAAGCGTTCTTTATATCGATGTGAAGCTATGAAAATCCTCTACCCAATAAAAAGTGAAAATTAGGGGTATGATGTCGGATTAATTATTTAGTGGAAAAGGAATAGAAATGATTGATTTTGATACCCGATTAAATGAATTGGAGGGAACCCGAAAGTGATGTTTTACGTGATGAATCATTATATGTGATTATATTATACAATTGTAATGTGCTTTTGTATAACTTGCGATGAAATCATTATATGTAATTCAAAATGTGCAATTGTAATATGCCTTGCCTAATTGATGTTAAACTTGATTGAACATAAATGCATGTTAAAATATGGAATAGGTAGAGTGAGGAAACTTTACCCTAAAACAAATGGCTTAGTTTAAGATATTGGAACCTAGTAATGAGCTAGGGAATTGATGAATAACTTAATGACAACGCTCGTGCAGAAGAGGCCGAGGCGTGTGTCCATTACCGAATGGTATAGAAACGAGTGAAACACTAGTATGGAACACATGTAATTATATGTTCTTTTGAGAAAGGCAAAAGAGGCCTAAAGGCTATTGTGGCCTAGATTTGTTGAATACAATTATGGTTGTATGTGAAATCACGAAATCGTAACCATTATTCTATTATGTGCCATTTCATGAGTAACGAGCTCCTCTGTAATGAATGCATAATTTCTTGGTAGGTTTGATTCCCAATGTTATAGTACGAATGGAGCCTATATTGTAAAGAGACTTGTGACGGTGTACGGGCCGTGTGAAGTGACGATTTAAGGTGATAATGTGTCCCTTATTTCCGAATCCATTTCGTATGCCAAGAAATCTACGAGGGTCCATGACTCATTCCTACTGCTAGACGTAAAAAAGGGCGAGAGAGAGGGGTTGCTTTGACAAGGTTGACGATAAGTGAATATTTTGAGTAACGGGCTCAATAATGTGTTTCCATATAGTGTGAGATTGTCAGATTGTGTACTCAAGGTCATTTCCATTCCCTTTTGACTTGAGTTGGGATTGGCTAGAACCCTGTAAAGCCGAGAGAATCCATAAGATAGGTAACTCACTGAGATTTGATGTATCTCACCCCACTATTGTTGATTATTTTCAGGAGGTATATGCAGGTTTGATTTACAAGGGGAGCTATGCTTGGATGTTTCAAGAGAAGCTTAGTTAAGCTTATTCCGCTGTGTATTATTTTATTGTATACAATTGAGGAAATTGTATATTATTCTTAGATTTGTATTTTTGGCTAGTTTCCATGACTTGTGCCATATATTGTAATTATGTTTTAGTAATGGACAAGTATGTGAATTATGCCATTAGGCACTTTTGATGTGTCAGTACCAAATAAAAACACTTGTATGATATTATTCTAGATAAATATTATACAGGGTGTTACAGTTGGTATCAGTGCAGGTCGTGTCCTCGACCTAGCCTTGAAACATCATAAGTAAATCTATTTCCAGCCTCTTAAGTGTGTCTTGCCAGCATGAAACTTAATATCATACTATGTAGTGTTGGGTGTGATCAACCTAATACTATGTTTGTGATAGGTAGAATCATGGTTGAGTGACCACGAGGATTCCGAAGTGTTGTCGGAACTTGTGCTATGAGGGTAGGCTCAAGCCAAGAGTTAGTAGGTGAAATTCTGGTACAGATGTGTGATGTCTTTGTGTAATGTCACAACATCGCAATCTGCTGAACAAGGCAATAATAGAAACAGTAAATAACACACTGAATTGTTCACCCAGTTCGGTTCAACAACCTACATCTGGGGGCATACCAAACCAGGAAGGAAGTCCACTATTAGTAGTATCAAATTACAGACTCAATAGACCAGTTGACAATCTACCTAATTTAATCACTACCCAATGACCCTTCTACCTAAGTCCTCCCTAGGTAAGAGACTCCATCTCACTTCCTATCATCACAATGATGTCTAGCAGTCAACTACACCGTCACTGCATCAACAGCTTGTTTACCACGACTTTTCTAACACAGAAAACCAGAAGACACACTTCCATGACTTACATTGGAGTTGCTTCAAAGCTTCCTCCAATAACAAACCGAAACTCATTACCTACAGGTTTCTGAGTTAACCACAGTGACCATCTCACAACCCGAGTGGTTCACTTTGACAAAGCCCTAAAGATCTACATCTTGGACCCGTACCTATTCTAGGTTACAAGCAATCTATTTATAATATAATCCCAACTGGATTTGGGCCTTCAAATCATATCAAATCTTCTGTACCAAATCTGCACCAGATCCTGCTTCTAAATAGATCTTCAATCATATCTTCAATTAAATCTTCATCATAATTTACTCTAATCTCCATATCTTTTTGCACTAAAATAGTAACAAACTAATCTTCAATAATCTTCACTTTTTAATTCAGCTGCAAGATCTTCTCCATAAAAATATCTGATTTAATTTGAATTTAAAAATAGATTTTATCTTCAAATCTTTTTAAATCTTCAGCCCTTAAACACAGCAACAAATATGCTCAAAATCAGATTGCAACAAAAAATATTTCTCCCAAGATATTCGCACACTAAATCTCTAACAGATCTGATCAAATCAAACTTAAATGCGCAGCCCTAAAACATCACCACCTGATGTTCTAATGTTCTGGTATAGTGATGTCAAGACATCGCATGTGACATCACTCTTCAGCACTTTAACTCTTCATCACCTTAACATTCACTAATGTTATGACTCAATGTTAAGACATCAGACACATGACATTAACACTGTTCAACTTTGTTTTACCAAAATTCCAGCCAATACAAGAACTAACAATCTCCCCCTTTGGCTAATTTTGGCTAAAACAATCTCAGCCAACATCAAAGATACCTGCCATATCAGCACTCAACTAGCAGCAACAACTCCCCCTCAAAACTGCAACCAGCAAGACAGCTACACAAACTACACACTCCAATACTGCTGCACTCCAATACTTCAGCAATTGGCAAGCTCCCCCTCAAGGCAAGAACCAGCATAACCAGCTGTTCAACATGCACACTCCCCCTCAGTTTCTGCACTTCTGCATCACATCACTTTTGCAATATTTGACATTTGTACTCTTTGACACTCTTGGCTCACTTGGCTATTTCTCCCCCTTTTTAGCCACAATTAGACAAACTCTGAACATCGCAGCAAGCACAAAAGAAATTCCAAAATCAAATTCTGAATCATCCAACCATTGGTGTAAATGTATACTTCTGATTCGATCCATTGACACACAAATCTCTAGAACCAGGTCTAAACTGTCAAGTACACCTTGAACTTTACCAGTAACACAATGTCACGACATCTTGTCTAACATTACAATCTGGATAAACCACTTTTTCAACAAAAGATAAACTCTCCCTATGTAAGATAACCAGTGCTCCTTTGCAAGAAGAACGCCTTAAATGAATGGAAAACATAAGACTCATCTTCATGTCTTCAAGAGTGCACCCTCTGTTCAACACACCTGCTGAACGCATTCACTTAATGCTTAATCCTCAACCAATCCAAATACCAGAACTCACAAGATTCCCTCTTGGTTGGATATCTTCTCATGCTCCAAAACTCACATCTTGCCAAGCTGATCAACTTTTCTCAGGAATAAACTTCTTGATCATTCATCCACAAGATCTGAGGCAAAAATATACTGCTTTACACTTTAAGTCAAGTCCTCTTTCTTTGAATTAAAACCACACACCTAGACAAGTGTGACATCTCCCATCAACACAAACCCCTACTGAGTTCTTCCAGAAATTGCAGAGAAAAGCAAATTCTCCCAGACACAAACAAAGCTGTCCTTCAGACTCCTCAGAAGCATGTGCGCATATGATTTAAACAATTAGCTTCACAAGGGTAGAACCATTCATGTCCACACCAACATGCCATCCAACAGCCTAATGTCATAACATGTTATCTGACATTATCTCCTCACAAGATTCAACCAATCTTCACAATCTTGATCAGCATGCAATATGTACCTTTGCAGCAAAATCCATAGACAAGTACTCCCCCTGTCATGGTTAACTAATGCTCTAGATGAAGATGAACATTTGAGCACACTTGTTGAGCACATGCATTTTGGTACCATTGTCCCTTTCTCCAAAGGCATTCATTCCTTTTCATGCTCTTCATCTTCAGACTTCCAATCAATCAATACCTGATCTACTTCAGTTTTCTCTACATTTTCCATCCAAGGCAGACCTTCTACTTCATCATTCTCCCGTATGACTATGTAGACGCTCCTTAGGCATAATGTAGGCACCACGCTTCTGAACCAGAGCATAATCATCCTTCACCAAGGATATCCAACCAGAAAATGTCCCAACACAAGTTAGAACATCTGCCACCCACCAAGACATCATCACCATGATTCTTGATATGCTCCACCAACTGGACTTACAATAGCATAGAAATCCAAACTGAAGATCTTCACACAACACTGCGTCATCAGCTTGAACAAAGAGAGCTTCAGACACCCATAGAGAAATAACCTCTCATCCACCAAAAGCAGGTATACATCCATCCTCAACCTAGAACTTCTGCCACAAGCTCCAAGAGAATTAGAACCTCCTTACGTTTTCAACTAAATACTCTTCTACACAAGAGCAATCAGTTTCAAGCATCCTGCTTGAATGCACATAATGAAACCAACCAAATTCCGCCTTTTGATTGATCTCAATCTTCTTCAGAACTCCCACAAGATATCCTGATCCACCAATGAAACCAGATCTTCGAGTCACATGAACTACTTGCTCCATAAAAAGACATCTTGGATTCACCAAGCCTCTTCGTCATGTAACATTTTCTCAAACTACAGCTCCCGCATACTGTATGAGACAGACCTTTTTGAAGCATCCATAACTTCCATTACTTTAGATCACCTCTATCTTAAGCTGATGTGCCACAACACCAGCTGAGACTTCTGATGTTAAGCTAGATGTCAGACCATTATTACATCCAACTGTTGAATTCAGCTCCTCCGTCTGCCACTCAGAAGAACCTTCTCCCTTTGCAGAAACAGATTTCCATGCTCTCATAGACTTGATTCAACAATCAAGTTTGAGTAGACAACCTCCATTCTGCTTAGAAATTCCAAAGACTTCAAATCTGAATCTTCAGAAAATAAGTAGTCCAAGACTACCCCATAGCAATACTAAAGAATGTCACTTCCCTTAGTAGAGCCGTCAATAGAAAGCCAGAGATAACTGCCACTTATTCTCGACCTTCACAACCAGAGCAAACACCATGCTCCAAACCACTTAGACCATCAAGATTATGATGTCTTCAAAGTCTTCCCTCTTCATCATAATTCAAGTCATCACACACCAACACACCACAAAGAGAGATAAACAGCCACATAGAGACAGGTAAATTCTCAACACTTCTGCAGTCCTGCACATATACATAGTCTCCCGTCAATGTATATTGTCATTAGTTGAATGCACAACATCTTAGATAAACGCTCAGCTCCTGTCAAGGTAACCTTCTCACACAACAGGTATCTGCTGATTCTTCTTCAAAACAGACCATCATGACAACCATTCACACCACCAAAGCATCCCAGGTTAGGTCTGTGTCTTTACCTTTCACTCCTCCCTGAGCAAAGAACTGAAATGATGTTTCAACATCAGTTCCGACATCAGCAATCACACTAAACATGAACCAGCATACTCTATATTTCAAGAATCTTCAAACTTTTGATGCCATCCTCCTTAAGTCACCACAACTAAGCTTAAGAGATAACTTATCAAGATCTTCACTCCCGCATGAAAGATTTGACAGTGATACTCTTTTGCTTTGGCTCTACCTTCTTCTTTCACCATAAAAAAGGATGAAGGAGTCACAGTACTGAACATATTGGTCTTCTTCTTCTGATCCTTCCAGCCACAAAACTAATGCAGACACCAATTCCAATTGACCAAAGGCTGATTAACAGACATTGACATATTAAGCTCGGCTTCTTTCTTGATGAAACTTCTTAGACACACAACCTAGATGCCTCCTCTTCCAAGTCAGGAGTAGGTTCCAAACAGATGTGATCAACACATTTGTTTAGCCCCTAAGCATCTGTTATGTCACGATTCTGCACAATCTGCTGGTAGGACATAAGTTCTCTTCACACCAAAAGATCCTTTAACGCAACCCAGAGATTGACCTTGTAAGGTTGGAGGCAAGAATAAATTGCTTCTACCTTTCTTCAGACCTCTTTTCAACAAGCTCATATAAGAGTTCCTTTATGAGTGGACTTGGGATGAACCACAAGTATCTTTGGCAACTCTAACAAGCTAGTTGAAGATGTCCTCACGTATCACCACACCATGTGATACATCTTCAGAAGAGAACAGAATGTTGCAGCCTTAACACAAAACCACCAGGAATTTTCCATCAGATATATATATATGCAGCGGAACATACACCAGAAAACTCCTCTACAACCTTCAGGCAAAACATAATAACCCTTGCATAAACACGACACTCCAAGTGCACTAGGTCATCATAGGTTTGAAAATAAGTCAAACCACACAGCAGCTCACCACCAAAGCTACAAGCCTGATAACTTCATTCTCCACTCCAAGGGATCATACAAAAATCTCTATGAACTGACCAAGTCCATAACTATCTTCCTTGCTCATGAACCAGAAAGTATCTTCCTAAGATCTCATCCAGAAACAGACAGGATGCCTGCTCTGAAACCAATTGAAATTCTGGTACAGATGTGTGATGTCTTTGCGCAATGTCACAACATCGCAATCTGCTGAACAAGGCAATAATAGAAATAGTAAATAACACACTGAATTGTTCACCCAGTTCGGTTCAACAACCTACATCTGGGGGCATACCAAGCCAGGAAGGAAGTCCACTATTAGTAGTATCAAATTACAGACTCAACAGACCAGTTGACAATCTACCTAATTTAATCACTACCCAATGACCCTTCTACCTAAGTCTTCCCTAGGTAAGAGACTCCATCTCACTTCCTATCATCACAATGATGTCTAGCAGTCAACTACACCGTCACTCCATCAGCAGCTTGTTTACCGCGACTTTTCTAACACAGAAAACCAGAAGACACACTTCCATGACTTACATTGGAGTTGCTTCAAAGCTTCCTCCAATAACAAACCCAAACTCATTACCTACAGGTTTCTGAATTAACCACAGTGACCATCTCACAACCCGAGTGGTTCACTTTGACAAAGCCCTAAAGATCTACATCTTGGACCCGTACCTATTCTAGGTTACAAGCAATCTATTTATAATATAATCCCAACTGGATTTGGGCCTTCAAATCATATCAAATCTTCTGTACCAAATCCGCACCAGATCCTGCTTCTAAATAGATCTTCAATTATATCTTCAATTAAATCTTCATCATAATTTACTCTAATCTCCATATCTTTTGCACTAAAATAGTAACAAACTAATCTTCAATAATCTTCACTTTTTAATTCAGCTGCAAGATCTTCTCCATAAAAATATCTGATTTGATTTGAATTTAAAAACAGATTTTATCATCAAATCTTTTTAAATCTTCATCCCTTAAACACAGCAACAAATCTGCTCAAAATCAGATTGCAACAGAAAATATTTCTCCCATGATATTCGCACACTAAATCTCTAACAGATCTGATCAAATCAAACTTAAATACGCAGCCCTAAAACATCACCACCTGATGTTCTAATGTTCTGGTATAGTGATGTCAAGACATCGCATGTGACATCACTCTTCAGCACTTTAACTCTTCATCACCTTAACATTCACTAATGTTACGACTCAATGTTAAGACATCAGACACATGACATTAACACTGTTCAACTTTGTTTTACCAAAATTCTAGCCAATACAAGAACTAACAGTAGGGATGAGTTTTGGTCAGCTCAGTGAGGTTTTAGTAGAAATTGTGCTTGGGTAGCATGGAAATTAAAGAGTAGTGTGTTGTTCAAGCAATCCTTTGGAATGGATGAAGTCTGAAAGTTAAGGATCTCTATTGGACGATTGGTCAAGATATTGAGGAATATGTAAAGTCGCTAGTAGAGTTAGATCGACCACTGATGTCGATAAGAATTTCAAGTAATCTCCTTGCATGGAAAGGAAAAGTTGTTTTGTGGAATGTGTGATGTAAGGTCCGGAAGTGAGATAATTATTGGTGTTTCAGTTCTAAGATTGCTGTAGTATCTTGAAGGGACGAGAGTACCTTAAGGAAGGTGTTCGGAACAACGTCTTCTAACTGGTTAAAAGTTAAGGGTTAAGGAAGTTTGGCTTCGATGGGAACCTAAAGTAGTAAAGAAGTGTGAGAAGAAACACAAGGATGTGTTTACATGCTTCAAGTAGAACAAGAGTGTGCCGGACGAAGAGTAGGAGATGATTTGTGTATCTTCAGCTATGAAAAGAGATTGAGTTCGAGATATTACATTGGGATATTCTGTATTCGATGAGAGACCAATTTGGGATTTGGAAATGTTAAATTACCCAAGGAACAATATAAGGTATCGTGTAAGAGAAAGAATGAACTTTATTTAGTAACAGAAAGTATAGTGATACAGATCGAAAGAAGTGTGTGTTAAGGAATAGAGTAAGTATCTTGGATTTAAGGAAATTTTAGTAAGATGGTTTTATATTTGGACCTAAGAGGATTACAAAGGAAAGCGAAGTAAACGCGATGTAGAAAACCGTGTCAACAGTATATTATGAGGAAATGACAACGGGATGTATTTTTGGACGAATGTGCAATAGAGTTATTAAGATGTTGTTAAATCTAAAATTAAGGAAGTGTAATCAAAGATGATTCACCCACGTGAACCCCAGTAGTACGAGCTGAACTAAAGAAGTTACACCTTGGTATTAAGAACAAGCGTAGTAGTAGCACCGTAGCCACAAGTGTACGTGATGGATTATTATTCTTGAGATAAGTGTGAAGGGACGTACTCTGCGGAACAGTGAATATTGTATTTTAAGAAGTAAGATTATGGTAAAACAATGAGAAGCAAATCAAGACTTATTATGGACTAAGTATAAATCATGGAATGGCTTATACTGGAAGAGTTTTGTAAATCGTTGACCAAAATTGTCGGTTGCGAGTCTTTCATTAAGTAATTTGGTGTAAGTGGGATGTGTAATGGATAGTGAAGGGTAAGTAATCTCGGTTAATGTGTACGAAGTGATGAAAAGGTTCTTCAAGAGGATGCATTGCCCCGATTAATTTTCAAGTATAGAGAAACTTTTGTGTTTGTGAATAATCTGAATATTCGGAATCTACCTCTTGTTGGACTAAAAAAGTTGTTGTGTTAATTCTCTCCACGGAGTTCAAGTGAGAGAATAAAGTGGTGTGCTTGATATGAGATGTCCATCAATTTTGTGGTACCGTATAATGGTTGTGTGTTGGGTTTTGCATATGGACGAACCAAGTATGAGTGGTGGTTGAAACCCTATAATGTCGTCATTATTGGCTTCCATCTAGCGTGGTTGTATGCGCAGCAAATAAACTATCCCGCTGAAGCTTTGTAGTGTGACCTCGTTAGAATATGGAATTTTGCCTTGTCACTTGGTTGGAGTGTGTCGTCGACTTTGTCGGTTTTACCTTCAGTGGATCATGGTTAGTGAATGTTATACAAGTTAAGGAACCATGAGTTGAGAATGATATTTCAGGTTAGAACAAATCGGATTGATGGTTTGAGTAGGGATGGCTTAAATTAAGAAGGAGATGGTTTTCAGTTTCTGCAGCAGTGTTAACCGATTAACACAATGGGGTTAACCGATTAACACGTGCATGGAAAGTGTTTTACATTGAATTTTGAGGAGTTAACCGGTTAGCTCAGATGGTTAATCAATTAACGTGTGGGTAAATTATGGAATCTCTTAAGAACCATCATCTGTGTTTTGTTACCTTATGTTGCTCCGAGTGGAGAGTATTGTGTGAATGTAAACAGGATTGTAAGTAAATGAAGGACGGATTTATGTTTTGGAATCGTAACTTTTGGAAAGGTGTGGCGTAGTGGACCATTTGTTCAAACGATGAAAGAGTTTGACTTTTGGGGAAGTAATCTAGTGAATTGTGTTGAGTATGAGAAAGTATTAAGTGTATTACTGTCGAAAGCCTTGAGGGCGAAGTTAGAGAATATTCACGGAGTGTTGACCTCGCAAGGAATGTTTCGGTGTTAAATTATGGTGTTAGTAATGTAGGAGCGGTTGGTCGGAGTTAGTAATTGCTATCTTCCACGAGTTCTTGGTAGTGGATTTAGACTCCGTGAGAGTGGTACCAATTGTGTGCAATTGTGTTTTATCCAGAGAAGGAAATTTGAAAATTATCTTTCCAAGTACGAGTAAGAATTGGACGTTCTGAAGTTAAGCATATAACTTGGAATCGTTTATGAAACGGAACGAATGAGAAAAGTGGATTCAATTGAGAAGCGTGACATGTCCTTTGAGGGTGTGTGTACATGTAAAGTGTTGTACGTGAATTGGTGAGTGGTATGAAAACTCACAATTGTACTTGGGACGGTTTAAGTTTGGTAAGTGGTGACTCTCATATGATTGAAGTTCTATGTTGGTATTACATTTTTATTGGCTGAGATCACGAATCAGCAAGGAACTTTGAGTAAGTCGGAAAAACCGTAAGAATAATCGATTTGGAATGTGGAAACCATAACCGGAAGTTGTTAAGTTATTTTGAGATGTATTGATTTGAGTTTAGAATGATTTTGGAGTTGTTTATGTTATGATTGTGACAATGTAATTCCTGCACCTATCGTCTGGAGAGTATTGGACCAATGTTTATATATTGTGTATTGGCAACGAAATTGTTATACCATAGGACGTCAGTAAGTTTCTAGTACTGTTGGCTACTTGGTAATGCTTGAGAATTTGTGGTATTCCAATGTTAGAATTTTGGATTGCACAGTGGAAGGTAATAGATGAAAGAGTTATATCAAAATAATAAGAAGTTAGAAGGATTACTGCTTGTAAGTATAGAAATAAGAAGATTTTGTTCTAAGGGTGTTACCTTTTGGTGTGATACAAAAGAGATGAAATATTGGATGTGATGGGTACGATGTACAGCGTCAGACCAGATGAAACTGGTAAGAAGTTTGACAATCTATGAAGTTAAGGAATCACCAAATTACCTCATGAGGATTTGTAGAGTGTTTGTTATCCTGAATCGAGATAAGATATTACGATTTGGTTAGTGACTCAGTAGGGGAATATGGAATGGTACATTCTTGCCGAAAGTAAGATGCGACCAAGTCTTTTGCATGAAACAACAGATGAATTGTGGAAGAGCAAGTTGAAGGTTAACCTAATATTGGAATAAGAGTATGACTAAGGAACCGAAGTTTGATAATTCATGAAATTAAGGATTTTGGTCTGTGAAGTCAAGTTGGAATTGGAATACGTCAGAATTTGAATAGAAGTAAAGTTGAGTGTGGAACTAAGACATTGATACAAGTTGTGGTTATTGTTGAGCGAAGGAAATTCGGGGGCGAATTTCAATTTAAGGGGGGAGAGTGTAATACCCCATATTATTTAAATTCTCAGTTGGATATCAGATGAGATCAAATGAGATTTTGTGTACTCTATCTTTGGATAATTGGATTAATGGAATCCTCTAAGTACTTTAAGTATTGACATTTGAGATCAATAGAGAAACTAATGAACTCTGAAGAGATCAATTATTTAATAAAGAGACAGATCAATTATTTTATCTCGAGAAAAGATTTTAAGGTAACTCTAATAATTGATCAATTGGTTTGAGACGACAAAATATCAATTGGAGATAGTTTACTCTATTAGTTTATATTATATAATATTGGTATTATATATATATATATATATATATATATTTGTTAGAAAAGAAAGAGAAAGGAAAAAGTTGGAAAGAAGAAGAAGAGAGAAGGAAGAAGAGAAAGAGGGAAAGCTTGTGAAGAAGCTCAGGGATCATCATCATCTTCTTCAACCTCCTCTTCGTTTACCAGGTGGGTTCTAGATAGAGACTTTAATGTAGAATTTCTTGAGGTTTTAGAGTTAGGTTGGATTTTGAGGAAAATGAGTTTTTTTGCAAAATCAAAGAATCTAACGGTTGGATTGTGTTATAAATTGTGTAGTATGATAAATATATGTGTAAAATCATCTATTGATAATTGTTATGATGTTTGGTATTGATTGGATTGAGTTTGAAATGGAATGGATTTGAAAATGTTAGGGTTTTGTGTAAAAACTATGAAGTTGTTGGATAAACCATGATAGAACCATGATAAAATACCTTTATTGGTTGTTTGGGTATGGTTTTGAGGGTGAATGTATGGGTCGGAGGTTGCTGTCATGAGGGTTTAATTTTCTGCATAACGCAGAGCGCGCTTAGTGCGGTATGCCCGCTTAGCGCGGTCTAGAGATTTTTCACCCCTTCCAGGCAGCGAGGAGCGCGCTTAGCGCGGGTGGGGCTCGCTTAGCGCGGCCTGGAACAAAAGAAAAAGGAAAACTATTTTTCTAAAATTCATATCTTTTGACTCGGGTGTCCGTTTTAAGTGTTCTTTATATCGATGTGAAGCTATGAAAATCCTCTACCCAATAAAAAGTGAAAATTAGGGGTATGATGTCGGATTAATTATTTAGTGGAAAAGGAATGGAAATTATTGATTTCGATACCCGATTAAATGAATCGGAGGGAACCCGAAAGTGATGTTTTATGTGATGAATCATTATATGTGATTCTATTATACAATTGTAATGTCCTTTTGTATAACTTGGGATGAAATTATTATATGTAATTCAAAATGTGCAATTGTAATATGCCTTGCCTAATTGATGTTAAACTTGATTGAACATAAATGCATGTTAAAATATGGAATAGGTAGAGTGAGGAAACTTTACCCTAAAACAAATGGCATAGTTTAAGATATTGGAGCCTAGTAATGAGCTAGGGAATTGATGAATAAGTTAATGACAACGCTCGTGCTGAAGAGGCCGAGGCGTGTGTCCATTACCGAATGGTATAGAAACGAGTGAAACACTAGTATGGAACACGTGTAATTATATGTTTATTTGAGAAAGGTAAAAGAGGCCTAAAGGCTATTGTGGCCTAGATTTGTTGATTACAATTATGGTTGTATGTGAAATCACAAAATCGTAACCATTATTCTATTATGTGTCATTTCATGAGTAATGAGCTCCTCTGTAATGAATGCACAATTTCTTGGTAGGTTTGATTCCCAATGTTATAGTACGAATGGAGCCTATATGGTAAAGAGACTTGTGACGGTGTACGGGCCATGTGAAGTGACGATTTAAGGTGATAATGTGTCCCTTATTTCCGAATCCATTTCGTATGCCAAGAAATCTACGAGGGTCCATGACTCGTTCCTACTTCTAGACGTAGAAAAGGGCGAGAGAGAGAGGGGATGCCTTGATAAGGTTGACATAAGTGAATATTTTGAGTAACGGGCTCAATAACGTGTTTCCATATAGTGTGAGATTGTCAGATTGTGTACTCAAGGTCATTTCCCTTCCCTTTTGACTTGAGTTAGGATTGGCTAGAACCCTGTAAAGCCGAGAGAATCCATAAGATAGGTAACTCACTGAGATTTGATGTATCTCACCCCACTATTGTTGATTATTTTCAGGAGGTATTTGCAGGTTTGATTTACAAGGGGAGCTATGCTTGGATGTTTCAAGAGAAGCTTAGTTAAGCTTATTCCGCTGTGTATTATTTTGTTGTATACAATTGAGGAAATTGTATATTATTCTTAGATTTGTATTTTTGGCTAGTTTCCATGACTTGTGCCATATATTGTAATTATGTTTTAGTAATGGACAAGTATGTGAATTATGCCATTAGGCACCTTTGATGTGTCAGTACCAAATAAAAACACTTGTATGGTATTATTCTAGATAAATATTATACAGGGTGTTACAATGAAGGTGTCCCAAGCATGGACATCCAAAACCCTAGTTGAGGATCAACAGTTAGGAGGGTGTGATCCTCTTCAATTCACTTGCCAACCTCAATCTCTTGATGAAATGGTGAACCCTATGAGGTGTCTTAAGACATGATGAGCCTTTGTGGCTTGGGTATTTGAACACATCCTATTCTCTTTACTCTACCCAGTCAATGATAGTGGTACCCTTGATACCATGCCTTGAGGAGACCAATGATGCATATGCAATGTTTATGATCTAAAAGTACATGAAATGTGAAAGCATAAGCCACTAATGAGGGTATAAATAGGAGGGCAAATTTTGGGGTGTTACAGGGTATAGCCAATTTCCTCAACCATGCCAATAACAACTGAAATGATGATGGTGTTAGAAACAATCAATGAAATTAATATACATGTTTAAATACTTTATATGAGTTCCGCATTAATAACATATAACCTATTAACAAGTCTTTCTTGCATTTTTCAGAGATAATGTTAGAAAAAGCTTTAAAATTTTATGTTTATCCAAGGATTTCATGTTTGTTAATATCAGACACAGATGTTCCACTAGTAAATTTGATGATAAATTTATGTTTGGAAGTTTTGAACATCAGATCATTTGGTCGAGAGAGAAAGTTTGTGACAATATATGTTTTGTTTATGTCTAAAACTGAATCAAAACTTGAATTCAACGCTGGAGGTATTACAACCTGAATATCAATCCCCTATAAATATATTACAAAAATCAGTTCACCATGACTTGATTCTAAAACATTACAACTATTACAAATCCAGTAGCAAAATGAAAACCATGACTTAGATTTGCATCAATAATTATGAGTTCCAAGTTCTCCTTGTTTCTTATGACGATTCATTTATGTGGACCTTTACGACGACTTTCTAGAGTTCATTCCGGTAAAAAATGTCGGTGATCATCTCAAACGGCCTTGCCATTTTACAGTTCCTGCGAAAGTCCGTCAAACAATATGAATAATCGATCAACACATACACAAATATGGATGAAAACAGAACATGAACAATGAAACAATAAAATATAAACAAAAATCAAATATGCAACACATTTAGCAATATACCAACTTTTTCTGAAGAAACTCTTGAAAACAAATTCATTCATACCATCAAAATAACACAAATTTGGTCGCAAACATCAAAACAAATACAACCATAACAAAAACATATAAAGTAGATCTAAATCTATAACCTCGAAAACAAACAAAACTTTATATGTTGTACCACCAAGTTCACCTTCATAATATCAAAATCAGAAACATAATAAATAATTAACAAAAAGATTATGAAGAGAAAGACGTAACCAAAAATATAAGCTTTAGAACTGTTGTAAATATGCCTTAAAACCTTTGTTGATAAAGAGAAAGAAAACATATTTTGGAGATTGCATTTACAGCAAAAATAAAAAATTTTAGAAAGTCGGCCGAAAAGTCGAAAAAAAAATCGGTCGGTGAATAGTGTCATCCGTACGTATGAATAGTGAAGTCCGTACGGTGAATAGTGTTTTTGAGTTTTCGGGCTTTTTCAATTCGGTCCAAGAATCCATGTGATTTTTGGCTTTGTTTGTTGGGTATTTGCTATTATAAATATGTATCTCTTATATGGTTGGTGTGTGACAATCTTAGAGTTTACACCAGCAAGGGAGAGCAAGTGTTTAAAGGCATATCATAGGGTTTTAGCTACTCACAAGGAAAACCTTATAAAAGCAAGGTTTAGGGAAACCTTTGGAGTTGTTTAAGGTTATTGTGATTGTGAAACACTATTACACCTGGGTTTGAGTGATTCATATATTGAGAGTTGGAGAGGTTGGGAAACACTTGGATAAAAAATAGGGTTGTTCTTAGGAACCTGAAGGCGAAGGCTATTTTCTTGTAACTCACCTGTAATCTCTTGTAACAACTTTCTGAGTATAGTGAATTAGAGAGCTGCTCTCTCCCCTAAAATAGATCGTTTGATCGAACTGAGTAAACAAACCTTCTGTTTTTTCTTTCCTTATTCTGTTATATGATATGTGTACGGATTATTATTGCTGAAGACCATTTATTTTGGTTGCTATTGTTCTTTGCCTCACAAATTGATATTGAATTTTGTCGTAATTCACAACAAGATTCACAACAAGTGGTGCGGTTAGCGTGGAGCAAATAAATATTGTTGACAAGTGAGCACCATGGTTAGTAGATGGAAAATCGAGAAATTTTCCGGTAATAACGACTTCGGGTTGTGGAAAATTAAGATGCAAGCAATTTTAGTCCAAGAGAATTGTATCGATGCTTTGAAGAGTGAAACATTGATGCCTGCAGGGCTTACACAGGTACAGAAGACCGAGATGGTGGATAAGGCCAGGAGTGTCATTATCTTGTGCCTCGGGGATAAAGTTCTAAGAGAAGTCGCCAGGGAGCAAACTGCGGTTGCTATGTGGGCAAAAATTGAATCATTGTATATGACAAAGTCTTTGGCTCACAGGTTGTATCTGAAACAACAACTCTATTCATTCCGAATGGTGGAGAACAAATCCATAGTTAAGCAGCTCGTAGAATTTCACAAGATTATCGATGATCTTGAGAATATTGAAGTGAAGATTGATGATGAGGACAAGGCTTTTCTCCTGTTGATTTCATTACCCAGATCCTTTGAGCACCTTAAGGATGCCCTTCTTTATGGTAAGGAAGGTACTATTACTTTGGATGAAGTTCAGACGGCGGTGAAATCCAAAGAATTTTCAAAGTCGAGAGATTTGAAGATTGAAGATAGTGGTAAAGGCTTAAATGTATCAAGACGAGGAGGTGAGCATAAAGGAATGTCCAAATTAAAGAGGTCTGACAAGTCAAAGGTAAAATGTTTTAATTGTCAGAAAATCGGTCACATTAAAAGGGATTGTTCTGAAAGAAAGGTCAATGAAGATTATGTTCAAGTTGTAGTTGCATTGGGTGAGGAAAGTTATGAGGATGCCGAAGAACTAGTAGTATCGAGTTTGGAAACTGAAGATAGTTGGGTCATTGACTCAGGTTGCTCTTATCACATGTGTCCAAGAATAGAATACTTTGAAACTTTGAAGATGGTGCAAGGTGGAGTAGTTCGCCTTAGTAGTAATAAGGCATGCAAGGTTCAGGGTATTGGTACGGTCATATTTAAAATGTTTAATGATCTTGAACTTCCTATTCACAATGTGAGGTATGTTCCAAAACTCAAGCGAAATTTGTTATCTATAATATGTTTAATGATCTAGGCTATTGTACTAGAGTTGAACGTGGAGTGATGAAGATTTCGCGTGATGAATTGATTATTGCTAAAGGGTCTAAAATATGTGGTCTATATATTTTAGAAGGTTTAAATGTTATTATTCATTCATCGTTAACTAGTGGAGGCTTTCATGACAAGGAAGTGCTATGGGATTTGAGTTTAAGGCGTTATGAATGCCTTTAGAAAGTTTTAGAGGAGTACAATGAATTTTGCAGAAATCAAGGGATAAAAATGCATGTTACCGCTGAGTTGTTATTGAGTTTTTGAGGAGAAGCTGAGGTTAAAACAACTTACTTGGTTGGTAGAGAATTTCTTCAGAAGAAGAATAGTGAAAACCAAGGGAGAAACCTGGGAGAAACTATAACGGAGAAAACTCAGTTTGAGGTGGAATTTCCTACTATGGATGCTAGCAGTAGTGAGGGAACGGTTACAGAGATCTCTGATTATCATTTGACTCATGATGAGGTAAGGAGGGTTATTGTAGTATCTCAAAGGGACGGTTATGCTAGCCTTGGATATTATGTTTTTAACGTGGCTGAAGGACTGCAAAATAAAAGAAGAAAAACCTTTAGGGAGGCATTTGAAAACAGGTGGAGTCAAGGGTGGTTGAAAAATCATACTTGTAGGCTTGTTAAACTACCTAGGCAGAAAGGGGTAATTGGGAACAAGTGGATGCAAGTTGCGAGATCGAGATTCAAGGGTTGCTTGAATTTGATCAAAGTTATTGATTAAAGTTTCAACTTGGTAGAGAGCAACAATGTTGTTGATTGTTAAATTGGTATTAACACGGTTTAAAGTCAAGGTGGAGATTGTTCTAAATATGCCTTAAAACCTTTGTTGATAAAGAGAAAGAAAACATATTTTGGAGATTGCATTTACAGCGAAAATCGGCCGAAAAGTAAAAAAAATCGGCCTATGAATAGTGTCCTCCGTACGAATGAATAGTGACGTCTGTACGGATGAATAGTGAAGTTCGTACGGATGAATAGTGACACCCGTACTGTGAATAGTGTTTTTGAGTTTTCGGGCTTTTTTGAGTTTTTGGGCTTTGTTTGTTGGGTATTTGATATTATAAATATGTATCTCTTATATGGTTGGTGTGTGACAATCTTAGAGTTTACACCAGCAGTTTAAAGGCATAGCATAGGGTTTTAGCTATTCACAAGGAAAACTTTAGAAAAGAAAAGGTGTAGGGAAACCTTTGGAGTTGTTTAAGGTTATTGCGATTGTGAAACACTGTTACACCTTGGGTTTGAGTTATTCATATATCGAGAGTTAGAGAGGTTGGGAAACACTTGGGTAGAAAATAGGGTTGTTCTTGGGAACCTGAAGGCGAAGGATATTTTCTTGTAACTCATCTGTAATCTCTTGTAACAACTTTCTAAGTATAGTGAATTGGAGAGATGCTCTCTCCCCCAGAGTAGATCGTTTGATCGAACTGGATAAACAAACCTTCTATTTTTTCTTGCCCTTATTTTGTTATATTATCCGTGTACAGATTATTATTGCTAAAGACCATTTATTTTGGCTGCTATTGTTCTTTGCCTCACAAATTGATATTGAATTTTTTCGTAATTCACAACAAGAACAATCCATAACATAAAACTCCGAAAAAAAATATAAAAGATGACAAAGATGAATGAAACGATGATGAAAATGAATGAGTCGAAGTAGGAAGAAGAAGCAAGGCAAGATCCATCACCTTAAATGTTTCAAAACTAGAAAACAACAAGCATGGAAGAAGGAATAGACGAAGAAGGAAGTGAGAGAACGAAGAAACAATTATTCAGATCAAAAGAAAAATTGGTTCTTTTAAGGGGGATTTGTTTCAAAGATATGATTTGAAAACAAATTGGAAAAAGAGAAAAAGTAGAAAAAGTTGGAATGAAATAGTTATATTTTAACAAAATGGAGGGAAAACTAGTTACAATGGTGTGTAAAGTGAGATAAAGTAGAAACATTACCAACTAAATTGTTTAACTATGCTAGTTTGGTTGGGAAAAAGTAAATTTTGGGCAAAAATCGCCCACATTTTGGTGAGGTAGCAGAATTAGAGGAAAAGGCAAAAATGAGTTTTCCATATCATCTAATTTTCTTATTTTATAGATATTCGAAATTGATGGTGTACTCATCCACCCAAATTTAAATCAGTTAGAAATAGTTAAGAAAGTTGTTTTGCATGGTGCAAGCACAAAAAGTAGTTTTTTTGCCCTAAAACACAATATTGACACCACAATACCTCAACAAGGTAACCTGCTAAGACTTTTCAAGTGTGGTAGAGAAGATGAAAGACACCTTTGTGATAACATTAAAGCATGAACCAAGTCAATTTTATATAATTGGAAAACGTGTTTTGGATATTTTGCAAGGTATCACTTGGCTGGACATAATCATACTACAATTATGGTGCACATAAGTACATATTTATGGTAATTTTAATTTATATTCACTATTCTCAAATACTTTTAATGTCATGACTCACATCAAGATTTGACTTTCGTGTTAACATTCATGTAAATGTATCAAATGTGTGTTGAAAGGGACTTTAAAAAGTACTTTTTTATTAGACCCGTTGAATATGCAATTTAAACAACAGGGACCAAACGCTATCCATACGTATATACAGAATAAGATAATTCAAGATAACAAAGAATGTTACATAGGAATATTTTACCGTGCGCAAGTATATATGAATTTGTGTTTTTCTTTTATAAATTTAATTGTATACAAATTGTTAATTATTCTTGATGTTTATGCAGTTTGCATTAGCAACTAATGATTATATGTCCCAAGAAAAATAATGTGAACATTCTATGCTCGTTACAATATGGTCTTGATTCATCAATGAAATACGTTTTGAGTGCATAAGTGATATTATTTGTAATATTCAAATTTTACCTTTAGTTTTGAATAGTTTTTATCCATATCTAATTTTTACCAACATCTAGAGCTATGGAGGGATACAGTTTAATTTCTCGTATTGTAAGAGGTAAAGAACTAATGTTCTTTTTTCCTAAAAGTAAGTATTAATTGTACTTTTTAACATTCTTTTATTTTCTCTAATGTATTACTTGTGCTTTGTGGGTATTAATAACTATATAAAAATTATTTGTAGACACATAAACAACCCAATGGAAATTCGTGTGGATACTTATGAAACATATGTTTGATATTGTCTCTCGAGCATCAGTGATTCATGGGTTAAGGTATTAATATTAATTATCCATATGCATGTAATTTGGTTATTTCAGTTGTTAAGTTAATGTTGTTGTTAGCTAGTAAGAAGTTTATGTTAAAGGGTTTATGCTGTTGTGTTGTGGTGATTGAATCTTTAATATTGTTGGTGTTGGGTTATCCTAATTTAAATTTTGTTCAAATCATAGGTGTTTAATGTAACGCCCCGATTTGTCAGTTTTATTTAATCGGGTCGTGTGCCTTATACAAAGAGGTGTGAGCGATCCATAAACGTCGTGTGCCTTAAAAATAAGAGGTGTGAGCGATCAGATCGGATCGTGTGCCTTAAAAATAAGAGGTGTGAGCGATGGGGAACATCGTAGGCCCGACGGGGAGTTACATTGGTAACGAGCGATGGTTCCAATGAGTTCCTGAGTGAACTGGTGATGAGATATGAAATGTTGGAAGTCGGTACCGCATGGCATTTGCATAGAGTCGTTGTGTCGGTCTCTGTGCATTTGCATAAATCATGGATTCATTATGTGTGAGAATTGTGAATGGATGCATTATGTGTGGAAACTCATGAATGGATTGATTGTGTGAATATGTTATTATGTGGGCATAACTGATATATGCTATGTGTTCGGATTGTCGAAAATATGTTATGCATCTGTGGTTTGCGATATGTATTGGTATGTGATGCGTGAGGTGAGAATAACTGTGTATGTGATTTTTATGTGTGTTTGCATATTATTATGCAATTTTGATTTTAGTTGTTATTTCTCACCCTTCTGCTGTTATATAATGCTCTATGAGGCATTGCAGATTAGTGTTGCTGGAGGTCTTTGGTGAAGCTTATGTCTTCATTCTTTTGTCGGTCGGCTCTGATATGTAGCACCGGGTAGTCGGGAGATTGATTAGGATTATTTTGTGATGTTGTGTATATGCATCTTTATCTCTTGGGAGTTGTATATATACATGATTCTGTCGATAACAGATGAACCTTTATGTGATATACATGTATGATATTCAGTTTTAGATTTTCCGCTTTTATTCTAAAATCTGAAATGTGGGTGTAAGGAACTGAGTTCCTCTGTTGATTGCTACCCCACTGTTGCATATCTTTATGAGCAGGTGTTGTATGTTTTGTTTCAATATAATGTGATTCTCCCTGTCTATGCCATGATAATTTAAATATACTCTGACGAAATTTTATTAAGTGTTTATTGTTTTATTATTAATTTTGGGGGTATAGATTGGGGGTGTTACATTTAACAATCCAACACCATTCACACTAGAAGATATAAATGACATCGGTTTACGTTGGGCCGGTTGCTTTCTATCTTTTTATGAACCGCCAACACTAGTTTCTCTTTGTTGTTGTAAACAATATATATAGATTTTCTGTTACATATATGTATTTGGTTTTGTCATTATGGTTATGTTTTCAAATATGCATATAGGTTCGATTGGAAATAGCAAGTGTTCTTGTAAAGTACTCATTAACATGTTTTGTATTCTCTCCCATGGAAATTAAAGAACCTTAAACTCTCTTCGTAAAAACTGCATGTGTGCTTTTCTGACTTTCGAAGATCCATGATACTTCTGGAGCATAACATCCCAAATGTCCTTGGCTGTGTTGCGCACGAGCATGGTTTCCATGATCGACCTATCAATAGACTAGAGCAAGTAATTCTTGGCTTTAGAGGTGCAACCATGATACCATTCTCGATCAATCCCAATATTCTTTTAATTGAAGCAAATTCTCCATCAACATGGACCGATGGTCTTCGAAACACTACTACGGAAAACATATACAACATCTGTTGGAAAAGATATATTATCATGCAGGATTGGCCGTTGTTACGTAGCATATGGTTATATATACGTTACTTACAATCACACTCGTATGAACATTGTAGAAAACCTGAAAGCGCGCGGCATATTACCACAGTTTCTCTAACTAACCGTTTTAATATATTAAAGGTCCCAAGTTCGATTCTCAGCAGCGCCTTTTTGGTATATATATTATTCAAGACAACACTCACTCTACAATCATGGTCATATTTAACAACCGTCATTAAATTATCTTCCTTTTAAAAAAAATATTTCTGCTTTTTGAAAATTTTCCATTTTTAACCTGTATTTTTGTGAACCGTGTCAGAACAAAAACACCAATTATATCATAACAATAATTGTATTGTTTTACATCAAATCCATACATTGGATTAAGAACCAAACATTGTATATATATTACATCGAAAGAAAAATGGCACAAAACAACCTACAAACATTATATAATATCACATAATTGTATCTTAGTGTTTTGGTTTCTTTGTCTCTTGGTGTCTTGTCTCTTGGTGTCTTGACTTTAAGCACCTACAATTTCAAATAATTATATTTGTTAGTAAATATACTTAGAAATAATAACTTACATTAAATTATGAATATAGAATAAAATACTTACTTGTTAATTTTCCCATATACCTTCATTATGATCGATACGAATAACATGCACATCATCTCTATCAACTTCATCATATGTGGTAGGAACTTTTTTTATGTGTAAGAAAGAGTAAAAGGAATATCAAAACTTTCATCACTACTAGGAATGTCTTTTCCTTAGAGAATGATTGACCATTTCCCTGATGTGTCCGAAGGATCGGTCACATAGAAAACTTATTTTGTTAGTGAAGCCATGATGAATGGGTCGGTCATATAATTTTTCTTGCCAAGGTCAACCCGGATGAATCCTAAGTCATCAGTTTGTACACCATTAATATTATTGGGAATCTACGTGCATTTAAATAAAGGCACTTTGAAGATAACATAATTAATCTCCCAAATCTCCTCAATGACACCATAGAACGCTGTCAATTTTAGATTCTTATCTTTTGAACTAGAGAAATACATGGATTCAGCCTCAACCATAACCCCGCTATTTTGTATTGTACTACAATCATCTTTTGATTTTGTATAAAAAGTATAATGATCAATGTCATATGCAGTCTAAGTTATCACATTAAATTTTGGCATGTACGACAACCATTTAATTGTCTCGGATGCACTATGATCATTTGGTATCCTTTTATTATACCAATATAGGAATTTCTTATTATGCTCGATCAACAACAACTTGTCACTCATTTGTGGATATGTTTTGTTCAAAATTTTTTTGTGAGTAGCCACGTAAGGTTGAACTTCTTCTAGATTATTCAATATATAGAAATGTGTCTGAGTAACAACATCCCAGGTCATTGACTTAACATTTAAACCTTGAATTCCCCTAACTTTAATGTCAGCAACGCGAGACTTTAGAATTCCTATAGACTCTTCTTCCAACAAATAGTTTGTACAAAATTGAACAGCTTCTTCTGTGATGTACCTTTCAACAATTGAAGCTTCCGGTCGGTGTTGATTCTTCGTATATCCTTTAAAGATCTTCATGTATCGCACTATAGAAAAAATTCTGATTTCTATGACTAATGAACAAGTAAGTGAACCATAATGTCAAAAAATGATGGAGAAAAATACATCTCCAATTGACACAAGATTATGGCAACTTCATCTTCTAATTAATCTAATTTTTTGAAATCAAGAACTTTATTACATATGGCATTAAAGAACAAACACAATCTGATTATAGTTACTCTCACGTTTTTTGGTAGGATGCCACAGATTGTAACGCCCCAGTTTTAGTATTTTTATTTATTTGAGTCGTTTTTTATTATTTTATTATTATGTTATTTTATTTTCGACTTTTATCTGAAATTATCTTATTTTTCGATGTGATTATATTTTACCGCGTTTTGGGAACATTTGCGAGATATTCGAGTGTAGGGGTATTTTGGGCATTTTGAGTTATTTTGTTAAGATAGAAAGAAAATAGAAATAGAAAGGAGAGAAAAATAGAAAGAAAGAAATAGGAAGAGGAAAAGGAGAAGAAGGAAAAAGAAGAGAAGAGAAAAAAGAGAGAAAAAGAGGAAAAAAGCTAGGAATCTCCAAATCAACTTCTAGGAATCGATTTAATCGGGTAAGGGTGTGAAATTCAATTATCTTATACATGTGTATGATTATGTATGTGTTTGTTTGTTGCTTGGTTGGATTGTATGAAAATATAACAAAACCCATTTTTGTTGAAAGTGTTAGAATTTGATTAAATGTGTTGGAAATTATGTTTTTAGTGTTCATTCTTGTTGGTAAATGATAGATACATGTTGCTATGCATTGTATTGGTAATTTTCTGAGTGTAGGTGAAAAATTGGATGATCTTGGGGTGGAAAACGCAGAATAAAATTCTGCAGAAAATTTTTCTGGTTTTTCCCAGGTCATACGCGTATGGGGCATGTTCATACGCGTATGGACCTTGGCATTACGCGTAACGTGGGCGAGCCATGTGCCCATACGCGTATGAGATGTTGTTTTGCACGGCCATCTGCCCATTTGCGTATGGTACGCGTATCACTTTAGGGCATTACGCGTATGAGCGGATGCAATACGCGTATGGGGTTCAAAATGGGAATTTTGGGAAGAAAATGGTTCTGCCCATACGCGTATGGCCTTGGCCAATACGCGTATGGCTCAGGGCAATACGCGTATGGCCAGGAGAATGGAGAGATGTGATTTTTCAAAATGTCGTTTTCGTTTTCGTCCGTAACTTTTGTTCCGATTATCCAATTTTTACATTCTTGGTGTCGTTGGAAAGCTATTGAGCTGTACAATATGATTATGATGTTTTGGAGATTGTTAGCCGATTAAATTATGTCGGGAAATGTGAATAGTGTCATTTTGTCGACTTTTGCCGTTTTAATGGTGTGTAAATGATGTGTATTATGCTATGTGCTTTTGATATGGATATCGTATGACTTGTATGACGTTATATAATGTGAATGCATGTAATGACATGTTGTGATGATGAATTGTGGCCGAAAGGCAAATAAATGGAATGTGTGGTATTTGATTATATATGCATGTTATGGTTGCATATATGTGTGAAAATGCATTGGTTGTCATGAGTTCTTGTGTGTCAAGCATCATGATATGCATTGTTGTTGCGTCCTGAGTGACAACGGTTCCGGAGGGAATCAACTATAACATCGTGTGCCTCGAAAATATGAGGTAAGAATAGCCTGAGGACCTAAAGCGATGGTTATAGACGATCGTGTGCCCGCGTGCGGGGTGTGAGCGATCGGGTCGTGAGCCCCTCTTGTGGGGTGTGAGCGACCCATAAACATCGTGAGCCCCTCGTGTGGGGTGTGAGCGGTGGGTGAACATCGTAGGCCCGACGGGGAGTTACAGTGATGTAACGAGCGATGGTTCCAGCAGAGTTCCTGAGTGAACTAGTGATGAGATATGAAATCTTGGAGTCGGTACCGCATATGCATTTGCATAGAGAGTCGTTGTGTCGGTCTCTTTGCATCTGCATGAATTATGATTGCATTGGTTATATGTGGAAAATCATGATTTGGTTGATTATGTGCGAGACGTTGTGATATGCATTTGTGATAAATGTATTGGGCATGATTAATATGCAATTGGGGATGGAGACATTGTGTGATTGAGCTTGTGATAGCATTTGTGAATTGATGTGCATTATGTTAAATGCCTTGAATTATGAATGATATGTTTTGTGTGTATAAACATATGCATGATGTGTGAATATTGGATTATGTGAATATAATCTGTATATGCTTTATGTGTAGGCATGTGATAATTGTGGTGAGAAAATTTGATATGTGTATTTTTATGTTGATATATATAATTATATGCATTTATATTATGGTTGTTTTTCTCACCCTTCTGCTATTTTATAATGCTCTATGAGGCATTGCAGATTAGAGTTGCTGGAGGTCTTTTGTGAAGCTTATGTCTTCTTTCTTTTGTCGGTCGGCTCTAATATGTGACACCGGGTAGTTAGGGAGGCCGTTAGTGATTATTGTGTATTATGTATATATATCTTTTGGCTTGTGCATGTATAACTTGATGTATGACCAACTTTTCATGTGATATATATATGATATTCAGATTTTAGATTTTCCGCTTTTATTCTAATTTCTGAAAAGTGGGTGTAAGAAACTGAGTTCCCTCTGAATGTATGTTACCCCACTGTTGCATATCTTTATGAGCAGGTGTTGTATGTTTTGTTTCAAATTGATGTGACCCTCCCGATCTATGCCATGTTTTTAAATGTACTCTGACGAAATTTTTATTGTTTTATGATTATTTGGGGGTATAGATTGGGGGCGTCACATTAAGTGGTATCAGAGCCAGTCCGTGTCAGTTTGTGTCAGTCCTTGTTGGTCTTTGTGGTTCGGTGAGCTGTGTGTTTAACCATAGTTACTGTTATTGGAAATGAACAGAATATGGCTCGGGCTATGTAGGGTGTACTGAATGTTATGGGTAATGATGAGTTCGGGAAGAACGAACTGTCTATCTTCAAGGGAAGATATGATCCTGATGGTGCATAATTTTGGATTGAGGAGGTTGAAAGAATCTTCCATGTGATGAATTGTGCTGAAGAGAATAAGGTGAGACTGGGTACTCACATGCTGAAAGAAGAAGCAGCTGGTTGGTGGGTTAGTTTGCGCCAAGTGCTGGGAGAGGATGATGAAGAGGTTCCTTGGGATTTATTTGGTCGAGAGTTTCGGAGGAAGTATTATCCTGAGGGTGTGAAGGAAAAGAAAGAGATTGAGTTCTTGGAGTTGAAACAAGGCAATATGTCTGTTGTGGATTACACAGCAAAGTTTGTGGAACTTGTGCAGTTCTATCCTCATTATGCTGAAGCGACTGCTGAGTTTTCTAAGTGTGTGAAGTATGAGAAAGGATTGCGTCCGAATATTAAACAGGCAATCGGTTATCAGAGGATTAGAAGGTTTTCTGATTTGGTTTACAGTTGTAGGATTTACGAGGAGGATTGTAGGGCTCGTTCTACTCACTATAAGAGTGTGAATGACAGGAAAGGGAAACAACAGTCTCGTGGTGGTCCTTATGGCACACTAACTGATAAGGGTAAGCAAAGGGAGAATTTTGAGAAAAAGGCAAGTGAAGGAGGAATGTCTAGTCCTCCTAGGTGTTACTTTAAGTGTTACAAGTGTGGGGAAGTAGGACACCTTCGGCTTGATTGTGAGAAGAATAAACTAAAATGTTCCAAGTGTGGAGGTTCGGGACATGTCGCAGCGGATTGTAAGAGAATTGATGTGCAGTGTTTCAACTGTGGTGGAACAGGTCATATTAGCACGGGGTGTACGAAACCGAAGAAAGCTCAGACTGGTAGGAAGGCTGTTGCATTGGTAGGAGATGAGACTACTAGTGTGGATCGTTTGACTAAAGGTACTTGTTTTATTAGGAGTACGCCTTTATTTGCTATTATTGGTAATGGAGCGACTCATTCATTTATTTCGTCTGAGTGCGCGAAGCGTTTGAATTTGTTGTGGTCTTTTTGGGATGGTAAGATGGTTATCGATATTTCTGCATAGGGGTCGGTAATTATTTCTTTGGTTTGTTTAAATTTTTCTTTGACCATTTATGGTAAAGGATTTGTGATGGATTAGGTGTGTTTACAGTTGGAGAGGTTAGAATGAGATAAGTGGGGGAGAAGCTGGTACTTCTCCATGTTGTTTCAGGTGTAGAGCACTGGCTCAGTGTGTTCGGGACTGCAAGATTATAAGTGTAGTTTCTAGTTCAAGAAGGGATGCGGAGGTAAGGATTATGGCGACTAAGGATTTGTGCCTTCGGTAGTTTGGTGCATAGGATGTAAGGAATGCTATTATAGTTTGGTGGAGACGGTTTATGCCTCATCATGGTTGTCGGTTGTCTATTGACAAATTGAGGAACTGATCACCCTTAATCTCTTGTTGATAGCAGACGGGAATTATGTTGGATGGAATGGACGTGTCTTTCCGGCTTTGATAGTGGTGCGGAATGGATTACTTGAAATGTAAGGAGATGGTTACAGATTGCGTTGATGAGTCGAGGAGAATTCTTATATCAGAAGATGAGACGGATTAGAGGTTTGTGTATGTGGATTAAGTTGGAATGTCTCTGAGGGATAATGATTGGGTATTACTAAGGGTTGGTAAGGAATAAGATGATAGTAGGAGGATGCGTGTTAACCAGTGAGTAGTATGGGAACTTGCGGTTGTGTTTTGCATAGCTTGAGTGTTGAATTGCGACGAATTGCAAACGATTTGCAATTCTTTGATGGTATTGAGATTACAGAAATCTTGAGGAAACCGTAGGGGTGGATGTAATATTTGAGAGTTCCTTTTTGGTTGGTTGTTGCAATAGGTTGGAATTTGGATTATCAAGAGAAGAAATTGTGTATGGATTACGGACAGTAGTATAGGATTACGATTGAGAATAAGTGTTTACTTTTAGGATTAGGTAACTGGAGTGATGTAACGAGCGATGGTTCCAGCAGAGTTCCTGAGTGAACTAGTGATGAGATATGAAATCTTGGAGTCGGTACCGCATATGCATTTGCATAGAGAGTCCTTGTGTCGGTCTCTTTGCATCTGCATGAATTATGATTGCATTAGTTATATGTGGAAAATCATGATTTGGTTGATTATGTGCGAGACGTTGTGATATGCATTTGTGATAAATGTATTGGGCATGATTAATATGCAATTGGGGATGGAGACATTGTGTGATTGAGCTTGTGATAGCATTTTTGAATTGATGTGCATTATGTTAAATGCCTTGAATTATGAATGATATGTTTTGTGTGTATAAACATATGCATGATGTGTGAATATGGGATTATGTGAATATAATCTGCATATGCTTTATGTGTAGGCATGTGATAATTGTGGTGAGAAAATTTGATATGTGTATTTTTATGTTGATATATATAATTATATGCATTTATATTATGGTTGTTTTTCTCACCCTTCTGCTGTTTTTCTCACCCTTCTGCTGTTTTATAATGCTCTATGAGGCATTGCAGATTAGAGTTGCTGGAGGTCTTTTGTGAAGCTTATGTCTTCTTTCTTTTGTCGGTCGGCTCTGATATGTGACACCGGGTAGTTAAGGAGGCCGTTGGTGATTATTGTGTATTATGTATATATATCTTTTGGCTTGTGCATGTATAACTTGATGTATGACCAACTTTTCATGTGATATATATATGATATTCAGATTTTAGATTTTCCGCTTTTATTCTAATTTCTGAAAAGTGGGTGTAAGGAACTGAGTTCCCTCTGAATGTATGCTACCCCACTGTTGCATATCTTTATGAGCAGGTGTTGTATGTTTTGTTTCAAATTGATGTGACCCTCCCGGTCTATGCCATGTTTTTAAATGTACTCAGACGAAATTTTTATTGTTTTATGATTATTTGGGGGTATAGATTGGGGGCGTCACACATATAGCCACTGGTAAATGTTTTTTCATCAAGACATGACAATCATGAGATTTCAAACCAATTAACTTGAGATCTTTCATTGGTACAAGTTTCTTGATGTTTGATGAGTAACCTTGGGGAAATTTGATATCATGCAAACACTCGCAAAAACATTTCTTTTCCTTTTTAAATAGAGTGTAACAAACAGGAGACAGATAAGTTCTTTTCCCTTTTTCTATTGGAGCCAATTGTTTTCGTATACCCACCGCCTCCATATCGAGACAAGATTACTTACTATATTTAGTTTTGCCAAGAATGTTTAGAATTGTTCCAATCAAACCATCACACACATTTTTCTCCACATGCATCACATCAAGACAATGTCTTACATCAAGATTTGACCAATATGGAAGATCAAAGAACACATACCTCTGTTTTGATATATTTTTCTAAACTGGCCCTTTTTCTTTTTCTCACTTTCCAGAGACAAAATTAATGTGTTTCTGTCGTTATTAAACTTCAGCCCTGGTTAAAGGTTTAAGAGCGATATCAAACTTCTGCTCTCTATTAAAAGCCTTCAGTAATCTATGATAATAATGATCGGGTTTTAGAAATTTCTGATGCCCAAGGTAAACGCTTCATGCACAACCAAGGAGATAGGTTGTAAATCATGAGAAGAATAGACCACGAAGAATGGTTAGTACTCAGATTACCAAAGGGGTTCATTTTATCGGTGGCAAGCCCAAGCCCAAGGTTTCTTGGCTCAGTGTCAAAATTTGGAAACAACGAATCAATTTTCTTCCATTGCAAAGAATCAGCTACATGGCGTATGTTTCCATCATATTTTCTTTCATCTGCATGTCATCTAATATTCTTTGCGTCATTCATAATAGCAACAAGTCTCTTGAATTTTGAAATTATTGGCAAGTACCATAACACTTTAGTAGGAGGACTTTTTCTACTAACATTGTCATTGTCATTGTCATCACCATTGTTGTCCTTCAGCTTATAATGCGACACCCCACATTCCTTTGTACCTTTATTTATATTCTCGCAATTAGCACAAGGACAATAAAAGATACCATTATTGTCGGGAACATTTTGATCAGTGTATTCATGGAATTCAAGAACTTCTTTCTCATATACCAGATCTAATCTATCAGCTTTCATCCAACCACGGTCCATAATAAATTCTGAAATTTATATCAAAGCAATATTGTGAACGTCACAACAAAATCTAAACCTAAAGCATATTGAAAACTGAAGCATATTCATAACAATAATACAACTCTGAATCTTAAGCATATGGACATCCATTGTATCAAAGTTATAATATTTTTGTTCACTGCTAAATCCAACAACAAAACATAAAACATATGAACTTTTCACGAAACAGATCACAACATCAAACAAGAATGAAGATAGTGAAGATTATCAAGAATTAGGAAGATAAGGAAGAGAGTGAAGTTTGCACGAAACATACCATACTTCGAAGAGATCAAGAATGAAAATAGTGAAATTATCAAGAATGAAGATTCAAATGAATGAAGATTGTGAATATGAAGATTTCGCTATCGCTGTCGTGTTGGTTCGCTGGTTCGCTTATGGCATATTATGAAGGAAATAATGAACCTTTTTTATTTTAAATTTATCTGAAAAACCTTTCACCACGGTTGTTAAATTCAGTCGCAGTGAAATGTAGATCTTATTATAACGATTGTATAGTAAAATCGTGGTTAAATAGTTTTCAATTTTTTATTTATTTATGAACTTAAGTGACACGCGCTTTTTGTAATATGAAAAATGGAAAAAATGCAGTTGTTAGGATTCAAAACTTATAACACTTACTTTATCACTACGGTTGTTTACCTCAACTGTGATTAAATAAATTTCAAAAAAATAAAAAATATATCAGGCGTATTCAGTTTGCGATGTTACAACGGTGGGCAGCATAACCGTAATTGTATTAGTGTTACCGAATGTATATTTTGTAATAGTGAAACCATCAAATCTTGAAATTACTTGCTGAATAAATTACAAGGATTCAGTTATGGTAAGAAGTATCGAAGGTAAAAGATAGAAAATAATCAGGGTTCAAAAACGAAGGGAGAAAGTAGAAACAATGGCGCTTGAAAACGGAACAGTCGGCTGTTATAACTAAAAAACTACAACTTTTCAGTTGGATATGATTAGAATACCATATGGGATGATGATACCACTTATTGAATACAATGGTCTTCCTTATCTTCATTCAATGACTTAATAGCTATTTATAAAAGATAGTTGTGTTCATTACTTGTAGAACAAGTAATGTTGAGACTAATTCACAAAAAACAAATTTAAACATCACATACACTGTTCATACGACTTTTGTTTTAATAATAATAATAATAATCTGTCTTTAAAAAATGCATTTAATATTAATGAAATTACTTATAGACTAAGGAAATTTTTTCACCCTTAGTTTAATATAAAAACTAAATTATCTATAATGCATATTTTCCTTTTAATTTGGATTCTTTGAACCAGTGTTTTAAAAATCGGACCGGACCGGCCGGTCGGACCGGTTGGATCGGGAACCGGTCAGGTAACCGGCCGAGTTCACTTGCTCGATCGGCCATGTCTTCGAACCGGTGGGAACCGGTGTGAACCGATGCGAACCGGAAAAACCGGCGATTTTAGCAAACCGGTGGTTCAACTGCTTATTTAAATTTTTTTTTTTTTTTAATTTTTAAAAAAAAAGTTTTTTACTCAAATACATAGGAACTTTTCTCCAAAAATAATAGTGATCATTCATTTGATTCAAGTGATACACAAATTAAGTTTCGTAATATCTACAAAACTATTTTTACTATTTTGTATTTATATTGATTGAAAAACCATCATACAAATATTTGTATAAAAATTTAAGAACACAAATTAAAAAACTAAATATAATATAATTTTAAACTTAATTGATTTCCATTATATATATAGACTTAGAAAATTTATTATTTAGAATAATGTTAATATTTGTATTATTTTAATTATTAACATAATGACCCAGTGGTTCGACCGATAAACCAGTGATCCAGTACCCTCACCGGTTTGATGACCGGTCCGGTTTTTAAAACACTGCTTTGAACTATGTATAAGAATTTCATCCAGTAGAAATACACCTGATTTTGAGCTTTCAATTGAGTACTTTTATTTAATACTTTTTTTGACCAAGATCTTAATCTAATGGTATTTTTTATTACTTTGGACAATAAAGGTAATAGAATCTGAAATTATTTATGGAAAAATTTCTATAAAATAGAAAATTCTTTGTGTTAAACTATATATAGAGGTGTACAATCAAATTGAAAGAAAATTATATTTTTCAACACTTTTCTAATAATTTGCAGCATTCAAATTCATCACAATCAGTAATTTTTGCGATGAAGTTTGATACGAACTCACTTGTATCTGCAATGGCGAAGTTTGATACCAAGCCATTTGTTTCTGCAATGGCTTCAATGTGCTAGTGCGAACCATCACGAATGAACTCATTCCTCATGAGTTTCTTTACTTTTTTCAATCCGGACTTGATCATCTTTTGCGCCAATTCTCAGCGCAATTCACAGTAGTCATTGAAGAATTTCAAGGGATGGCAAGAAACCAAGTGTTTGAGGCTGCAAAAGCCGATCTAGGAACTAAAGCAACTGTCTCAACAGAAAGAGTTAAAGTAAGCAAATCGGAGGATCATAAAAACCTTTCATTCAATATTGATAGAAATGAAGAAGTAAGTGATGTTTTTGAAGGTGTTAGTGTAAAGTGGAAATTAATCTGCATACAAGTCTACTCATCGCGGATACGTCATTTCGATAGCGACTCCTCGGCCGTGGCAGAAATAAGATCCTACGAGCTAACTTTTCACAAGAAACACAAGAACAAGATTCTCAATTCATATTTACCTTATGTGATGGAGATAGCCCATAAGATTAAACAAGGAAATATGGCGATCAAGATTCACTCAAACGCATACGGTTGTTGGAACTATCCTGAACCTGTTAAGTTCAACCATCCAATGAGTTTCAATACTCTTGCAATTGATGAAAAGCTTCAAAGGGAAATTGTGAATGATTTGGACAAATTTTTGAAAGCTAGAGAGTTTTATAGAAGAACTGGAAAAGCTTGGAAACGCGGTTATTTGTTGTATGGTCCTCCTGGTACCGGAAAGTCTAGCTTGATTGCGGCCATGGCTAACTATCTCCACTATCTATGACTTGGATCTCACTGTTGTTGGGGATAATAGGGACCTGAAGCAACTTATTCTTGGCATGTCGAATCGTTCTATACTTGTGATAGAGGATATTGATTGCACTATTAAACTGCAGAACCGAGAAGAAGACACCGAAGGCTCTAATAATGGACACAATAAGGTATGTATTCAATTGTATGCATCATGTAGCCTATACTTTTTGATTAATTGGTTAGGATTTCTGTGTTCAGAACATTGATCTGTGTTAAATATTTTAAAAAGGTGACACTATCAGGACTATTGAATGCGACAGATGGTCTTTGGTCCTGCTGTGCAGAGGAACATATAATTGTTTTCACAACAAATCACAAAGAAAGACTTGATCCTGCTTTGTTAAGACCTGGTAGAATGGACAAGCAAATTCATTTGTCATATTGTAACTTTTATGCTTTTAAGCAATTGGCAATGAACTATCTTTGCATTACGGAACATGAACTATATGAAAAGGTTGAAGAACTTTTAGGAGAAGTTGAAGTTACTCCAGCTGAAGTTGCAGAAGAGCTAACAAAGGATGTTGATGCTACAGAATGTCTACAAGACCTTATCCAGTTCCTTCAAGACAAGAAAAAGATCAGGGAAGTGGTTACTGATGAAGGAAATGTCAAAGAAGAATAAGAATATTATGATAAGTAGATTATCTTTACTTGGATATTTCCTTTTAAACTTACAAAAGGATATTTCAAATAAATAAAGTTTCAAGAATATATAATGTAACCTTCAGTTATTCAATGATATGAGAAACTAGTTTCTTCTTCATTCTTTTGTGTTCATCATTGTTGAACTTCTTGATCATAATATGATATCATCACATTACACTTTAGTTTCTCTTCAAGTCTTTGTCTTCTTCTTCCTTGCATCTTTCACAATCTTGTTCATCATTTTTTGATTGTGTTTAGTTTTTTTTATCTCGTCGTGTTCGACCTCCAATTGGTGTCGCTAATGGAGATATTGAATCAATTTATGATATTCATCCGAGTGAAGGTCTCAATTTTGTAAAACTTACACCTCCTTTGAATGATTCTAACTACTTATCTTGGTCAAGATCAATGCAAAGAATGCTTGGTGCTAAGAACAAGCTATCTTTCATTGATGGATCCATTGAAGTTCTGGAACCTCTCGATCTGAATCGAGAAGCATGGGAGTGTTATAACTATCTGGTTCATTCAGGGCTTCTCAAATCAGTTTCTGAACCAATTGCTCAAATTATTATTTTTCTGATAAATGCTCTTGGTGTATGGACAAATCTGAAAGAAAGATTTATAAAAATTGACAAAATTCGAGTTTCAAATCTTCGAGATGAGATCAACAATACGAAACAAGGTATCAAATAAATTCTTGATTATTTCATTGAAATGCGTAGATTATGGGAAGAACTGAGTTCACACAGACCAATGTCGGCTTGTACTTGCATTCAACAATGCGGATGTGAAGCTATGCATTTTGCAAGAAATTAGAAGACCAAATCATTAAGTTCTTAACTGATTAACTTACTTCAAAATTCCAATTTAATGCCTCAAACCCAACCTTCTAATACCATTCCAAGTTCAAACCAATTTTTCACTCATTCTGATCACAAATTAAATGAGATTTCAGGTATTTCTTATGTATCTATCATAACATGTTCCAGTTAATCTGATTTCATCTTTTGGATCATTGATTCAGGAGCAAATGATCATGTATTTTCCTCCTTAAATCTTTTACATTCATATTATAGAATTAAACCAGTTAGTGTATACTTACCAAATGGTTCTTCTGTGCTGGAAAATTATGCAGGCACTGTCATATTTTCCCATCACCTTTAGATCACAAATGTCCTTTTCACTCTTGATTTTTCATTTAACGTAATTTCAGTTTTAAAATTGTGTCAATCCCTTAATTGTACCCTGCAATATTTTTGACAAAAAGTGCATCTTGTAGGACTTAAAATCCCGGAAGATGATTGGTTTGGCTAGTGAGATGGATGGCCTATACAAACTCTTGATTGATGGTCATGCTCAACCAAATGGATCCCTCATTTAGATCAAAACCAAAATTTCTCACACTTCACACCAAACATCACCATCTTCTAGTATTTATAGTGCTACTATACCTATGCAAGTCCTTTGGCATTCTAGAATAGACCATATATATACTTTTTTACCATCCTTGATGACTTCAACAAGTATGTTTGGATCATATTACTTAAATTCAAAGCTAAAGTCTCTAAACATGTCCAAAATATTATCACCCTCATTGAAAACCCATTCAAAACCTGTCCCAAATTCATAAAAACGGATAATGGTCTAGAATTTTTAATACCACATCTTTATATAACCAAAGGTATTATACACCAATGATATTGTGTGTAGTCTTTAAAAAAAAATTAAGATTTGAAAGAAAACATCAACATTTTCTTAATGTAGGAAGAGCTTTACTTTATAAATCCAAACTTCCCAAACATTTTTGGTCTTATGCAGTCTCATATGCCCCATACATCATTAATAGGATCAACACTTATTTACTCAATAACAAATTCCCTAACCAAATGCTACACAATTCCCTACCCAACATGAACCAAATTAAAGTATTTAGCTATCTTTGTTATGCTTCCACCCTCAAAAACAACATAACCAAACTTTGTCTATTCCTAAGTTATGCTCTTGAATTTAAAGGATTTGTCCTATTAGATCTCAACTCCAATGAAATCTTCATTTCAAGAAATGTCACATTTCATGAACATATTCTTCCCTATCATAATCCTTCACCATCTGCTCCTCACAATTGGGATTATTTTACTGACTTGTGTCAAGCAAGTCAGACTCATCTTCTAATCAAAATCTTGAACATGATATAACCAACACCACACCTCCTTGCCTCAATAACCAAACCAAACATACCATTATTTAAGACACGCTACCTATTTACATATATCCACTATATAAAAATGCTACTGAACATCTTTCCACAAAAATTTCATTCAGAGCCAAGCATCCACTATCACCTCTCAAATATCATGTGCATGCCTCCTTTCATGATGCACCTCATCAATCATCAACATGTACTCCTTATGCATTATCTAATTTTCTTTCTTACTCTCAATTGTCTCTTTCACATTGTCGTTATATCCTTTCTATCATTACTCACTCTGAACCAAAAACATACCATGAGGCAAGCAAGTTCAAATGTTAGAAACAAGCTATGAAAGTCGAGTTGGATGCTCTTGAGAAAACTGGAATTTGAAAATTTGTTAATCTTCCACTCAACATTAAACCCATGGGATGCAAATGGGTTTACAAAATAAAAAATAATTCATATGGAAGCATTGAGAGATTCAAAGCACGACTAGTTTCTAAGGGATATAACCAAATTGAGGGATTGTATTATTCTGATACATTCTCACCTATTTCTAAGCTAACCATTGTCAGACTTGTCCTAGCTCTTGCATCCATTCACTCTTGGAATTTACATCAGCTGGATATTAACAATGCAAACAACAATGCAAAGCTTACAACGGTTTCATATATACCGTTGTAAAAGATTATAATGTTCGCGCATCAGTGAGTAGTTGGATTTATTACTACGATTGTCTTATAACACCGTAGTAATATATGATTTGTAGCAAGCTTCGATCCCTGACAAATACACGTTTTCAATTTTTTAGACTACATTAAATGTGTATCACTTAAGTTCATTATTTAAAACTTAAAGTGTAAATGATTTTACAACGATTAATGAACCAACCGTTGTTATAAGAATTTTAAAAAAATAGAAAATTGAAAATTATTTAACCAAGATATTTAACCACGGTGCTACTAAACAACAGTTATAAAATTTGAAAATTGCATGACGGTTTTAATTTCTAACCATGATGAAAAGAGATATTTTTTAATATATGAGCGAAAGTATCTATTGTTTAGTACATAGCAGCCGTTTCTCTCAAAATAAAACCCTAACGTATTTCACTCTTCCCTCTCATAGCATAACTCTAAACATACTTTAACCTTTAGATACGTATTCAGATTCGTCTTCACTAATCGCTAACTTGAGGTTTGTTCATTACACTTATGTTTCGATTTCGTTTACTTGTCTTGTTAAAAATGGGTTCTAATTTTTTTCGTGAATGTTCTCATTTTTTTATATGCATCATCACCACCTTAACAAAGCGTATACTTTCGCTATGTTACATATGATTTGTGTAGCTATGAAGAAAAATACAAGAAGTATGAAGCAATTATGTTAACTTCATTCACCTTGTACTTTTTTTTCATAGCTTTAAGAACTAGATGAAATATGAAAGTTTCCATCAAATCCTTTTGAATTTTTTTACATCTTCTTTTCCATAAAATTTCCATGAAATCCTTCCATTAAAATGTCTCAGCAGTCCGATTGTAACCATGGAAGCAGGTCCTCAAATCGTTCAAGGTACGTATGCAAGTGTGGTCTCAATGCTCCATTGATGACGACATGGACCGACTCGAACCCAGGCCGCCGTTTCTATGGTTGTGGGATGTATAAGATTCAAAGATACAAACAATGCTCTCACTTTACTTGGTTGGATGACGAGATGGATCCTAGAGCAAAACAAATAATTTCTTCACTAGTAAAGAACTTGAATGAGGAGAAGGAAATGGTTAACACCTACAAAGCCAAGGAGGACAAATTGATGTTGAAGGTGAAGATCCTGAAGAAACAGTTGAAGATTACCTGGATTTTTTTTTTTTTTAATTTTTAGTGTTCATTGCATTTATTGTAATGACGAATTAGGTTGTAGTTGATTAGGTTTGTAGTAGTAGTAGTAGTAGTAGTCCTGAAGAAACAGTTGAAGATTACCTGGATTTTTTTTTTTTTTAATTTTTAGTGTTCATTGCATTTATTGTAATGACGAATTAGGTTGTAGTTGATTAGGTTTGTAGTAGTAGTAGCAGTAGTAGTAGCAGTAGTAGTAGTAGCAGTAGGAGCAGCAGTAGGAGCAGCAGTAGTAGTAGTAGTAGTAGTAGTAGTAGTAGTAGTAGTAGTAGCAGTAGGAGCAGTAGCAGTAGCAGCAGTAGCAGCAGTAGCAGTAGGAGCAGCAGTAGCAGTAGGAGCAGCAGTAGGAGCAGTAGCAGTAGCAGTAGCAGTAGGAGCAGTAGTAGTAGGAGCAGCAGTAGGAGCAGCAGTAGGAGCAGCAGTAGCAGGAGCAGTAGGAGCAGCAGTAGGAGTAGCAGTAGGAGCAGCAGTAGGAGCAGCAGTAGTAGCAGTAGTAGCAGTAGCAGTAGGAGCAGCAGTAGGAGTAGCAGTAGGAGTAGCAGTTAGTAGGAGCAGCAGTTAGTAGGAGCAGCAGTAGTAGTAGGAGCAGCAGTAGCAGTAGCAGTAGCAGTAGCAGTAGCAGTAGCAGTAGCAGTTAGTAGGAGTAGCAGTTAGTAGGAGTAGCAGTAGGAGTAGCAGTAGCAGTAGGAGTAGTAGTAGCAGTAGCAGTAGCAGCAGCAGTAGGAGCAGCAGTAGGAGCAGTAGTAGCAGGAGCAGTAGGAGGAGCAGTAGGAGCAGGAGCAGTAGGAGGAGCAGTAGGAGCAGCAGTAGGAGGAGCAGTAGGAGCAGTAGCAGTAGGAGCAGCAGCAGCAGCAGCAGCAGGAGCAGCAGCAGCAGCAGCAGCAGCAGCAGCAGAGCGGCAGCGGCAGCAGCGGCAGCAGCCAGCGGCAGCAGCCAGCGGCAGCAGCGGCGGCCGCAGCAGCAGCGGCGGCCGCAGCAGCAGCAGCAGCAGCAGCAGCAGCAGCAGCAGCAGCAGCAGCAGCAGCAGCAGCAGCAGCAGCAGCAGCAGCAGCAGCAGCAGCAGCAGCAGCAGCAGCAGCAGCAGCAGCAGCAGCAGCAGCAGCAGCAGCAGCAGCAGCAGCAGCAGCAGCAGCAGCAGCAGCAGCAGCAGCAGCAGCAGCAGCAGCAGCAGGTAGTAGTAGTAGTAGTAGTAGTAGTAGTAGTAGTAGTAGTAGTAGTAGTAGTAGTAGTAGTAGTAGTAGTAGTAGTAGTAGTAGTAGTAGTAGATGTCAAGACTGCTAAGGCTGCTTGGGATATTTTGAAGGCTACTCATGAAGGTACATCTAGAGTGAAGATGTCAAGACTTCAGCTTTTAACATCTAAGTTTGAAAGCTTGAAGATGAAGGAAGAGGAAACTATTCATGACTTCCACATGAGTGTTCTTGAGCTGTCAAATGCATCCAGTGCTCTTGGTGAGAAGATGACAGAAGAGAAGCTGGTGAGAAAGATTCTTAGGTCCCTCCCTAAGAAGTATAAGATGAAGGTAACAGCCATTGAAGAATCTCAAGACATCAGCAAGATGAGAGTTGATGAGCTTATTGGATCTCTTCAAACATTTGAACTTGGACTGAATGAGGAAGAACCAAAAAAGAAGCCTAAGAGTATAGCTTTAGTCTCCACTCCTGCAGCAGCTAAAGATGATGAGTCCCAGGAGGATCTGCCTCAGGCTATAGTTATGTTAGGAAGACAGTTCAATAAAGTGTTCAAGAAGATGAACTATAGACCTAGTGTCAAGAACATCTCTTCTGACATCAGCAAGTCAAAAGAGAAAGATGAAGAGAAGATTGCACAAGATAAAGGAGTTCAGTGCTTTGAATGTGAAGGGTATGGACATGTCAAGAAAGAGTGTCCCACATTCTTGAAGAAGCAGAATAAAGGCTTGACAATTTCCTGGTCTGACACTGATAGCGAAGATGAAAGTGAGTCAGCAAAGCATGTTACAGCTTTGACAGGAATTGTTGAACCTGATGATGATAGTGATGGAGAAGTCACTTATGATGAGCTAGCTTCAACCTACAAAGAGCTGTGCTTAAAGAGTGTTGAACTATGTCATGAGAGGAATCAATAGAAGAAACAGATTGCTCAGCTAGAAAATGACAAAGCTGAATTGGAAAAAGAAGTCTTATGTGTCATATGCAGTACTCTTGCTACAAGCTGCATGGATACCCTCAGCCTCAAAACAGATGGAGAGAGTACAGGACCAAAGTTGTTAAATAATGGGTACCTAAGGAGAAGGTGAAGTGTCTATTGGCTCACACATCAGATGAACATTTTGCTATGGATGCATGGTACTTTGACAGTGGATGTTCAAAGCACATGACTAGATCCAAGAAGCATTTGGTAGAGTTCAATCCTTGCCATGCAAATGGTGTTATTTTTGGCAATGGTGAAAAAGGAGTAGTAGAAGGAGTTGGAAGAGTGAAGAATCATGATGGCCTTACTCTTGATAATGTGCTCCTTGTTCAAGGGTTGAGTGCTAATTTAATTAGCATAAGTCAACTTTGTGATGAAGGTTACAACGTAAGCTACACCAAAGATGAATGTGTGGTAGCTGATGAGCAGAATGAGGTAGTGATGAAGGGAGTAAGATCCAAAGATAATTGCTATCAGTGGATACCTCAAGTGGACAGCTTATCTAGTGATGATGCTGTAACATCAGATGATGACATCAAGTGTGAAAGTATGGTGAAAAGTCAATCTGGGTTAATGACTTATGGTGCTGTTACTCCTAAGTTGGATGATGTGAGTAGTCAGTTATGTGAGCAAGATGAAGGAGTCAACAATGCTGATGGAAGGATCAAAAGTTGTGACCTTAAGAAGTGTTGGGAGCTGAATACTTGCAAGGCCAAGAAAGATGACAACCTGACTAATGACTCCTATAGTTCAGAAGAAAAATTCCACAAGTTGACAATCCTTAGGTTGGAAGATGCAGATGTTAGAGCTGATGATGAACTAATTGCAAAAGTGGTTCCTGGGGTTGCTAAACGACTGAAATCAAGAAAGAGGAAAGCTATTAAGTCACCTCCAAAGATGAGAACTGCTAAGCAGAAAATCTATGTCGATGGTACTACAAAATCCAGGAGTAAAGTGTTCATCTCTAGGAAGATCAGAGATAAGTCCGAGGATAATGTCCAGGATATATCTCAAATGAAGGAAGTCGTTGTTGTTAGAACTTCTGAGAAAATTCAAAAGGGCATACTAGATAACATTCCTGTGCTTTTCATAAAATGGTGGAAGTATGTTCTGGAAAAAGAATTTGGTATAAATACTCTGGATATGGTTGAGTTTGCTAGGATATGGTTCAGAGAGGGCGTGGGAAATTATGGTATTCAGGTGTGTATGAATAAGTTGCTCTGACTGTGTTTTATTGGGAGCTTCTTGAAGGACTTCTCTGTGCAATGAGTCCTTTGAATGGTGATGAGAAGCTGATGTCCCAAAAGATGTTATAACATCACTTGGCTGACAAAGAGTTTGAAGAAGGAACATGGTATTTTGACAGTGGGTGTTCCAAACACATGTCTGGAAGTAGATCCATGTTTGCTGGTGGTTAGATGATTAAGATTGGACATGTGGAGTTGAATGCTCTAGCATTTTGGTCAGAAGAAGTGGAGATTATGGTCATGTGTTTAAGCATGACTACTGTCTTTGAAGACATCACCAGTTTCAACAACTACTGGTGGATGTAAGGAAAGAGGAAGTGTGATCTCTTGAAGAGACTGGATCTCAGTAAAGCTTATAAGTAAGCTGAGAATTTGTGGAGTTTGTGACACAGTGTTGAGTTTGGATTATTTTGCTGATAGTAAATCCAGTAGTGGAGCATATGTAATACCCTGGTGTCAAGAGTGTCAAGAGTATCCTTGGTGAAGGATGTCTTTGTTCTGGATCTGAAGCTTAGTGCTTACATTATATCTAAGGAGCATCTACATAGTCATACGGGAGAATGATGAAGTAGAAGGTTTGCATTGGATGGTGAAGATGAATTGTATGATAGCCCTTGGTGAAAGGGACAGTGGTACCAAAATGCATGTAAATGTGCTCAAATGTTCATCTCCATCTAGAGCATTTGTTAATCTTGACAGGGGAAGTATTTGTCTATGGATTTTGCAGCAAAGGTACATATAGTGTGAAGATTGCATGTTGATCAAGATTATGGAGATTGGTTGAATCTTATGAGGATATAATGTCAGATAGCATGCTATGACATTAGGTTGTTGGTTCATATTAAGGCAGTACAATTATCAGCAAAGCAATAGAAAAGTACTGTAAAGAATTTTGTAGAGTTACAGAAAAATCTAAAATATGATTGGAGTTTTATTAGATATTTGAAGATACAAGGTTAAACTACATCCTCATGCCAATCACCTGCATCCAGAAATGCCTTCCAATCTGCATCCCATTCATCTTCTGAAGGTTGTTTTTTAGCAGTATGGTTCTTACCAGGCTTCATAGTTGTCACTGAAGTCCTGCCAGTTTTTGTTGCTCCTGAAGAAGGACCTGATGTCGTCTGAGATTTGACCTTCTTCATCAGAGGTTCTGGATTTTTATCCTCATGCTTGAGTTTCTTGGTTGATACTTTGGAGCTTGATTGACTCATGCTTTATTGGAGTGTTGTGCTGAGCAAAGGAGAAAGAGTGGTTTTATAATGGTTTTTCTAAAGCATTGTTTGTATCGCCAGTCTAGTCAAAAGTGTTGGAATGTGGTTTTGACCATGTCTTTAATAATGTCAGAACATTGTGTTTGGAGATTGCATAGATCTTGTTGCTACTGACAGTAAGGCTTGGAGATTGGCATAATTTGTCTAATTATGGCTAAAAAGGGGAAGAGGTAAAAATTGCCATGAAGAGAGTAATTGATGCTACTAAAAATAAAAGGTGTTTAGTTGAAAAGTAATGATGCAGCTGTGGAGGGGGAGTATAGACAGCATAGTTGTGGAGCTGCTAGTGAAGTATTCATAGCATTGAAGAGTGCAGAGTGCAGCAAAGCAGACATCAAGGGGGAGATGTGCTGCACATTGTGAGCTACTGAACAGCTGTGATGCTGGTTCGAGTTTTTGAGGGGGAGCACCAATTGGCTGTTGTCAATAATGAAGATGGTGCTGCAGCAGATCAAGTAATGAAGACTATATGAAGATTGTCAAACTGCTGCAAGTTAAAGTTTCAAAATATTGAAGATATTCCGCTGCTGAAGTCTCTGAAGATGCAGAGATTGTTTTAGCCAAAATTAGCCAAAGGGGGAGATTGTAAGTTCCTGGATTGGCTGGAATTTTGGTAAAACAACAAGGTGTTCAATGCTGATGTCATGGTGTTGATGTTGCAGCATTGAGTCTTAGTACTGGGCTGTAATAAGTTGTGAAGGTTAACTATGTTTGATGTCATGGGCTTGATGTCATAACATTGCACTTAACACTGGGTTGTGTTAAGGTTGCTAGTTGCTGAAGTGGATGTCTGATGTCACATAGGTGATGTTGTAACATCAGACCTGCAGAACTGAAGTTAATGACAGCATGGGCTTGTTGTTATTAGGGTCGCGTATTAGCTGGAATTGTGGAGAGTGTTGACTCGTTGGATGAGAATATCTTGGGCTAGATATTTTCTGTTACATGGGAGATTTGATTGCAGGTTTGTTGGAGAATTAAAAGGTGGAAGATTTAAAAAGATTTTGGGGATAAAATCTGTTTTAAAAGATTCAGTTTTTAATTAACAAATCTGATCAAATATTGTGACAAATCCAATCCAAATTCAAGGAGCTATATAAAGCGCACAAGACCAAGGAAGAAGGTACAGAAAACAGATTGAAGATCAAGAGCTGGAGGCTTAGAGTCTAGGGTTTGTTTAGAGTACTTGTAATCAAACTATTCTAGGGTTGAATAGGTGTTGAATTTTCTGTCCTCTGTAGAAGCTGTGAAGCAATAGAGAGTTATTGATTGATCGAAGCTAGGAAGCAAGATCAAGGGATCTCAAAGAGGTTGTTCTTTGAGTGTTTTAGGGGATTGAGTAGTGTTCTCATATCTAAGTGGTTTCTTAGGTAGAAAGTCACTAGTAGAGTATAAGTTTAGGAGATTGTCAACTGCTGTGTTGAGTCTGTAAATTATATCTACAAGTAGTGAATTTCATCCCTGGCTTGGTAGCCCCCAGACGTAGGTAGTTAGACCGAACTGGGTGAACAATTCCTTGTGTTTTCCTGTTGCTTATTCTGTCCATTATTGCAGAGTGTGTTGTTGTAACATCGCACCTTAACATCACACGTCTGGTAACAGAATTTCAATAATGTACAACCACCTGTTCGAGACACTGCAGCTGGACGACTCTCACCTTACTCTATACGTTGGATCCGACCTGCAGGGATTCAACGGAGCAGTAACAAGGCCCCGAGGTTACGTAGAGCTCATCGTGACCTTCGGTTCAGGAAAGACAACCCGAGCAATCAAAGCACAGTTTTTGGTAATTGAATACCCGTCACTATATCAGTGCATTTTTGGAAGGCCAACCCTGGCAGAGTTGATTGCAGTACCTTCCACCGTACATCTCAAGATGAAGTACTACACTTCTGAAGGGATGGTCACCACCCTCCACGGCGATATCGAAGCTGCCCGTCGATGCTTTTAAGCAGCATCAAAAGGACTAAGCACCATCTCAGCGAGGCCGAGGACATCTGGTCATCCTCCTCTGCTCAGCAGCTCCGAGCAGCCAAAGCCACTCCCCCAGGTCGAATCCATCGACTTGGACAGCCGTTTTAGCGAGGAGGATCACGCCAAAGACCTGAGGACTTCAGGCAGCCAGTCCAACAACAGCGGCCATCTCCTACGCCCCATCCCAGATGGCAACTTCGAAATCGTTCCGTTCGGAGAAGACCCCCAACGGGGAGTGAAGATCGGAGCAGACCTCCCCGACCTGGCCAAGAGACAACTAAAAGCGTGCCTCCGGGAGAACGCAGACTTGTTCACATGGAGCGCTGTTGAAATGCCAGGATTGGACCCCTCTGTCGCTTTCCACCAGCTTACAATTGATCTGACCATCAAAGCCGTTGCCCAGCGCAGAAGGAAACAGTCCCCGGAGAAGATGGAAGCCGCGGAGAAAGCTGTCAAAGACCTTCTAGAAGCTAGGTTTATTTCTGAGGCCAAATACACTACATGGCTCTCAAATGTTGTACTTGTAAGAAAAAATAATGGCAAATGGAGAATGTGCGTTGATTATACCGATGTTAATAAGGCCTGTCCGAAGGACGCCTACCCCCTCCCCAATATAGATAAGCTCGTGGATAACTCAGCAGGTTTTAAGCTTTTATCGTTCCTCGACGCCTACTCGGGCTACAATCAAATCCCGATGGCCGCAAGCGATAAAACTTACACGGCCCTCATGACCGAATCGGGCAACTATTACTACAACGTAATGCCTTTCGGTCTGAAGAACGCCGACGCTACGTACCAACGAATGATGAACAAAGTCTTCCAAGGACAAATAGGCGACATACTCGAGGTATACATGGACGACATGATCGTCAAGTCCCACGAGGAATTAGACCACGTCGCCCATCTTCGAAAAATTTTCGAGCAAGCAAGAAAATATCAAATGCGTTTTAACCCAGAGAAGTGCACGTTCGGCGTACGGGCAGGTAAATTCCTTGGCTTCTACTTAACGGAACGAGGAATAGAAGCTAACCCTGACAAATGCCGGGCATTCTCTAAGTTCCCAACGCCCACGTCTAAGAAGAACATCCAGTCCCTCAACAGGGTGCTCACCTCGTTGTCCCGCTTCGTCGCAAAATCCGCCCAACACGCCCTTCCTTTCTTCAAGATCTTGAGAAAAGAAGCCGTGTTTGAATGGACCGAAGAATGCGAGGCATCCCTCCTTCATTTAAAGCAACCTCTGTCGAAACCGCCCGTGTTATCACGGCCAGATACCGGGGAAGTTTTGTTCCTATACCTCGCCGTCACTGCCGAAGCCGTGAGCGCCGTTCTCATCCGCGAGAATCCCGACGGGCAAAAGCCTGTATACTTCACGAGCAAAGCGTTGCAGGATGCGGAGTTGCGATATCAGCAGATAGAGAAGGTAGCATTGGCCCTCGTCAATGCTGCCAGACGACTAAGACACTATTTCTTGGCCCACACGATCGTAGTGAGGATGGATTAGCCCATCAACCAGTTGTTGGGCCGGCCAGACATGGCCGGTCGAATGCTCAAGTGGTTGTTGGAGCTGTCCGAATTCGACGTCTGGTATGAAAGCATAAAAGCTCTTAAAGCACAAGCCCCGACCGACTTCGTGGCGGAAGTAACCTTCTCAGACTCCTCGCCCCACACAGCAAACAAATGGACCATCTACGTGGACGGAGCATCCAGCTCGAGCGGCAGTGGGGCAGGAGTCATTCTGGAGAACGGCGAAGGGACCATAGTCGAGGCTTCTCTCACATTGTCCTTTCCCATGTCGAACAACCAAGCCGAGTATGAGGCCTTCCTCGTCGGGTTGCGCCTAGTCGAAGACCTAGGGGCTGAAGAAATCGTCATCTGCACGGACTCCCATCTCGTAGCCCACCAGATATCCGGGGAGTATCAAGCCAAAAGCGACGGTCTCTCTGAATACCTCACCCTGGTCAAGGAAAAAATGTCAACGTTCAGGACGGTAGCAGTAAGACATGTTCCCCGCGAACACAACGTGCGAGCAGACGTCCTGTCCAAACTAGCGAGCACCAAGAGGAAAGGCGGAAATAGGTCAGTCATCCAAGAGATACTTCCTCGGTCCAGCATTGATAAAGGGTCCTCAACCCTACACATGCACGCGATCGAGGACAGCGACTGTTGGATGACGCCCGTGTACAACTACCTCACCAGGGATGAACTTCCGGATGACCCTAAGGAAGCCAGCACCATCAGACGAAGAGTTTGCTCATACGTCATCCTCGAAAACAAACTCTACCGAAGGGGCTTCTCCATCCCACTACTCGAGTGCATAGAGGAGGAGGTTGTCCCCCACGTATTACGAGAAATCCACGAAGGCATTAACGCCCAACACCTGGGAGGAAGGTCCCTTGCCCGCAAGGCACTCCGGGCAGGGTATTATTGGCCAACCATACAGCAAGACGCCAAAGAGCATGTAAAGAAATGCGACAAATGCCAACGGCACAGGGATATGCACCTAGCTCCACCTAACGAACTGAAGAGCTTGACCTCCCCGTAGCCATTTGCCTGGTGGGGCCTGGACATCCTAGGACCCTTCGTGACGGGGTCTAGCCAAAACAAATACCTGATAGTGGACGTAGATTATTTCACAAAATGGATAGAAGCAGAAGCCTTAGCAAAGATAACGACACTTAACATTCTACACTTCTACAAGCGGAATATCCTTGCCCGTTTTGGGATTCCCCAAGCAATCGTCACGGACAATGGAACACAATTCATGGACAAGAAGTTCCAAGACTTTGTCGCCCATCTCGGAACAAAGCAACACTTCGCTTCGGTAGGCACCCCCAGACCAACGGGCAGACGGAAGCGGCCAATCGCGTCATCCTTCATGGCCTCAAACGAAGACTGGATGAAACAAAGAAAGCCTGGGTCGAGGAGCTCCACAGCATCTTATGGGCATATCACACTACTCCCCAGTCCACCACCGGGGAAACGCCTTTTCGCTTAGTATATGGTATGGAGGCTGTTTTACCCATCGAAATCCACGTACCGTCCAGAAGGACCGAATCACCTCTAGACGAGGAAATGAATAACGAAGCAATGAGAGAAGAGCTCAACCTCGTCGAGGAAATCCGGACAGGAGCAGCCCTCCGCGAAGCGTCCCTTAAGCAAAAAATAGCAATCAAGCACAACGCCAAAGTCTTACGACGAGATTTCGATGTGGGCATCCTTGTCCTGCGAAGAAACCACAAGGACTCTCGCGAAGGCAAACTAGCAGCCAATTGGGAAGGGCCATACAGATTCCGTGCCAAAACGGGAAATGGGGCATACTTCCTCGAAAACCTTAACAGGGAGGCACTCCCTCGGCCATGGAACGCTGAGAAACTTAAGCAATACTACAACTAAAGTAACCATAAACTTCCTCGCATCAAGAGACCACCTAGCGGTCATCATGCTCGTCCAGGTACAAACGACGCATGCACACGAAGTAGAATCCCGCTCAAACAAACAAGCCGGAACTCTGCTCGACGGCGGCCCTCGATCGAGCACCGCCTTCGCCCAAGTACCATGATTGGCAGAACCCCAGCTCGCGATGGGACGTTCACGCCGCGACCTCAGGTCTCAATCGCGACCTGAGATCCGCAACCTCGCCAGGGCCTTCCCCGGCTATTCGACCAGTTCCCCGCACTGGAGAATTCACACACAGCGAGCTATCTTTCAAAAGAAAGCTCCATTAACAGACACACCCTCCGATGGGTTGTCATACATGCACAACTAAGGTAAAGTACAGCAACAATGTAAAGTACAACAAAAATTGTATAAACGAACCGAGCATTAAATAAAAAGGCCACAAGGGCCAAAAGACTGTGCGTATTACATAAAAAAGGGGGCCATGCCCCCCCAAAATCAAATAAGTTACAAATTAATCAATGGCACGCAGGCCGAACAAAACACAACAACATCAAAACAACCTAAATCCTCATCCTTCCACATGCTCAGTCGCCTCGGGCTCGGGCTCCTACTCCTCCGCGGGCTGATCTTCGGTCTGAGCTTCGGGGGTGTCGAGAACAAGACCTGCGGGCAAGACGATGTGATCATCCTCCACTCGTGCAAGGTAGTGGATACCATCTGTCAAAATGTCGAGCCCAGGGTTCAACACCCGCAACTGGGCCACGACACTTTCAAAAGACTCCGATGCCACAGCAATGCCATCCTCCTCGGCCTGCAGTATGCTGGTGACCAGCTCAGCCCTAGTTTTCAACACTTTTATCTCGTCCGGTTCATCAGCACCCGGGGCACTGGCTGCCATCAGCTCCTTGTTCAAATCCTCCGCAACCTTCTTCTCCGCCTTCAGCCTGGTTACCTCCTCTTTCAGCTTGGTCGTCTCCTCCTCGACCTTCCTCCTAGCCTCACGAGCACCCTTGACTTCTTCCTTTAGGGACGCCTCGGAGGCCCGGGCAGTAGTGAGTTCAGCCTCAAGCACAGAGTCCCCTTCCGCATAAATAGTCGCCATTTCCAGCATCCTCACCATGGCCGAAGCATCCTGGGCCACCAGCGCCCTCTTGCTCACTCGATCCATGCTTCCCAGGTTGAGTGATTCTGCCCGCGGAACGATCAAAGTGTTGCCCTCAAAAAATCTTCTGTCAAAGATGCACGGGGGAAGCTCAAAGTTTCCCTTCTCAGACGCCCGAGTCAGGTCCACGGCATCTAACGTCCTCGGCCACTTCGTCCGCCCAGTTAGAGGCAATGGAGAATCCCGTGGACCAGGAGAGGGAGTAGCAGAGGTCCCCGGAGTAGTTTGAGCAAGAGGAAGAGCACGAGTATCAGCAGCAGTCCGGGTCTTAGGGGGAGCCGCTCCAGCCTTACCCCTCGCCATGGCGTTCCTCACCACACGATCACGAGCCTGAGACATCTCACCTGCACAAATGAAACGATCACGTTAGCAACGGGGAAGAAAAAGAAATAACAAATAAAGTCTAAGTAACTAAGACTACCGAGCAACTTCTCGGCATCTGCAGGAGTCTTGCTCTCCAGCAGAGCCTTCACGTTGATAAACCTGCGCTCAACTCTCTGGCTCCCGTCATCCTCGTAGATAGGGGAACCCTTGCTCGTCCAGCAGGTCGCAAGACCAAAGGAGTTGACCCACTTCACCAGCATCTCATAGGACACAACATCCTGCCCGCGTAACGCGCTCGGCTCAAAGACGTAGGTGCTGGGCTTCTTTGAGAAGTGGTCGGGTGTCCAGTGGATCAGGAACTTGTACACTCTCTCCCCGATATATTTCTCTTCCTCGTTGAGCAGCTCCTCTCCGTTCTCATCACACTCTACCTCCCAGACATACACGCTGTCCTAAGCAGCTTCGGACAAAGGCTTGACGATGTAGTACCGTCCCTTGAACTTTCGGATGGACTCCGAGAACGGCTTAAACAACTTTCTGGGCTGCTTCAAAGAGACTCATCCATACCTCTTCCCCGCCAGCTGCCGCTGTAGGTGGAAAACAGCAAAGAATAAAGGAAGGGTGGTCCCCAGAGCAAGGTGCTCACACACCAACTCAAAAGCCCGTATGAAGGCCAACGAATTGGGGTGGAGCTGAGAAGGAGCCAACTTCAGGTGCTCAAACACCGACCGCTGGAAGTCAGTGAAGGGCAACCTCAGCCCCAATTCCTTGAAGGCATATTCGTACATCACGAAGCAGTCCCCAAAGCTCGAGCCGGTCCGCTCGTCCGAATTAGGCAGAAGCACTCTCCATTCACCCGTTGGCCCCACCTCGGTAAAGGCGTCCGCCGCAGACCTAGCAAACGTGGAAATATGTTCGGAAGGCTCGGCCACCTCCCACTCTTCTGGGCAGAACACGCCAACATCCTCTTCCATCACATCCTCCTCCAAGTTCTCTTCCTCCTCAGCTTTGCTCGCTTCCCCCTCGACTTCGCTCGAGGAGTCCGAAGCCGACGAGCTCGAGGACGCAGAACTCGATGCCGTTGCACTACTGCTCTCCTCGGAGACAGTTTCCTCCTCGGATGTAGCAGGGATAACTTCCCTCTCTGGCTCCATCGCCACTACGATCACCTGAAAAAGCAGAGAAAGACAGTGAATTCGACAGGAAATCAAATCCACCCTTCCACCGCTAAGTCAAGTGAAAGGGCGCGCAGAAGGCTAAGGACAACGTCCCAGGCCTAAGCCCTAAGATCAAACGAAGAAAGAAAAAAAAAACCTCCCCGCGAGGAGATGACCGAGACACACCATTTTCCTACGAGGAACCTCCCCGCGCTCGTGCCCAGATTCCGTTTGGAGCTCCGCCAGAAACTGGAAAGCTCCACCGGAATTTGGAAACGTTCCACCGGAAAGTTCACCAGTCCACCAAAAGATGGTAAGACGCGGTGGTCACGACTCGCAACCACGACGTGGACCACCACGTTCACCGAACGCGCTACCTACTCCGACGACATGCTTGATGCAGCGGATGGGCAGAACCGCCGCCCACCACCAACACTCACCAAAAATCTACCTATTTTGTCACCTAAAACTAACCCTAGCCGCATGCAATCTACCATTTACAATGAGAGGAAGTAAAACAAGCTGGAAATCAGAAAACTTACTTGTTTTGAGTAGAAGAGAAAGGCTGCTCGAAACTTGGCACGGTGGTCGGTTGCTCTAAAGACGGCGACGGACAGGAACGCTGATGACGACGAAGAAGAATCAGAAGGGAAAAAGTGCAAAATGGGACAACCTTCCCCCTTTTATACTGAGGGGCACGTGCACACACGCGCCCGTAGGTAATAATGACTGCCCACTAGCCATAATTACCTATTAACTGCTACGCAGGGCTCGATGCACACGTGGCGGCCCAACGTTTCCCATTCTGTCTGACGCTTTATCTTCCCGAATACCGGGCAACAGGTTCACGATCACAAACATCACGAGCACAGAGGGCCACGGGCACCTCGAGACAATCTTCCTCGTCTCCAAACGACGACTCTGCGTGACTCCCCCGGGGGACGAGCAGTCCTTAAGTCATCACTCCCATGCTCAGGAGCAACGACTTGGGGGGCTCCTGTTCTGGACTGGACCAATGGCTAGAATTAGCCCAATCCGCTTCTGCTCCAGAACGGGCCAAATTGCCTAAGCCCAATCCACAGAGGGGCAAAAGTAACATTTCTGCCCCTCCAACCGGGCAAGAAACGCAACGTCCCTCCCCGGCTATGATGCCCGTTACGCACGACTTCCTCGCTGCCCGAACAGCAATGGGCAGGTGCCCGCAACTGCGTCTATGCCCGACATAACGGCTAGTTCCTAGCACCCTGCCCGACATAACGGCTAGTTTGGGCAGTTACCTATCTTTGGGAAAAACGGTTAGTTCGCCCCGAAAATAGGACCGTTGGCCACGCGCTGGGGGCTCTATATAAACCCTCTCACTTGAGAGGGTCAGGTATCACATTTTCACCCTAAGAATACACTTTGTATTTGCCCCTTTTTTCTGACCCTTTCTTACTTGAGCGTCGGAGTGCCTTGCAGGTACACCCCCTTCTCTCCTCATCCACAAGCCAAACACTTTGCACGCTTGACGACCAGCTTCCATCCGAGCACCTCGCCGTCTGACGACCAGCGTTCGTGGATCTGATCGAATACTCGAGATCACAAAGTATTATTTATACTATAATCAATAATGTTCTTTAAGAGGAAGATCGAACATAAAATCTTTATCCGGAGAGTTTTCTTTTTCCTTGTAATTGTTTTAGAGAAAAATTGTTAATATAGAAAAAAATATAAGACTCTCACATTACCGTTGTTTTAGAGAATAATATAGTGAAAGTAATAGTAATTAGTGCAATATAGTAAGATTCGAATCAATTCTTCATACATCCCTTTATCGATGCGTTCTTGAGTTATAAAAAACTACAAATACATCACTAAATGTCATATCAACAAAGAAATACATTCAAAACATGTGACTTGTTTGAATATAATCTGGTGTACTGTGGCATAAATAAATGTATACCTAGAGAATGGAGTTACTTTGTTTTAGTTTAGATCTGGTAGAACAACTCTGACTTATTTTTGAATTACGTTGATTTCTGATAAAAAAGGAAAACAATTTACTTAGTGAATATATCCAAGTGCATGCAAAATTGATTATTTTCCACATTGTCGTTGTTCCATTTTTTTTTCATACGCTCAATTCTCTTTGTGATATGTGTATTTAAATATAATTTTTAATCGGAAGTTAAAGTCAGTTTTTTTTTCAAATAACTAATTATTTTTAGTTGTGTACAATATTCAAATATAAAATGGGAGGAGTAGTTATTTTTTCCTTGTGTAACTTCTAAGTAGTTTTGAAGGGAAAAAGGGAAAAGAAAATATGCTACACCAAAAAGATATTTTGCCTTTATATATTGTTATAGATGATTTTGATGTAAGAGTTATATATATGATGATGTTAGAATTATTTGTTTTAGCTGTGCTTTTTGTTTACCGAATGTTTAGCGGTATGTAAAATTATTTAATTAAATGTAATAAGGTCTAAATAAAATATAGTATAATGTAATTATGAAACTAAAATAAACATATTCTATTTAAAGAAAATAAGGTGTAAACTTGCCAACATCCATAGTAAAATAGGGTGTAATATACCATATTTTTACACCCTATTTAAAGAAAATAGTGTATAAACTTGCCAACATCCATAGTAAACATTACTCATTTTACACCTGATTTTTATCAAATGGGGTGTAAATTCATTTGATTTAAAAGTAATTATGTAAAAATTTACACCTGTTTTCTATAAAACATGGTGTAATATGTCATATATATATATATATACACACACACACACACGTTTTAAATAAAAAATTGTGTAGTTTACCATCTATAAATGTATATATGTAAACATTTACACCCATTTAAACAAAAAAGAGTGTAATATGCAATATATTTACACCCGTTTTCAACAAAAAAGAGTGTAATATAACATATATTTACACCCGTTTGAAAATGGGTGTAAATTCATCAGACATTTCTCACCCGTTGAATTCACACCCTCTAATAACGGATGTTAAATGTAAAAAAAATTGGTGTAAATTACTCTTTCTGCACTAATGTCCTCACAAAGAAAATCCATTCAGATGATTTAGAAGTTCTAAATTGCATGTTTCATAAAAATGTTGAATCACTAAGTCAAGGTTTTTGAAAAACATTTGAATCACATAATATTCTTTATAATACAAGTTCATGATCAACATTATAAATATCCATAAACCATAATCTAAAGACAATCCATTTGCTTGGCTAAAGTGAGATTTCTAAATATGTCTAGATCAATAGTCAATTGTTCGTCAAAATCATGATCTCAATGATATGGTTAGTGTTTTTCTCATAATTGGACAATGCATGAACTGTAGAAACACTTTTCAAATATTGACCTCCTAGTTTTTGTCGCAAATTTTATTTTATAATAATGATTGATTGTCTATGAAACATTGACACTGACACATAATTAGACATCAGACACGAAAACAATACTGACACGTCGACATCAATGATAATTAAAAAAGTTGAACATTGAACACAAGCGTCAATTTTGTGTCGGTGTTTGACACGAACACATCCGTTTTCAGAGGTAAGGGTGTACACGGGTTGGGTTGACCCACAAAACCCGGTCAAATCCACCAAAAATTCTATAAAAAAATGGGTTGGTTTGGACAATTGAGTGAATATGAATTTAAAAATTAAAAAACCCATTAAAAAAATTGATTTTCAAGCAAAATCAGACTCAGACCCAAAAAATCCATTGACCCATTAATCAAATATTTATTAGTATAATTTTAATGATTTTGATATAATTTTATGACTTCTAACTTTAGTTCGTTGCCATTATTTTATGATGATTTTTATTATTTGATAATATCATTTATTATTTTATGTCTCATTATTTAGTCATTTATTACTAAAAAATAGAAATATTATTTGAGTAACTTATGACTCAATCCAACTCAACCCGAAAATTAGTATCAAAATATTTTATATAATTTAGATATTGGATTTGGCAAAGCCATGTCAAACCTATTCAAAGATATCGGTGCTATAGAGTTGGTTGTCCATTCCTTAACCTAAAAGTAATTAAAAATAAAATAAATTAAATGTAATAAAAAAATTAATCAAAATATTTTCCTTAAACATATTTTGCATCAAATAAAAATAATTGCATTATTTTGTTAAGACAATTTTATGGTTGTTGGTAGTTAACTGTTTCAAAACGTCCGACTAAAGAGATGAGATTATATTTGATCTTACCGGATCAAAAAAGAGATCAGCAGCCAGTAACACGTCGTGAGCTCCTAGTTTGCCGGTGGTGGACAAGAGGAGGGGGTGTACCTGCAAGGCACTCCGATGCAAAAGTAAGTTTCAGCGAGAGAGAGAGAGAGAGAGAGAGAGAGAGAGAGAGAGAGAGAGAGAAAGCAAGTACAGAAAATGTAGAAAGTTAGAATACCTAACCCTCTTATGAAAGAGGCCAGGGTATTTATAATGTGCCCCCAGCGTTGGCCCAACGATTATCTTCATTGGGTTGGATCATTAGACCCAATACAAATAACTGCTAGGATCTACGTGGCGTAGGGAAGACCAGCACGTGATATTCGTCCTGGGTCAGCTGTCCCGTGAACTTTGGAAGGTGGAGGACCTGTTCTTTCGGAAGCAGATAGTTGGATGAGGACGTGTCCCCCATGGGGAGCACGTGGAGACCATGGGGAAGACGCGTGAGCGCTCCCTGTGCGAGTTGATGGATTGGGCCCTCCCTGACTAGGAGCTGGGTTGGGCCGTTCCTGACAGTGGGACAGCCTCTGGCCTAGTCTAGAACAGGAGCCCCCCAAGTCGTTGCTCCAAAGCAGATGAGTAATGACTTAAGAGTTAATTCTTGTGTCGAGGAGGGGCGTCAGGACTTACCCTGAGGAGCATCGCTTGTGCCTGAGGAGCCGAGCTCGTAGGTCTATATGTGCATCTAGACGTAGAAGCCATTAGTCATTCTCGACAGCGGGGTTTACCTGTGGTCGATGATAAGATCGACTAGGCATTCATCCCGAGGACAGGTGCTCGCGGGGAGGCTCACCCGACACACGTGGTCATGGATGTTTTCCAACTTCTCCCGAGGAAGTGTCCCCGCGGTTCAAGGGTCGAGCATTGTGCTTGACGTACCAGACGATGTGACGGAAGCGAAAGGAGCGGACACGTCATTTCCTCGAGTTGTGCGAAAACACTTTTTAACTAAGTCTTAGAGGTAACTATATAAAAAGGGACTTTCAACACTTTAACGCAAGGAGCGACCGGTGCAGCGTGAGCGGCTGATATAGATTAAAGGTTAGGTCTGTTTCTGATCACGCTAACGCGGCGAATCCTTTTTAATTAACTCTATTTTGAAGAAAGAAACATTGCCCCGTAAGTGTTAGTATTTAGAAGATAGGAGTATTGTTTGATTGATGTGAATTACATTCCAGCATATTTATTTATCTGATTAATTTCTATTTTCGTTCAGTTTAAACCTGTACTCAGATTTCTATTAGCCTTAGATAAGCACCGTAACAATAGCAATCGATATATTTGACATTGGTCTCTGTGGGAACGATAAATCTTTTATATTACTCTGACGTACTCCGTATACTTGCGGATAACATCACAACAAGTTTTTGGCGCCGTTGCCGGGGAACGGTGCCAAAAACTTGATGTGATGTTATTCGCAAGTATACGGAGTACATCAGAGTAATATAAAAGATTTATCATTCCCACAGAGACCAATGTCAAATCTATCGATTGCTATTGTTACGGTGCTTATCTAAGGCTAATAGAAATCTGAGTACAGATTTAAACTGAACGAAAATAGAAATTAATCAGATAAATAAATATGCTGGAATGTAATTCACATCAATCAAACAATACTCCTATCTTCTAAATAGTAACACTTACGGGGCAATGTTTCTTTCTTCAAAATAGAGTTAATTAAAAAGGATCCGCCGCGTTAGCGTGATCGGAAACAAACCTAACCTTTAATCTATACCAGCCGCTCACGCTGCACCGGTCGCTCCTTGCGTTAAAGTGTTGAAAGTCCCTTTTTATATAGTTACCTCTAAGACTTAGTTAAAAAGTGTTTTCGATTGAAAATATTTTATACCAAAGGGTTTCCGGCATATGCTCGGCCAACCGGATCCTAAATCTATAAACGCGTCCGAAAATAGTTTTAAAACCTCTTTCTAATAATATAAAACTTTCCTAGTTAGTTAATAAAGTGCTTCCGCTGTATTTATCAACTAACAACTAACAAACTCTTTTCTAAAATGCCGGACGGCTTTCGATCTTACCCGATCTAGTCACAGTCATTACACAAACAAAAACACGGTCTTGTTTACGTAATGACCGATCATTTTAAGTTCAGAAGAGTTTAATTAAAATAAAAAACAGCCCCTAAAGTATTTCTAAAGAGAAGACATGTGGTGTATCGTCGGAATGACGATCCTCACATTCTCGCACAAGGAATTTAGCTAGACATAGTGATTAAAGACATAATTATAAATTGGTTTGTTAAAGGAAACATTTATAATATAAAAATTGTGCGAAGTGTGATAGTGTACTTTAAGAGTGTGAACACAAGTGTCACGCTTAAGTTCAGATCCAAAATAAAACAGATCACACAGATAAATAAATTAACGAAGTAAAGCAGAGACAGAAAATAAATGAATTTAAAGCAGTGCAAGAAAATAAATAATATAAAGGCAACGCGGAATAAAATAAAATGCGATTTATAAATAAACCTGCTCCAAAACGGAGACTGAATCTGGTACAAGGCTGGAAAGTAAATTGCGAGAAATGTAAATCTTCTAACTACAGTGCTCCAATCGAACCAACAACTATAGTGCAATAACCCCTCGATGTGACGGATTATTGCTTTACAAAGTGAATTCTCTGCCTAAGGTTGAAACTAAGATTGGATGATATGAAAATGAAAATGCAAGTCCTATTTATAGGAAATTCGCAGCTGTAACTGCCTCTAATCATAATGAAAAAGCGTTTCATAAACTAAATTCTTCAGATGTAACTGCCTTGAGCGTTTCAAACCGTTCCCTATTTATCACTCTCGGCGCCCGCCGACCCCTGCTCCGCGCCCGCCGAGTGTTGTTTTGGAGGTGAAACGCCTTTTGTGACCGTTGGCGTGGGGGTGAAGTCATTAGGCATATGGCGTCCTCCTTGGCGTTCGCTGAGTGAAACGGCTAGTGTATGTTTTCACAAGAAATCCCCGTTTTTGCTCCGTTTTGCTTTGTTTTCTCACTGTGGGCTCAAATAAGGCAATAAACCTGAAAGTAAAACAAAATACCATAATAGCAAAGGAAAATAACAAATAAACGACTAAAATTATGTAAAATCAGAGCCAAATATACAGTGTATTTCAGTGTTATCAAATTCTCCCACACTTAAACCTTTGCTTGTCCTCAAGCAAACTCTGATAAGTAAACAAAGGAAAACAGCAAACACGCACTAAACTGATCTGGGCTAAGAACTTGAGTTTGATCAATAATGCATCAGTAGGTACTAACTCATGAACCAAGGGTATCGTAATGACACTTTCCGCGATTTGCGGGCATAAGTTTCTCTCCTACACAAACTAACCCACACTGTGAAATTATACTTAGGCCTATCTTACTCATCCCTTTCTTACCCCTTTTCATTCAAGCGCAATCACATTAATCCCGTTATCTCTCACTCGCATGGTGAACATAACCTGTGGTAATTCAGATCCTTTTTGCCAATTCTTGTATTTTTTCTGAAGATACTTGAACATCTTCTTGAAATTATTAATATTATTATTATTATTATTATTTTTTTTTTTTTTGGCAGGATTTTACCTATTTGCATCGGTTTGTCACTTAGCGGTGATTAAGATGGTGCTGACTGCTAAAATAAACTACTTAAGGGTTAGATATGGAGGGTGAGATTTTAAGGCCACTGTATAATAAGAATCTAGATAAGCTCCTATAATTGAGAAACTTACGGTGTAAAAACGATATCGATTTTTCAAATAGTTTTCCCAAGCCTTTGCAATTGATCTTACTTGTCCTAATAGCCCAAATAATCGAAAAAATAATGCTGTTTCTTTGTTAAAAATTTTTGTTAAGGCTCAAGAATTGGAAGAATTTATAAACTACACAAAATGACTCGTAAATCACATAAACTAAACTACACTAGAAAACAGTAAATAAATAAATATTAAAAACAGTAAATATCTCCTCCCACACTTAAATCGAACATTATCCTCAATGTTTCGATAAAAGTGAGAAAGGGATAGGTGAAACCTAGTACTCAATCGTGTCGGCCAATGGGTCCTTCTCCACCATGCTCTGGGCGTCTGGGATGACGGCTCCTACTGCGGTGTCGGATAGTAGGTGACAGCTCCATCTGCTCAATCCTCTCGATTAGAGAGGCATTTTGATCTCTAAGTGCTTGGAAACTCTCAAGAGCGGATTGCTGTGACACCTGCATAAAGTCCATCATCTCCCGCTGCTGTTGGTACATGGCATAAAATAAGCCATCACGCTCTTCTTCTCTGGCTTGTTGTTCTTGCCACATTTCTTGAGTTATGTAAAATCCGGAAGAGGTACCTGCAGGATGGTTAGTAACTGGTGGGGTGTGTGCAGGTGATACAGGAATGGGAGACTGCTCCATATGCTCATATTCGTCATCTGTCTCATTTCCCTCGTCCTCAGGGACGTTTGGAAATAATGGGCCTAAAACAGGAGCAGCCTTTAAATCATAGAGCCAGTTTTCTCTTTTGCGCAAATCTCTGCGTGCTGAACAAGGTAGTGCGACACTCGGGATGGCAGCATTGCGAACCATGGGGATATATCCTCCTTCCGGCCTCGTTTTGCATAAACGCATATCTCGCAAAAATTTTAAATCAATAGTACGAGACGGAAGTGGTTCTAATGTGGCCAACTCGGCGTCCAGGTGTAGGGCTCGTGCAATGAATGTAATCAACCCTCCAAAAGACACGGTGTTGCCCTTTTTCTCAACTGCCCTCATATGCGACAACATAAATGGTACAAGATTTAATCTTCTCTTGAGTAAAGCAGCCTGTAAAAATATGAATTCTTTGGAATTCATTTTGTTAGAGTTCTCTCGGGCAAAAATAGTATCAGCTACTAAAAGGCGAAATACCCGTATGGCCGGGTTATGAATGTCAGAAGCCAAGTTTCCATCAAAGGAGGAAGAGGTTTGGCCTGATATGTCTCTCCACATTTGAAAAGCCTAAATTGACCAACTCGTGTCTATGGGCGCCTCACAGGCCGCACCATTCCCAAAATCGAATCCTAATAACTCAGCAAGTGCATCAGTGGTATAAATGTATTCAACATTAAACATCCTAAATCTCACTGTGCCTACTGTGCTGGTAGTGTTCTCTCTGACAGTATACTCTAAAGAACTCAAAAATTTGCGGGTTAGCCTCTCGTAGGTAGGCTCCTTGCGAATAAAAATATTCTCTAATTTAAAATTTTGTAATAAATAAAATACGCTAAATCTAATACCTAGGCTATAGAGACAAGTATCATTAACGCACCTGGTCGCAAGAATGTTGCGTGTCCGAAGCCGGTCCCATTTTTCCCATTGCTTGACTCCATCCTCTCCATCCCGAAAGATGATATTTTCTTGGTTCCCCGCTGCCATTATTGAGGATAAATGAAGGTTTGGTGGTGGGGAATGGGTATTTTAGTTTTTGTAGATTTTGGTGAAATCTATGGACTTTATAGATATGATGGGTAATGGAATATGTAATGGTCATAGGGAAGTTATGAAATAATGGATTTTAAGGGTTTAATGGGGATTTATGGTGGTTAAATTCGAGTTTATGGAGGTAGGAGATGAAGAGAGTTGGGGAAAAAATGGGTTTTTTAATTCTGGTTCGTTTTAGACCCCAGATCGCTTCCGCGTCCGCCGAGGGGGGGTCCGCGTCCGCGGACTGTAAAAATGGGCTGGCACGGATTGGGCCTTGGCTGGTTCAATTTTCTTTCCTGGGGGTGTCTATAGTACACTGAAACATGAAAGAAACAAAGAGAATATTTTATTTATTTATATTTATATATTTGTAAATGTTTTATTTAAATAACAGTTACTTTTATTACTATTATTATTATTATTTTATTTTTTTTATTTTTATTTTTATAATAAAATGAATAAACGAAAATTAAATATAGACAATATATTATACTGGAGTAGATATTTATTATAATTCGAATAGGTTTTAAAACTATTTTCGGACGCGTTTATAGATTTAGGATCCGGTTGGCCGAGCATATGCCGGAAACCCTTTGGTATAAAATATTTTCAATCGAAAACACTTTTTAACTAAGTCTTAGAGGTAATTATATAAAAAATGACTTTCAACACTTTAACGCAAGGAGCGGCCGGTGCAGCGTGAGCGGCTGGTATAGATTAAAGGTTAGGTCTGTTTCCGATCACGCTCAGAAACTTGATGTGATGTTATCCGTAAGTATACGGAGTACGTCAGAGTAATATAAAAGATTTATCGTTCCCACAGAGACCAATGTCAAATCTATCGATTGTTATTGTTACGGTGCTTATCTAATGCTAATAGAAATCTGAGTACAGGTTTAAACTGAACGAAAATAGAAATTAATCAGATAAATAAATATGCTGGAATGTAATTCACATCAATCAAACAATACTCCTATCTTCTAAATAGTAACACTTACGGGGCAATGTTTCTTTCTTCAAAATAGAGTTAATTAAAAAGGATCCGCCGCGTTAGCGTGATCGAAAACAGACCTAACCTTTAATCTATACCAGCCGCTCACGCTGCACCGGTCGCTCCTTGCGTTAAAGTGTTGAAAGTCCTTTTTTATATAGTTACCTCTAAGACTTAGTTAAAAAGTGTTTTCGATTGAAAATATTTTATACCAAAGGGTTTCCGGCATATGCTCGGCCAACGGGATCCTAAATCTATAAACGCGTCCGAAAATAGTTTTAAAACCTCTTTCTAATAATATAAAACTTTCCTAGTTAGTTAATAAAGTGCTTCCGCTGTATTTATCAACTAACAACTAGCAAACTCTTTTCTAAAATGCCGGACGGCTTTCGATCTTACCCGATCTAGTCACAGTCATTACACAAACAAAAACACGGTCTTGTTTACGTAATGACCGATCAATTTAAGTTCAGAAGAGTTTAATTAAAATAAAAAACAGCCCCTAAAGTATTTCTAAAGAGAAGACATGTGGAGTATCGTCGGAATGACGATCCTCACATTCTAGCACAAGGAATTTAGCTAGACATAGTGATTAAAGACATAATTATAAATTGGTTTGTTAAAGGAAACATTTATAATATAAAAATTGTGCGAAGTGTGATAGTGTACTTTAAGAGTGTGAACACAAGTGTCACGCTTAAGTTCAGATCCAAAATACAACAGATCACACAGATAAATAAATTTACGAAGTAAAGCAGAGACATAAAATAAATGAATTTAAAGCAGTGCAAGAAAATAAATAATATAAAGGCAACGCGGAATAAAATAAAATGCGATTTATAAATAAACCTGCTCCAAAGCGGAGACTGAATCTGGTACAAGGCTGGAAAGTAAATTGCGAGAAATGTAAATCTTCTAACTACAGTGCTCCAATCGAACCAACAACTATAGTGCAATAACCCCTCGATGTGACGGATTATTGCTTTATAAAGTGAATTCTCTGCCTAAGGTTGAAACTAAGATTGGATGATATGAAAATGAAAATGCAAGTCCTATTTATAGGAAATTCGCAGCTGTAACTGCCTCTAATCATAATGAAAAAGCGTTTCATAAACTAAATTCTTCAGATGTAACTGCCTTGAGCGTTTCAAACCGTTCCCTATTTATCACTCTCGGCGCCCGCCGACCCCTGCTCCGCGCCCGCCGAGTGTTGTTTTGGAGGTGAAACGCCTTTTGTGACCATTGGCGTGGGGGTGAAGTCATTAGGCATATGGCGTCCTCCTTGGCGTTCGCTGAGTGAAACGGCTAGTGTATGTTTTCACAAGAAATCCCCGTTTTTGCTCCGTTTTGCTTTGTTTTCTCACTGTGGGCTCAAATAAGGCAATAAACCTGAAAGTAAAACAAAATACCATAATAGCAAAGGAAAATAACAAATAAACGACTAAAATTATGTAAAATCAGAGCCAAATATACAGTGTATTTCAGTGTTATCAAATTCTCCCACACTTAAACCTTTGCTTGTCCTCAAGCAAACTCTGATAAGTAAACAAAGGAAAACAGCAAACACGCACTAAACTGATCTGGGCTAAGAACTTGAGTTTGATCAATAATGCATCAGTAGGTACTAACTCATGAACCAAGGGTATCGTAATGACATTTTCCGCGATTTGCGGGCATAAGTTTCTCTCCTACACAAACTAACCCACACTGTGATATTATACTTAGGCCTATCTTACTCATCCCTTTCTTACCCCTTTTCATTCAAGCGCAATCACATTAAGCCCGTTATCTCTCACTCGCATGGTGAACATAACCTGTGGTAATTCAGATCCTTTTTGCCAATTCTTGTATTTTTTCTGAAGATACTTGAACATCTTCTTGAAATTATTAATATTATTATTATTATTATTATTATTATTTTTTTGGCAGGATTTTACCTATTTGCATCGGTTTGTCACTTAGCGGTGATTAAGATGGTGCTGACTGCTAAAATAAACTACTTAAGGGTTAGAGATGGAGGGTGAGATTTTAAGGCCACTGTATAATAAGAATCTAGATAAGCTCCTATAATTGAGAAACTTACGGTGTAAAAACGATATCGATTTTTCAAATAGTTTTCCCAAGCCTTTGCAATTGATCTTACTTGTCCTAATAGCCCAAATAATCGAAAAAATAATGCTGTTTCTTTGTTAAAAATTTTTGTTAAGGCTCAAGAATTGGAAGAATTTATAAACTACACAAAATGACTCGTAAATCACATAAACTAAACTACACTAGAAAACAGTAAATAAATAAATATTAAAAACAGTAAATATCTCCTCCCACACTTAAACCGAACATTGTCCTCAATGTTTCGATAAAAGTGAGAAAGGGATAGGTGAAACCTAGTACTCAATCGTGTCGGCCAATGGGTCCTTCTCCACCATGCTCTGGGCGTCTGGGATGACGGCTCCTAGTGCGGTGTCGGATAGTAGGTGACAGCTCCATCTGCTCAATCCTCTCGATTAGAGAGGCATTTTGATCTCTAAGTGCTTGGAAACTCTCAAGAGTGGATTGCTGTGACACCCGCATAAAGTCCATCATCTCCCGCTGCTGTTGGTACATGGCATAAAATAAGCCATCACGCTCTTCTTCTCTGGCTTGTTGTTCTTGCCACATTTCTTGAGTTATGTAAAATCCGGAAGAGGTACCTGCAGGATGGTTAGTAACTGGTGGGGTGTGTGCAGGTGATACAGGAATGGGAGACTGCTCCATATGCTCATATTCGTCATCTGTCTCATTTCCCTCGTCCTCAGGGACGTTTAGAAACAATGGGCCTAAAACAGGAGCAGCCTTTAAATCATAGAGCCAGTTTTCTCTTTTGCGCACATCTGTGCGTGCTGAACAAGGTAGTGCGACACTCGGGATGGCAGCATTGCGAACCATGGGGATATATCCTCCTTCCGGCCTCGTTTTGCATAAACGCATATCTCGCAAAAATTTTAAATCAATAGTACGAGACGGAAGTGGTTCTAATGTGGCCAACTCAGCGTCCAGGTGTAGGGCTCGTGCAATGAAGGTAATCAACCCTCCAAAAGACACGGTGTTGCCCTTTTTCTCAACTGCCCTCATATGCGACAACATAAATGGTACAGGATTTAATCTTCTCTTGAGTAAAGCAGCCTGTAAAAATATGAATTCTTTGGAATTCATTTTGTTAGAGTTCTCTCGGGCAAAAATAGTATCAGCTACTAAAAGGCGAAATACCCGTATGGCCGGGTTATGAATGTCAGAAGCCAAATTTCCATCAAAGGAGGAAGAGGTTTGGCCTGATATGTCTCTCCACATTTGAAAAGCCTCAATTGACCAACTCGTGTCTATGGGCGCCTCACAGGCCGCACCATTCCCAAAATCAAATCCTAATAACTCAGCAAGTGCATCAGTGGTATAAATGTATTCAACATTAAACATCCTAAATCTCACTGTGCCTACTGTGCTGGCAGTGTTCTCTCTGACTGTATACTCTAAAGAACTCAAAAATTCGCGGGTTAGCCTCTCGTAGGTAGGCTCCTTGCGAATAAAAATATTCTCTAATTTAAAATTTTGTAATAAATAAAATACGCTAAATCTAATACCTAGGCTATAGAGACAAGTATCATTAACGCACCTGGTCGCAAGAATGTTGCGTGTCCGAAGCCGGTCCCATTTTTCCCATTGCTTGACTCCATCCTCTCCATCCCGAAAGATGATATTTTCTTGGTTCCCCGCTGCCATTATTGAGGAAAAATGAAGGTTTGGTGGTGGGGAATGGGTATTTTAGTTTTTGTAGATTTTGGTGAAATCTATGGACTTTATAGATATGATGGGTAATGGAATATGTAATGGTCATAGGGAAGTTATGAAATAATGGATTTTAAGGGTTTAATGGGGATTTATGGTGGTTAAATTCGAGTTTATGGAGGTATGAGATGAAGAGAGTTGGGGAAAAAATGGGTTTTCTAATTCTGGTTCGTTTTAGAACCCAGATCGCTTCCGCGTCCGCCGAGGGGGGGTCCGCGTCCGCGGACTGTAAAAATGGGCTGGCACGGATTGGGCCTTGGCTGGTTCAATTTTCTTTCCTGGGGGTGTCTATAGTACACTGGAACATGAAAGAAACAAAGAGAATATTTTATTTATTTATATTTATATATTTGTAAATGTTTTATTTAAATAACAGTTACTTTTATTACTATTATTATTATTATTATTTTATTTTTTTTATTTTTATTTTTATAATAAAATGAATAAACGAAAATTAAATATAGACAATATATTATACTGGAGTAGATATTTATTATAATTCGAATAGGTTTTAAAACTATTTTCGGACGCGTTTATAGATTTAGGATCCGGTTGGCCGAGCATATGCCGGAAACCCTTTGGTATAAAATATTTTCAATCGAAAACACTTTTTAACTAAGTCTTAGAGGTAATTATATAAAAAAGGACTTTCAACACTTTAACGCAAGGAGCGGCCGGTGCAGCGTGAGCGGCTGGTATAGATTAAAGGTTAGGTCTGTTTCCGATCACGCTCAGAAACTTGATGTGATGTTATCCGCAAGTATACGGAGTACGTCAGAGTAATATAAAAGATTTATCGTTCCCACAGAGACCAATGTCAAATCTATCGATTGCTATTGTTACGGTGCTTATCTAAGGCTAATAGAAATCTGAGTACAGGTTTAAACTGAACGAAAATAGAAATTAATCAGATAAATAAATATGCTGGAATGTAATTCACATCAATCAAACAATACTCCTATCTTCTAAATAGTAACACTTACGGGGCAATGTTTCTTTCTTCAAAATAGAGTTAATTAAAAAGAATCCGCCGCGTTAGCGTGATCGGAAACAGACCTAACCTTTAATCTATACCAGCCGCTTGCGCTGCACCGGTCGCTCCTTGCGTTAAAGTGTTGAAAGTCCTTTTTTATATAATTACCTCTAAGACTTAGTTAAAAAGTGTTTTCAATTGAAAATATTTTATACCAAAGGGTTTCCGGCATATGCTCGGCCAACCGGATCCTAAATCTATAAATGCGTCCGAAAATAGTTTTAAAACCTCTTTCTAATAATATAAAACTTTCCTAGTTAGTTAATAAAGTGTTTCCGCTGTATTTATTAACTAACAACTAACAAACTCTTTTCTAAAATGCCGGACGGCTTTCGATCTTAACCCGATCTAGTCACAGTCATTACACAAACAAAAACACGGTCTTGTTTACGTAATGACCGATCAATTTAAGTTCAGAAGAGTTTAATTAAAATAAAAAACAGCCCCTAAAGTATTTCTAAAGAGAAGACAAGTGGAGTATCGTCGAAATGACGATCCTCACATTCTAGCACAAGGAATTTAGCTAGACATAGTGATTAAAGACATAATTATAAATTGGTTTGTTAAAGGAAACATTTATAATATAAAAATTGTGCGAAGTGTGATAGTGTACTTTAAGAGTGTGAACACAAGTGTCACGCTTAAGTTCAGATCCAAAATACAACAGATCACACAGATAAATAAATTAACGAAGTAAAGCAGAGACAGAAAATAAATGAATTTAAAGCAGTGCAAGAAAATAAATAATATAAAGGCAACGCGGAATAAAATAAAATGCGATTTATAAATAAACCTGCTCCAAAGCGGAGACTGAATCTGGTACAAGGCTGGAAAGTAAATTGCGAGAAATGTAAATCTTCTAACTACAGTGCTCCAATCGAACCAACAACTATAGTGCAATAACCCCTCGATGTGACGGATTATTGCTTTATAAAGTGAATTCTCTGCCTAAGGTTGAAACTAAGATTGGATGATATGAAAATGAAAATGCAAGTCCTATTTATAGGAAATTCGCAGCTGTAACTGCCTCTAATCATAATGAAAAAGCGTTTCATAAACTAAATTCTTCATATGTAACTGCCTTGAGCGTTTCAAACCGTTCCCTATTTATCACTCTCGGCGCCCGCCGACCCCTGCTCCGCGCCCGCCGAGTGTTGTTTTGGAGGTGAAACGCCTTTTGTGACCGTTGGCGTGGGGGTGAAGTCATTAGGCATATGGCGTCCTCCTTGGCGTTCGCTGAGTGAAACGGCTAGTGTATGTTTTCACAAGAAATCCCCGTTTTTGCTCCGTTTTGCTTTGTTTTCTCACTGTGGGCTCAAATAAGGCAATAAACCTGAAAGTAAAACAAAATACCATAATAGCAAAGGAAAATAACAAATAAACGACTAAAATTATGTAAAATCAGAGCCAAATATACAGTGTATTTCAGTGTTATCAAATTCTCCCACACTTAAACCTTTGCTTGTCCTCAAGCAAACTCTGATAAGTAAACAAAGGAAAACAGCAAACACGCACTAAACTGATCTGGGCTAAGAACTTGAGTTTGATCAATAATGCATCAGTAGGTACTAACTCATGAACCAAGGGTATCGTAATGACACTTTCCGCGATTTGCGGGCATAAGTTTCTCTCCTACACAAACTAACCCACACTGTGATATTATACTTAGGCCTATCTTACTCATCCCTTTCTTACCCCTTTTCATTCAAGCGCAATCACATTAAGCCCGTTATCTCTCACTCGCATGGTGAACATAACCTGTGGTAATTCAGATCCTTTTTGCCAATTCTTGTATTTTTTCTAAAGATACTTGAACATCTTCTTGAAATTATTAATATTATTATTATTATTATTATTATTATTTTTTTGGCAGGATTTTACCTATTTGCATCGGTTTGTCACTTAGCGGTGATTAAGATTGTGCTGACTGCTAAAATAAACTACTTAAGGGTTAGAGATGGAGGGTGAGATTTTAAGGCCACTGTATAATAAGAATCTAGATAAGCTCCTATAATTGAGAAACTTACGGTGTAAAAACGATATCGATTTTTCAAATAGTTTTCCCAAGCCTTTGCAATTGATCTTACTTGTCCTAATAGCCCAAATAATCGAAAAAATAATGCTGTTTCTTTGTTAAAATTTTTTGTTAAGGCTCAAGAATTGGAAGAATTTATAAACTACACAAAATGACTCGTAAATCACATAAACTAAACTACACTAGAAAACAGTAAATAAATAAATATTAAAAACAGTAAATATCTCCTCCCACACTTAAACCGAACATTGTCCTCAATGTTTCGATAAAAGTGAGAAAAAGGGATAGGTGAAACCTAGTACTCAATCGTGTCGGCCAATGGGTCCTTCTCCACCATGCTCTGGGCGTCTGGGGATGACGGCTCCTACTGCGGTGTCGGATAGTAGGTGACAGCTCCATCTGCTCAATCCTCTCGATTAAAGAGGCATTTTGATCTCTAAGTGCTTGGAAACTCTCAAGAGTGGATTGCTGTGACGCCCGCATAAAGTCCATCATCTCCCGCTGCTATTGGTACATGGCATAAAATAAGCCATCACGCTCTTCTTCTCTGGCTTGTTGTTCTTGCCACATTTCTTGAGTTATGTAAAATCCGGAAGAGGTACCTGCAGGATGGTTAGTAACTGGTGGGGTGTGTGCAGGTGATACAGGAATGGGAGACTGCTCCATATGCTCATATTCGTCATCTGTCTCTTTCCCTCGTCCTCAGGGACGTTTGGAAACAATGGGCCTAAAACAGGAGCAGCCTTTAAATCATAGAGCCAGTTTTCTCTTTTGCGCACATCTGTGCGTGCTGAACAAGGTAGTGCGACACTCGGGATGGCAGCATTGCGAACCATGGGGATATATCCTCCTTCCGGCCTCGTTTTGCATAAACGCATATCTCGCAAAAATTTTAAATCAATAGTACGAGACGGAAGTGGTTCTAATGTGGCCAACTCAGCGTCCAGGTGTAGGGCTCGTGCAATGAAGGTAATCAACCCTCCAAAAGACACGGTGTTGCCCTTTTTCTCAACTGCCTTCATATGCGACAACATAAATGGTACAGGATTTAATCTTCTCTTGAGTAAAGCAGCCTGTAAAAATATGAATTCTTTGGAATTCATTTTGTTAGAGTTCTCTCGGGCAAAAATAGTATCAGCTACTAAAAGGCGAAATACCCGTATGGCCGGGTTATGAATGTCAGAAGCCAAATTTCCATCAAAGGAGGAAGAGGTTTGGCCTGATATGTCTCTCCACATTTGAAAAGCCTCAATTGACCAACTCGTGTCTATGGGCGCCTCACAGGCCGCACCATTCCCAAAATCAAATCCTAATAACTCAGCAAGTGCATCAGTGGTATAAATGTATTCAACATTAAACATCCTAAATCTCACTGTGCCTACTGTGCTGGCAGTGTTCTCTCTGACTGTATACTCTAAAGAACTCAAAAATTCGCGGGTTAGCCTCTCGTAGGTAGGCTCCTTGCGAATAAAAATATTCTCTAATTTAAAATTTTGTAATAAATAAAATACGCTAAATCTAATTACTAGGCTATAGAGACAAGTATCATTAACGCACCTGGTCGCAAGAATGTTGCGTGTCCGAAGCCGGTCCCATTTTTCCCATTGCTTGACTCCATCCTCTCCATCCCGAAAGATGATATTTTCTTGGTTCCCCGCTGCCATTATTGAGGAAAAATGAAGGTTTGGTGGTGGGGAATGGGTATTTTAGTTTTTGTAGATTTTGGTGAAATCTATGGACTTTATAGATATGATGGGTAATGGAATATGTAATGGTCATAGGGAAGTTATGAAATAATGGATTTTAAGGGTTTAATGGGGATTTATGGTGGTTAAATTCGAGTTTATGGAGGTATGAGATGAAGAGAGTTGGGGAAAAAATGGGTTTTCTAATTCTGGTTCGTTTTAGAACCCAGATCGCTTCCGCGTCCGCCGAGGGGGGTCCGCGTCCGCGGACTGTAAAAATGGGCTGGCACGGATTGGGCCTTGGCTGGTTCAATTTTCTTTCCTGGGGGTGTCTATAGTACACTGGAACATGAAAGAAACAAAGAGAATATTTTATTTATTTATATTTATATATTTGTAAATGTTTTATTTAAATAACAGTTACTTTTATTACTATTATTATTATTATTATTTTATTTTTTTTATTTTATTTTTATAATAAAATGAATAAACGAAAATTAAATATAGACAATATATTATACTGGAGTAGATATTTATTATAATTCGAATAGGTTTTAAAACTATTTTCGGACGCGTTTATAGATTTAGGATCCGGTTGGCCGAGCATATGCCGGAAACCCTTTGGTATAAAATATTTTCAATCGAAAACACTTTTTAACTAAGTCTTAGAGGTAATTATATAAAAAAGGACTTTCAACACTTTAACGCAAGGAGCGGCCGGTGCAGCGTGAGCGGCTGGTATAGATTAAAGGTTAGGTCTGTTTCCGATCACGCTCAGAAACTTGATGTGATGTTATCCGCAAGTATACGGAGTACGTCAGAGTAATATAAAAGATTTATCGTTCCCACAGAGACCAATGTCAAATCTATCGATTGCTATTGTTACGGTGCTTATCTAAGGCTAATAGAAATCTGAGTACAGGTTTAAACTGAACGAAAATAAATTAATCAGATAAATAAATATGCTGGAATGTAATTCACATCAATCAAACAATACTCCTATCTTCTAAATAGTAACACTTACGGGGCAATGTTTCTTTCTTCAAAATAGAGTTAATTAAAAAGAATCCGCCGCGTTAGCGTGATCGGAAACAGACCTAACCTTTAATCTATACCAGCCGCTTGCGCTGCACCGGTCGCTCCTTGCGTTAAAGTGTTGAAAGTCCTTTTTTATATAATTACCTCTAAGACTTAGTTAAAAAGTGTTTTCAATTGAAAATATTTTATACCAAAGGGTTTCCGGCATATGCTCGGCCAACCGGATCCTAAATCTATAAATGCGTCCGAAAATAGTTTTAAAACCTCTTTCTAATAATATAAAACTTTCCTAGTTAGTTAATAAAGTGTTTCCGCTGTATTTATTAACTAACAACTAACAAACTCTTTTCTAAAATGCCGGACGGCTTTCGATCTTAACCCGATCTAGTCACAGTCATTACACAAACAAAAACACGGTCTTGTTTACGTAATGACCGATCAATTTAAGTTCAGAAGAGTTTAATTAAAATAAAAAACAGCCCCTAAAGTATTTCTAAAGAGAAGACAAGTGGAGTATCGTCGAAATGACGATCCTCACATTCTAGCACAAGGAATTTAGCTAGACATAGTGATTAAAGACATAATTATAAATTGGTTTGTTAAAGGAAACATTTATAATATAAAAATTGTGCGAAGTGTGATAGTGTACTTTAAGAGTGTGAACACAAGTGTCACGCTTAAGTTCAGATCCAAAATACAACAGATCACACAGATAAATAAATTAACGAAGTAAAGCAGAGACAGAAAATAAATGAATTTAAAGCAGTGCAAGAAAATAAATAATATAAAGGCAACGCGGAATAAAATAAAATGCGATTTATAAATAAACCTGCTCCAAAGCGGAGACTGAATCTGGTACAAGGCTGGAAAGTAAATTGCGAGAAATGTAAATCTTCTAACTACAGTGCTCCAATCGAACCAACAACTATAGTGCAATAACCCCCTCGATGTGACGGATTATTGCTTTATAAAGTGAATTCTCTGCCTAAGGTTGAAACTAAGATTGGATGATATGAAAATGAAAATGCAAGTCCTATTTATAGGAAATTCGCAGCTGTAACTGCCTCTAATCATAATGAAAAAGCGTTTCATAAACTAAATTCTTCATATGTAACTGCCTTGAGCGTTTCAAACCGTTCCCTATTTATCACTCTCGCCGCCGACCCCTGCTCCGCGCCCGCCGAGTGTTGTTTTGGAGGTGAAACGCCTTTTGTGACCGTTGGCGTGGGGGGTGAAGTCATTAGGCATATGGCGTCCTCCTTGGCGTTCGCTGAGTGAAACGGCTAGTGTATGTTTTCACAAGAAATCCCCGTTTTTGCTCCGTTTTTGCTTTGTTTTCTCACTGTGGGCTCAAATAAGGCAATAAACCTGAAAGTAAAACAAAAATACCATAATAGCAAAGGAAAATAACAAATAAACGACTAAAATTATGTAAAATCAGAGCCAAATATACAGTGTATTTCAGTGTTATCAAATTCTCCCACACTTAAACCTTTGCTTGTCCTCAAGCAAACTCTGATAAGTAAACAAAGGAAAAACAGCAAACACGCACTAAACTGATCTGGGCTAAGAACTTGAGTTTGATCAATAATGCATCAGTAGGTACTAACTCATGAACCAAGGGTATCGTAATGACACTTTCCGCGATTTGCGGGCATAAGTTTCTCTCCTACACAAACTAACCCACACTGTGATATTATACTTAGGCCTATCTTACTCATCCCTTTCTTACCCCTTTTCATTCAAGCGCAATCACATTAAGCCCGTTATCTCTCACTCGCATGGTGAACATAACCTGTGGTAATTCAGATCCTTTTTGCCAATTCTTGTATTTTTTCTAAAGATACTTGAACATCTTCTTGAAATTATTAATATTATTATTATTATTATTATTATTTTTTTGGCAGGATTTTACCTATTTGCATCGGTTTGTCACTTAGCGGTGATTAAGATTGTGCTGACTGCTAAAATAAACTACTTAAGGGTTAGAGATGGAGGGTGAGATTTTAAGGCCACTGTATAATAAGAATCTAGATAAGCTCCTATAATTGAGAAACTTACGGTGTAAAAACGATATCGATTTTCAAATAGTTTTCCCAAGCCTTTGCAATTGATCTTACTTGTCCTAATAGCCCAAATAATCGAAAAAATAATGCTGTTTCTTGTTAAAATTTTTTGTTAAGGCTCAAGAATTGGAAGAATTTATAAACTACACAAAATGACTCGTATAATCACATAAACTAAACTACACTAAAAACAGTAAATAAATAAATATTAAAAACATGTAAATATCTCCTCCCACACTTAAACCGAACATTGTCCTCAATGTTTCGATAAAAGTGAGAAAGGGATAGGTGAAACCTAGTACTCAATCGTGTCGGCCAATGGGTCCTTCTCCACCATGCTCTGGGCGTCTGGGATGACGGCTCCTACTGCGGTGTCGGATAGTAGGTGACAGCTCCATCTGCTCAATCCTCTCGATTAAAGAGGCATTTTGATCTCTAAGTGCTTGGAAACTCTCAAGAGTGGATTGCTGTGGACGCCCGCATAAAGTCCATCATCTCCCGCTGCTATTGGTACATGGCATAAAATAAGCCATCACGCTCTTCTTCTCTGGCTTGTTGTTCTTGCCACATTTCTTGAGTTATGTAAAATCCGGAAGAGGTACCTGCAGGATGGTTAGTAACTGGTGGGGTGTGTGCAGGTGATACAGGAATGGGAGACTGCTCCATATGCTCATATTCGTCATCTGTCTCATTTCCCTCGTCCTCAGGGACGTTTGGAAACAATGGGCCTAAAACAGGAGCAGCCTTTAAATCATAGAGCCAGTTTTCTCTTTTGCGCACATCTGTGCGTGCTGAACAAGGTAGTGCGACACTCGGGATGGCAGCATTGCGAACCATGGGGATATATCCTCCTTCCGGCCTCGTTTTGCATAAACGCATATCTCGCAAAAATTTTAAATCAATAGTACGAGACGGAAGTGGTTCTAATGTGGCCAACTCAGCGTCCAGGTGTAGGGCTCGTGCAATGAAGGTAATCAACCCTCCAAAAGACACGGTGTTGCCCTTTTTCTCAACTGCCCTCATATGCGACAACATAAATGGTACAGGATTTAATCTTCTCTTGAGTAAAGCAGCCTGTAAAAATATGAATTCTTTGGAATTCATTTTGTTAGAGTTCTCTCGGGCAAAAATAGTATCAGCTACTAAAAGGCGAAATACCCGTATGGCCGGGTTATGAATGTCAGAAGCCAAATTTCCATCAAAGGAGGAAGAGGTTTGGCCTGATATGTCTCTCCACATTTGAAAAGCCTCAATTGACCAACTCGTGTCTATGGGCGCCTCACAGGCCGCACCATTCCCAAAATCAAATCCTAATAACTCAGCAAGTGCATCAGTGGTATAAATGTATTCAACATTAAACATCCTAAATCTCACTGTGCCTACTGTGCTGGCAGTGTTCTCTCTGACAGTATACTCTAAAGAACTCAAAAATTCGCGGGTTAGCCTCTCGTCGGTAGGCTCCTTGCGAATAAAAATATTCTCTAATTTAAAATTTTGTAATAAATAAAATACGCTAAATCTAATACCTAGGCTATAGAGACAAGTATCATTAACGCACCTGGTCGCAAGAATGTTGTGTGTCCGAAGCCGGTCCCATTTTTCCCATTGCTTGACTCCATCCTCTCCATCCCGAAAGATGATATTTTCTTGGTTCCCCGCTGCCATTATTGAGGAAAAATGAAGGTTTGGTGGTGGGGAATGGGTATTTTAGTTTTTGTAGATTTTGGTGAAATCTATGGACTTTATAGATATGATGGGTAATGGAATATGTAATGGTGATAGGGAAGTTATGAAATAATGGATTTTAAGGGTTTAATGGGGATTTATGGTGGTTAAATTCGAGTTTCTGGAGGTAGGAGATGAAGAGAGTTGGGGAAAAAAATGGGTTTTCTAATTCTGGTTCGTTTTAGAACCCAGATCGCTTCCGCGTCCGCCGAGGGGGAGGGGGGGGGGGGAGGGGGGGGTCCGCGTCCGCGGACTGTAAAAATGGGCTGGCACGGATTGGGCCTTGGCTGGTTCGATTTTCTTTCCTGGGGGTGTCTATAGTACACTGGAACATGAAAGAAATAAAGAGAATATTTTATTTATTTATATTTATATATTTGTAAATGTTTTATTTAAATAACAGTTACTTTTATTACTATTATTATTATTATTTTATTTTTTTTATTTTTATTTTTATAATAAAATGAATAAACGAAAATTAAATATAGACAATATATTATACTGGAGTAGATATTTATTATAATTCGAATAGGTTTTAAAACTATTTTCGGACGCGTTTATAGATTTAGGATCCGGTTGGCCGAGCATATGCCGGAAACCCTTTGGTATAAAATATTTTCAATCGAAAACACTTTTTAACTAAGTCTTAGAGGTAATTATATAAAAAAGGACTTTCAACACTTTAACGCAAGGAGCGGGCCGGTGCAGCGTGAGCGGCTGGTATAGATTAAAGGTTAGGTCTGTTTCCGATCACGCTCAGAAACTTGATGTGATGTTATCCGCAAGTATACGGAGTACGTCAGAGTAATATAAAAGATTTATCGTTCCCACAGAGACCAATGTCAAATCTATCGATTGCTATTGTTACGGTGCTTATCTAAGGCTAATAGAAATCTGAGTACAGGTTTAAACTGAACGAAAATAGAAATTAATCAGATAAATAAATATGCTGGAATGTAATTCACATCAATCAAACAATACTCCTATCTTCTAAATAGTAACACTTACGGGGCAATGTTTCTTTCTTCAAAATAGAGTTAATTAAAAAGAATCCGCCGCGTTAGCGTGATCGGAAACAGACCTAACCTTTAATCTATACCAGCCGCTTGCGCTGCACCGGTCGCTCCTTGCGTTAAAGTGTTGAAAGTCCTTTTTTATATAATTACCTCTAAGACTTAGTTAAAAAGTGTTTTCAATTGAAAATATTTTATACCAAAGGGTTTCCGGCATATGCTCGGCCAACCGGATCCTAAATCTATAAATGCGTCCGAAAATAGTTTTAAAACCTCTTTCTAATAATATAAAACTTTCCTAGTTAGTTAATAAAGTGTTTCCGCTGTATTTATTAACTAACAACTAACAAACTCTTTTCTAAAATGCCGGACGGCTTTCGATCTTAACCCGATCTAGTCACAGTCATTACACAAACAAAAACACGGTCTTGTTTACGTAATGACCGATCAATTTAAGTTCAGAAGAGTTTAATTAAAATAAAAAACAGCCCCTAAAGTATTTCTAAAGAGAAGACAAGTGGAGTATCGTCGAAATGACGATCCTCACATTCTAGCACAAGGAATTTAGCTAGACATAGTGATTAAAGACATAATTATAAATTGGTTTGTTAAAGGAAACATTTATAATATAAAAATTGTGCGAAGTGTGATAGTGTACTTTAAGAGTGTGAACACAAGTGTCACGCTTAAGTTCAGATCCAAAATACAACAGATCACACAGATAAATAAATTAACGAAGTAAAGCAGAGACAGAAAATAAATGAATTTAAAGCAGTGCAAGAAAATAAATAATATAAAGGCAACGCGGAATAAAATAAAATGCGATTTATAAATAAACCTGCTCCAAAGCGGAGACTGAATCTGGTACAAGGCTGGAAAGTAAATTGCGAGAAATGTAAATCTTCTAACTACAGTGCTCCAATCGAACCAACAACTATAGTGCAATAACCCCTCGATGTGACGGATTATTGCTTTATAAAGTGAATTCTCTGCCTAAGGTTGAAACTAAGATTGGATGATATGAAAATGAAAATGCAAGTCCTATTTATAGGAAATTCGCAGCTGTAACTGCCTCTAATCATAATGAAAAAGCGTTTCATAAACTAAATTCTTCATATGTAACTGCCTTGAGCGTTTCAAACCGTTCCCTATTTATCACTCTCGGCGCCCGCCGACCCCTGCTCCGCGCCCGCCGAGTGTTGTTTTGGAGGTGAAACGCCTTTTGTGACCGTTGGCGTGGGGGTGAAGTCATTAGGCATATGGCGTCCTCCTTGGCGTTCGCTGAGTGAAACGGCTAGTGTATGTTTTCACAAGAAATCCCCGTTTTTGCTCCGTTTTGCTTTGTTTTCTCACTGTGGGCTCAAATAAGGCAATAAACCTGAAAGTAAAACAAAATACCATAATAGCAAAGGAAAATAACAAATAAACGACTAAAATTATGTAAAATCAGAGCCAAATATACAGTGTATTTCAGTGTTATCAAATTCTCCCACACTTAAACCTTTGCTTGTCCTCAAGCAAACTCTGATAAGTAAACAAAGGAAAACAGCAAACACGCACTAAACTGATCTGGGCTAAGAACTTGAGTTTGATCAATAATGCATCAGTAGGTACTAACTCATGAACCAAGGGTATCGTAATGACACTTTCCGCGATTTGCGGGCATAAGTTTCTCTCCTACACAAACTAACCCACACTGTGATATTATACTTAGGCCTATCTTACTCATCCCTTTCTTACCCCTTTTCATTCAAGCGCAATCACATTAAGCCCGTTATCTCTCACTCGCATGGTGAACATAACCTGTGGTAATTCAGATCCTTTTTGCCAATTCTTGTATTTTTTCTAAAGATACTTGAACATCTTCTTGAAATTATTAATATTATTATTATTATTATTATTATTTTTTTGGCAGGATTTTACCTATTTGCATCGGTTTGTCACTTAGCGGTGATTAAGATTGTGCTGACTGCTAAAATAAACTACTTAAGGGTTAGAGATGGAGGGTGAGATTTTAAGGCCACTGTATAATAAGAATCTAGATAAGCTCCTATAATTGAGAAACTTACGGTGTAAAAACGATATCGATTTTTCAAATAGTTTTCCCAAGCCTTTGCAATTGATCTTACTTGTCCTAATAGCCCAAATAATCGAAAAAATAATGCTGTTTCTTTGTTAAAATTTTTTGTTAAGGCTCAAGAATTGGAAGAATTTATAAACTACACAAAATGACTCGTAAATCACATAAACTAAACTACACTAGAAAACAGTAAATAAATAAATATTAAAAACAGTAAATATCTCCTCCCACACTTAAACCGAACATTGTCCTCAATGTTTCGATAAAAGTGAGAAAGGGATAGGTGAAACCTAGTACTCAATCGTGTCGGCCAATGGGTCCTTCTCCACCATGCTCTGGGCGTCTGGGATGACGGCTCCTACTGCGGTGTCGGATAGTAGGTGACAGCTCCATCTGCTCAATCCTCTCGATTAAAGAGGCATTTTGATCTCTAAGTGCTTGGAAACTCTCAAGAGTGGATTGCTGTGACGCCCGCATAAAGTCCATCATCTCCCGCTGCTATTGGTACATGGCATAAAATAAGCCATCACGCTCTTCTTCTCTGGCTTGTTGTTCTTGCCACATTTCTTGAGTTATGTAAAATCCGGAAGAGGTACCTGCAGGATGGTTAGTAACTGGTGGGGTGTGTGCAGGTGATACAGGAATGGGAGACTGCTCCATATGCTCATATTCGTCATCTGTCTCATTTCCCTCGTCCTCAGGGACGTTTGGAAACAATGGGCCTAAAACAGGAGCAGCCTTTAAATCATAGAGCCAGTTTTCTCTTTTGCGCACATCTGTGCGTGCTGAACAAGGTAGTGCGACACTCGGGATGGCAGCATTGCGAACCATGGGGATATATCCTCCTTCCGGCCTCGTTTTGCATAAACGCATATCTCGCAAAAATTTTAAATCAATAGTACGAGACGGAAGTGGTTCTAATGTGGCCAACTCAGCGTCCAGGTGTAGGGCTCGTGCAATGAAGGTAATCAACCCTCCAAAAGACACGGTGTTGCCCTTTTTCTCAACTGCCCTCATATGCGACAACATAAATGGTACAGGATTTAATCTTCTCTTGAGTAAAGCAGCCTGTAAAAATATGAATTCTTTGGAATTCATTTTGTTAGAGTTCTCTCGGGCAAAAATAGTATCAGCTACTAAAAGGCGAAATACCCGTATGGCCGGGTTATGAATGTCAGAAGCCAAATTTCCATCAAAGGAGGAAGAGGTTTGGCCTGATATGTCTCTCCACATTTGAAAAGCCTCAATTGACCAACTCGTGTCTATGGGCGCCTCACAGGCCGCACCATTCCCAAAATCAAATCCTAATAACTCAGCAAGTGCATCAGTGGTATAAATGTATTCAACATTAAACATCCTAAATCTCACTGTGCCTACTGTGCTGGCAGTGTTCTCTCTGACAGTATACTCTAAAGAACTCAAAAATTCGCGGGTTAGCCTCTCGTCGGTAGGCTCCTTGCGAATAAAAATATTCTCTAATTTAAAATTTTGTAATAAATAAAATACGCTAAATCTAATACCTAGGCTATAGAGACAAGTATCATTAACGCACCTGGTCGCAAGAATGTTGTGTGTCCGAAGCCGGTCCCATTTTTCCCATTGCTTGACTCCATTCTCTCCATCCCGAAAGATGATATTTTCTTGGTTCCCCGCTGCCATTATTGAGGAAAAATGAAGGTTTGGTGGTGGGGAATGGGTATTTTAGTTTTTGTAGATTTTGGTGAAATCTATGGACTTTATAGATATGATGGGTAATGGAATATGTAATGGTGATAGGGAAGTTATGAAATAATGGATTTTAAGGGTTTAATGGGGATTTATGGTGGTTAAATTCGAGTTTCTGGAGGTAGGAGATGAAGAGAGTTGGGGAAAAAATGGGTTTTCTAATTCTGGTTCGTTTTAGAACCCAGATCGCTTCCGCGTCCGCCGAGGGGGAGGGGGGGGGGGGGGGAGGGGGGGGTCCGCGTCCGCGGACTGTAAAAATGGGCTGGCACGGATTGGGCCTTGGCTGGTTCGATTTTCTTTCCTGGGGGTGTCTATAGTACACTGGAACATGAAAGAAATAAAGAGAATATTTTATTTATTTATATTTATATATTTGTAAATGTTTTATTTAAATAACAGTTACTTTTATTACTATTATTATTATTATTTTATTTTTTTTATTTTTATTTTTATAATAAAATGAATAAACGAAAATTAAATATAGACAATATATTATACTGGAGTAGATATTTATTATAATTCGAATAGGTTTTAAAACTATTTTCGGACGCGTTTATAGATTTAGGATCCGGTTGGCCGAGCATATGCCGGAAACCCTTTGGTATAAAATATTTTCAATCGAAAACACTTTTTAACTAAGTCTTAGAGGTAATTATATAAAAAAGGACTTTCAACACTTTAACGCAAGGAGCGGCCGGTGCAGCGTGAGCGGCTGGTATAGATTAAAGGTTAGGTCTGTTTCCGATCACGCTCAGAAACTTGATGTGATGTTATCCGCAAGTATACGGAGTACGTCAGAGTAATATAAAAGATTTATCGTTCCCACAGAGACCAATGTCAAATCTATCGATTGCTATTGTTACGGTGCTTATCTAAGGCTAATAGAAATCTGAGTACAGGTTTAAACTGAACGAAAATAGAAATTAATCAGATAAATAAATATGCTGGAATGTAATTCACATCAATCAAACAATACTCCTATCTTCTAAATAGTAACACTTACGGGGCAATGTTTCTTTCTTCAAAATAGAGTTAATTAAAAAGAATCCGCCGCGTTAGCGTGATCGGAAACAGACCTAACCTTTAATCTATACCAGCCGCTTGCGCTGCACCGGTCGCTCCTTGCGTTAAAGTGTTGAAAGTCCTTTTTTATATAATTACCTCTAAGACTTAGTTAAAAAGTGTTTTCAATTGAAAATATTTTATACCAAAGGGTTTCCGGCATATGCTCGGCCAACCGGATCCTAAATCTATAAACGCGTCCGAAAATAGTTTTAAAACCTCTTTCTAATAATATAAAACTTTCCTAGTTAGTTAATAAAGTGCTTCCGCTGTATTTATTAACTAACAACTAACAAACTCTTTTCTAAAATGCCGGACGGCTTTCGATCTTACCCGATCTAGTCACAGTCATTACACAAACAAAAACACGGTCTTGTTTACGTAATGACCGATCAATTTAAGTTCAGAAGAGTTTAATTAAAATCAAAAACAGCCCCTAAAGTATTTCTAAAGAGAAGACATGTGGAGTATCGTCGAAATGACGATCCTCACATTCTAGTACAAGGAATTTAGCTAGACATAGTGATTAAAGACATAATTATAAATTGGTTTGTTAAAGGAAACATTTATAATATAAAAATTGTGCGAAGTGTGATAGTGTACTTTAAGAGTGTGAACACAAGTGTCACGCTTAAGTTCAGATCCAAAATACAACAGATCACATAGATAAATAAATTAACGAAGTAAAGCAGAGACAGAAAATAAATGAATTTAAAGCAGTGCAAGAAAATAAATAATATAAAGGCAATGCGGAATAAAATAAAATGCGATTTATAAATAAACCTGCTCCAAAGCGGAGACTGAATCTGGTACAAGGCTGGAAAGTAAATTGCGAGAAATGTAAATCTTCTAACTACAGTGCTCCAATCGAACCAACAACTATAGTGAAATAACCCCTCGATGTGACGGATTATTGCTTTACAAAGTGAATTCTCTGCCTAAGGTTGAAACTAAGACTGGATGAAATGAAAATGAAAATGCAAGTCCTATTTATAGGAAATTCGCAGCTGTAACTGCCTCTAATCATAATGAAAAAGCGTTTCATAAACTAAATTCTTCAGATGTAACTTCCTTGAGCGTTTCAAACCGTTCCCTATTTATTACTCTCGGCGCCCGCCGACCCCTGCTCCGCGCCCGCCGAGTGTTGTTTTGGTGGTGAAATGCCTTTTGTGACCGTTGGCGTGGGGGTGAAGTCATTAGGCCTATGGCGTCCTCCTTGGCGTTCGCTGAGTGAAACGGCTAGTGTATGTTTTCACAAGAAATCCCCGTTTTTGCTCCGTTTTGCTTTGTTTTCTCACGTGAGCTCAAATAAGGCAATCAACCTGAAAGTAAAACAAAATACCATAATAGCAAAGGAAAATAACAAATAAACGACTAAAATTATGTAAAATCAGAGCCAAATATACAGTGTATTTCAGTGTTATCAAATTCTCCCACACTTAAACCTTTGCTTGTCCTCAAGCAAACTCTGATAAGTAAACAAAGGAAAACAACAAACACGCACTAAACTGATCTGGGCTAAGAACTTGAGTTTGATCAATAATGCATCAGTAGGTAATAACTCACGAACCAAGGGTATCGTAATGACACTTTCCGCGATTTGCGGGCATAAGTTTCTCTCCTACACAAACTAACCCACACTGTGATATTATACTTAGGCCTATCTTACTCATCCCTTTCTTACCCCTTTTCATTCAAGCGCAATCACATTAAGCCCGTTATCTCTCACTCGCATGGTGAACATAACCTGTGGTAATTCAGATCCTTTTTGCCAATTCTTGTATTTTTTTCTGAAGATACTTGAACATCTTCTTGAAATTATTAATATTATTATTTTTTTTTGGCAGGATTTTACCTATATGCATCGGTTTGTCACTTAGCGGTGATTAAGATGGTGCTGACTGCTAAAATAAACTACTTAAGGGTTAGAGATGGAGGGTGAGATTTTAAGGCCACTGTATAATAAGAATCTAGATAAGCTCCTATAATTGAGAAACTTACGGTGTAAAAACGATATCGATTTTTCAAATAGTTTTCCCAAGCCTTTGAAATTGATCTTACTTGTCCTAATAGCCCAAATAATCGAAAAAATAATGCTGTTTCTTTGTTAAAAATTTTTGTTAAGGCTCAAGAATTGGAAGAATTGATAAACTACACAAAATGACTCGTAAATCACATAAACTAAACTACACTAGAAAACAGTAAATAAATAAATATTAAAAACAGTAAATATCTCCTCCCACACTTAAACCGAACATTGTCCTCAATGTTTCGATAAAAGTGAGAAATGGATAGGTGAAATCTGGTACTCAATCGTGTCGGCCAATGGGACCTTCTCCACCATGCTCTGGGCGTCTGGGATGACGGCTCCTACTGCGGTGTCAGATAGTAGGTGACAGCTCCATCTGCTCAATCCTCTCGATTAGAGAGGCATTTTGATCTCTAAGTGCTTGGAAACTCTCAAGAGTGGATTGCTGTGACACCCGCATAAAGTCCATCATCTCCTGCTGCTGTTGGTACATGGCATAAAATAAGCCATCACACTCTTCTTCTCTGGCTTGTTGTTCTTGCCACATTTCTTGCGTTATGTAAAATCCGGAAGAGGTACCTGCGGGATGGTTAGTAACTGGTGGGGTGTGTGCAGGTGATACAGGAATGGGAGACTGCTCCATATGCTCATATTCGTCATCTGTCTCATTTCCCTCGTCCTCAGGGATGTTTGGAAACAATGGGCCTAAAACAGGAGCAGCCTTTAAATCATAGAGCCAGTTTTCTCTTTTGCGCACATCTGTGCGTGCTGAACAAGGTAGTGCGACACTCGGGATGACAGCATTGCGAACCATGAGGATATATCCTCCTCCCGGCCTCGTTTTGCATAAACGCATATCTCGCAAAAATTTTAAATCAATAGTACGAGACGGAAGTGGTTCTAATGTGTCCAACTCGGCATCCAGGTGTAGGGCTCGTGCAATGAAGGTAATCAACCCTCCAAAAGACACGGTGTTGCCCTTTTTCTCAACTGCCCTCATATGCGACAACATAAATGGTACAGGATTTAATCTTCTCTTGAGTAAAGCAGCCTGTAAAAATATGAATTCTTTGGAATTCATTTTGTTAGAGTTCTCTCGGGCAAAAATAGTATCAGCTACTAAAAGGCGAAATACCCGTATGGCCGGGTTATGAATGTCAGAAGCCAAATTTCCATCAAAGGAGGAAGAGGTTTGGCCTGATATGTCTCTCCACATTTGAAAAGCCTCAATTGACCAACTCGTGTCTATGGGCGCCTCACAGGCCGCACCATTCCCAAAATCGAATCCTAATAACTCAGCAAGTGCATCAGTGGTATAAATGTATTCAACATTAAACATCCTAAATCTCACTGTGCCTACTGTGCTGGCAGTGTTCTCTCTGACAGTATACTCTAAAGAACTCAAAAATTCGCGGGTTAGCCTCTCGTAGGTAGGCTCCTTGCGAATAAAAAAATTCTCTAATTTAAAATTTTGTAACAAATAAAATACGCTAAATCTAATACCTAGGCTATAGAGACAAGTATCATTAACGTACCTGGTCGCAAGAATGTTGCGTGTCCGAAGCCTGTCCCATTTTTCCCATTGCTTGACTCCATCCTCTCCATCCCGAAAGATGATATTTTCTTGGTTCCCCGCTGCCATTATTGAGGAAAAATGAAGGTTTGGTGGTGGGGAATGGGTATTTTAGTTTTTGTAGATTTTGGTGAAATCTATGGACTTTATAGATATGATGGGTAATGGAATATGTAATGGTGATAGGGAAGTTATGAAATAATGGATTTTAAGGGTTTAATGGGGATTTATGGTGGTTAAATTCGAGTTTGTGGAGGTAGGGGATGAAGAGAGTTGGGGAAAAAATGGGTTTTCTAATTCTGGTTCGTTTTAGAACCCAGATCGCTTCCGCGTCCGCCGAGGGGGGGTCCGCGTCCGCGGACTGTAAAAATGGGCTGGCACGGATTGGGCCTTGGCTGGTTCAATTTTCTTTCCTGGGGGTGTCTATAGTACACTGGAACATGAAAGAAACAAAGAGAATATTTTATTTATTTATATTTATATATGTGTAAATGTTTTATTTAAATAACAGTTACTTTTATTACTATTATTATTATTTTATTTTATTTTTATTTTTATTTTTATAATAAAATGAATAAACAAAAATTAAATATAGACAATATATTATACTGGAGTAGATATTTATTATAATTCGAAATGAAATAACACTCTCAAAAGAAACATAAGGTTGCCATAATTCTAATAACCACGAAAAATAAAATCCACTAATAGTCTGATAAAAATCACAATAAACAATAAAGATAGTAGTGCGGTAAAATAAACGATCTAAACAAGCATGAGGTAAATCTCCTCCACACAAAGTATGAGCTATGCTCCAGAGCTCCTGAATGTCTCCTAAGAAGACTGATGACGGACACCCTGAGTCATGTGAGGACAAGGTGTTCGTGCCTCTGCAAGCTGGCGCTTGAGGTCGTAAATCTCCTGTTCCAAAAGATCATATGATGAAGCGTTCGTAGCGTCTGAGATCTCTATCTGCAAGGTGAGCTCTGCGCATTCCTCGCGAAGAGAAATGATCTCCTTGCGCATAGCGTCAAACTCTGAATATAAGTTCCTGCGTTGCAGATTAACATTAGAGGAATAAACGGTAGTCCTTTCAGGGTAAGGTGAAGGGTGGTATTCTGGTACAGGGTGGTTTCTTGGTTTGACTGGTGTCTCGTCCTGGCCTTCCATAGCGTATGACCAGTTAGCTCTATCATGGACACTAGTTCGGGTATGGTTTGGTAGTCCAAAGTGGTGAATGACTTCGTTGTCTATTAGGAGCTTAAAGTTATCCGCACTAAAGAATGCCCTCCTAATAAGACCACGGTCAAGGCAGTGAGGAATGTCAATCAGGGTATAGCCACAATGGGATGTAAGGTGAGTCAGCTTGTTGGCTAGACCTAGAGCATGAGCTATGCGTGTGATCGTACCGCCCACATGGATGGGTCCTTTGGAAGATGCAGCTATCAAATACAGGTTATATATCAGAAAATTTCCACTGGCTAATGGTCGTGATTCAGCAGTACAAAAGAGCATCAGAATCTCTTCTGCAGTAACTTGGTTCTCAGTATCACTCCTACCAAAAAAAAGTCTCGGCTAGGATCATTTGGAAGTAACGGAAGGCTGGGTTATGGATTTTTCTTGCCCATTGGGTGGAAGGATCAGGTCCTCCTCCACCGGTGATTTTGCTCCAGAATAAGTCAAGTTCATCTTGCATAACATTGGTTTCATGCATAAAGTGGATTGCATCCAGGCCACACTGAAAACCAAGTATTCTAGCAAAATCTCTGTGGTTCAGGGCATACTCATTTCCAAATAGTCTAAACTTTATGCTTCCACTGTTATAACCTCTTCCACTATAAGGTTCATAGATGAGTGAGCTGAGGAACTCTAAGGTCAGATGCTTATAAGTTACATTCATCGCTTCAGAATACTCATCCCACTGGAGCTGGTGACAAAGGTATCTCACACTGGCCTCAATACCTAAGGCTGATAGCCAGTTAGGGTCAGGGTACCTAGTGGGTAGGATTGGTCGCTCAGAAAGGACTACGTATTTCTTCCTCTGTTCGTCATCTCTGAACACAATGTGCATGTCATCATAGCTCTGCATCCTGCAAAGAAAGTTAGTGTGGAATGTCTGAGATGATGTGACCTGTAACCTGTAAACATAGCAATTGCATAAGTTAATCATGTAAAAATACTATTATAATATAAAAATAAATAAATTCTATTAAAAATAACGAAAATAAAATCGTGGGTTGCCTCCCACGCAGCGCTTGTTTAACGTCGTTAGCTCGACGACTGAAAAACTTACGTTGTGGATGTTGCTATAGGTGGTTCTATCAGAGTGTGACCTGAGTAGTAAGTAGGGATGTCCCCTCCATAGTAGGGTTTCAATCTTTGTCCATTCACTAGAAAGGGACTACATGAATAATTTGCAATTTCAAATGCTCCTGATTTCAGGACTTTTGTGACCTCATAGGGTCCAGTCCATCTTGAGCGTAATTTACCTGGAAACAATCGTAATCTAGAATTGAAAAGAAGTACAGGATCGCCTACGTTGAATTCTTTTCGGATAATCTTTTTGTCATGCCATGCTTTGGTTCTTTCTTTATATATTATGGCATTTTCATAAGCATCCCGGCGTAGTTCTTCTAATTTATGAATATCTAGAATTCGTTTATCTCCGGCTGTTAAGTAATCCATATTAAGGGTTTTTATGGCCCAGTAGGCCTTATGTTCAAGTTCAAAGGGTAAATGGCAAGATTTTCCGTAGACTAGTTGATAAGGGGTTGTTCCTATAGGGGTTTTGAAAGCGGTCCTATAAGCCCACAAGGCTTCCTGTAGTTTTAAGGACCAGTCTTTTCTAGAGATCGATACGGTTTTTTCTAAGATTTGTTTTATTTCCCTATTGGAGACTTCAACTTGTCCACTTGTCTGTGGATGGTACGGTGTGGCTACTCGGTGTTTCACTCCGTATTTCTTTAATAGTTTCTCAAATATCCTAGATATGAAGTGCAACCCTCCATCGCTTATAACCAATCGGGGTACTCCAAACCTAGGGAAAATATAGTTTTTAAATAGTTTAATGACTAAGATATACTTGTTTCCCATTGAAGATGGAAATGGTCCCATAAAATCTATACCCCAAACATCGAAGAGTTCTACTTCCTGAATATTTTTCAAAGGCATTTCGTCTCTCCTTGAGACGTTCCCAGTGCGTTGGCATCTGTCACATTTTACAATGTAGGCATGAACATCGCGCCATAATGTTGGCCAGAAAAGACCTGCTTGAAGAATTTTAGCGCATGTTTTGGATGTGCCTAAATGTCCACCATATGGTGAAGAGTGACAATGCTTAATTATATTCTCAACTTCTTCTTCAGGGACACAACGACGGAAAATGCCGTCTGCGCCTCTCTTGAATAGAAGGGGTTCATCCCAATAGAAGTGTTTTACGTCATGAAAGAACTTCTTCTTCTGTTGGTAATTTAAATCAGGGGGTATGATATCGGCTGCTAGGTAATTAACAAAATCTGCATACCAAGGTACTGTTGTTACTGCGAGTGCTTTTTCAATGTCTTCTTCGGAATAAGGGTTAGGGTCATCATCCTGGATGGTTCTAACTACCCCTACTAATCTGTCGTATGCAAAATCATCATTGATAGGTACAAGATCTGGTTTTAGATATTCAAGCCTTGAGAGGTGGTCAGCGACCACATTCTCAGTGCCTTTCTTATCACGGATTTCCAAATCGAATTCTTGGAGTAAAAGGATCCAGCGTAGTAATCTAGGCTTAGCGTCCTTTTTGCTTAATAGATATCTTATCGCCGCATGATCAGTGTAGACTATGATTTTTGCTCCTACTAAATAGGATCGGAATTTGTCGATTGCAAAGACTACAGCCAGGAGTTCCTTCTCGGTTGTGGCATAATTCAGCTGAGCCGCATCCAAGGTTCTACTGGCGTAGTAAATTACATGGAGTTTCTTATCTTTCCTTTGCCCTAAAACAGCACCTATAGCGTAATCGCTAGCATCACACATAATTTCAAAAGGTTGATTCCAATCAGGGGGTTGAATTATAGGTGCAGAAATCAGTGCATGTTTCAGGTATTTAAAGGCTTCAAGACATTTATCATCGAATTTGAATTCGGCATCTTTCATAAGTAGATTGGTTAATGGTTTAGTTATCTTGGAGAAATCTTTAATGAAGCGTCGGTAGAAACCGGCGTGTCCAAGAAAACTTCAGATTTCTCTAATGGTTTTGGGTGGTTGAAGGTTTTATATAACTTCTATTTTAGCTTTATCAACCTCAATGCCTCTCTCGGACACTATGTGTCCTAGTACTATGCCTTCAGTTACCATAAAGTGGCATTTTTCCCAATTTAGAACAAGGTTGACTTCTACGCATCTTTCCAGGATTTTCTCAAGGTTTGTTAAACAGATTTTAAAACTGGATCCACATACTGAGAAATCGTCCATAAATACCTCCATGATCTCATCAAGGAAGTCTGCGAAGATTGACATCATACAGCGTTGGAAAGTGGCTGGGGCATTGCATAGCCCAAATGGCATTCGTCTGTAAGCAAATGTTCCATAGGGACATGTAAAGGTTGTTTTCTCCTGATCGTCAGGGTGAATGGGTATTTGGAAAAATCCTGAGTATCCATCTAAATAACAAAAGTAAGAATGTCTAGCTAAACGTTCGAGCATTTGGTCAATGAATGGGAGTGGGAAGTGATCTTTCCTAGTCACCTTATTAAGTTTTCTGTAATTGATACACATCCCCCAACCATTTTCTACACGTTTGGCTATTTGTTCTCCTTTTTCGTTTTGTACAACGGTGACACCTCCTTTCTTAGGTACCACATGTACGGGGCTTACCCATTTACTATCAGATATTTGGTATATTATTCCAGCCTCTAATAACTTTAACACTTCCTTTTTTACTACTTCACTCATTATAGGATTTATCCTTCGTTGATGTTCCCTGGAGGGTTTAGTATCTTCTTCTAGCATAATTCGGTGCATACACACAGAAGGACTTATTCCTTTGAGATCGGAAATTTTATAACCTAGAGCTGAGGGATATCTTCGTAAAACATCTAAGAGTTGATTGGTTTCAGGACCATCTAACGTGGCACTGACTATGACTGGGCGATTTAATTCTTCATCTAAGAACTCATATCTTAGATTCTTAGGTAGCTCCTTAAGCTCTATTGATGGTTTTTTCTGACATGGCATATGATCTGGGGTAAGTGCCAAGCATTCATAAAGACTGTTATCTATATAGGGTTTAGGTAAATGTTTGAATTCATCGTCCTCCATTATGGGGATCGACGGTAGTTTGATGGTTTCTACTGGATCTTCTTTATCTAATTCTCTTATGCATTCATCAATTATATCAATGACATAACACGAGTCATCTATGGCTGGTGCATTTAAGAATTGGGATAGGATAAATTCTACTTTTTCATTACCCACCTCGAATGTCATTCTTCCTTTCTTAACATCAATTATAGCTCCGGCCATTGATAAGAAAGGTCTACCTAAAAGAATCGGGATCTCATCGTCTTCTTTAATGTCCATTACTACGAAATCTGTAGGAATATAAATTTGACCAAGTCTAACTGGGACGTCTTCCAGAATGCCAATTGGATATTTAACTGATCTGTCAGCTAATTGGAGAGACATCCTAGTTGGTTGTAATTCTCCTAGGTTTAACCTTTTACAAACAGCTAAAGGTATTAAGCTTACACTTGCTCCTAAGTCCAGAAGTGCTTTATCTATAACTTGGTTTCCCAAAACACAAGGGATAGAAAAACTTCCTGGGTCTTTCTCTTTCTTAGCAAGCTTATTCTCAGCGATTGAATTGCATTCTATAGGTTTAGGATCTTCTAATCTTCGTTTATTGGTTAAAATGTCTTTAAGGAATTTGTAATAAGATGGTATTTGGGTAATAGCTTCGGTGAATGGAATCTCTACATGGAGTTTCTCAATCATTTTTATGAATTTCTTATATTGGTTATCCAATTTGGTTTGTTTAAGTCTTTGTGGGTATGGGATTGGAGGTTTGTAAGGAGGAGGTGGTACATAAACTTTTTCATTTTCTTCTTTTTCCTTCTCCTTAACTTCCGTATCTTTAGATTTCTCAGGTTCCACTGATTTCTCAACTTCTTTCTCAGGTGTGATCACAACTTTTCTAGGAGGTTCGGGATTATTCAACCTGGGGTTTATTGGCCCATTGTAAGTGGTTCCGCTCCTTAGGGCTATAGCATTAGCATGCCCTTTAAGGTTAGGTTGAGGTTGTCCAGGAAATTGTCCTCCTGGTGTAGTATGAGTAGATTGTTGTTGTGCTACTTGAGAGATTTGGGTTTCCAGCATTTTGTTATGGGTGATTACAGAATCGAGTTTAGTACCCAATTGAGTAATTAGTCCATTAATGTGAACGTTTTAGTTCATGAACTCCTTGTTCTGCTGTAATTGAGCTGAGATGAATTCGTCCATGTTTTTCTCAAGATTTGACTTCTGAGGAGCATAAGTTGTAGGTTGGTTGGGTCTTTGAGGTTGGAAACCGGGTGGTCTTTGAGGTGTTGAATTTTGAGTAGGGTTATTATTCTTATATGAAAAGTTTGGGTGATTCCTCCATCCGGGGTTATATGTGTTTGAATACGGGTTTCCTTGGGCGTAATTGACCTGATCTGTGGGACTTTCGGCTAGCAGGTTGCATTCAGCCATGGTATGCCCAAAGGTTCCACAGATTTCACATCCGGGTTGTACTGCTGCTACAGTTGTTGTGGGGTTTATAGTTAGGTTTTCTACTTTTTGGGCTATAGCGTCCATCTTTGCATTCATATGGTCCAAACAACTTACCTCATACACACCTCCTTTGGTCTCTTTCTTCTCTACTTGTGCACGTTCGGTCCCCCATTGGTAATGGTTTTGTGCCATATCCTCAATGAGAGCACTTGCTTCGGCGTAGGGTTTGTTCATTAGAGCGCCACCAGCGGCAGCGTCTATGGTCATTTTGGTGTTGTACATGAGTCCATTATAAAAGGTATGGATTATGAGCCATTGTTCTAAGCCATGATGTGGACATGCTCTTAATAGTTCCTTATATCTTTCCCAAGCGTCGAAAAGTGATTCTCCCTCGCTTTGGGTAAATCGGGTTATTTGGTTTCGTAAGACAGCAGTTTTACTTGGTGGAAAGTATCTAGCAAGGAATACTTTCTTGAGGTCATTCCAAGTGGTTATAGAGTTGGCTGGAAGGGAATCTAACCATGATCGGGCTCTATCCCTGAGAGAAAATGGGAATAGTCTTAGACGTATTGCCTCAGGAGGAGCTCCGTTCGCTTTTAAAGTATATGCGAGTTGAATAAAAACTTTAAGATGTTGGTTCGGGTTTTCCGTAGGAAGCCCTGCGAACTGGTTCTGTTGAACTATTTGTAATAGAGATGGTTTTAATTCAAAGTTATTGGCTGGTATAGTTGGATTAACTATACTAGAATGGGGTTCTTCGTTAGAGGGTAGGGCGAAATCCTTAAGAGGTTTAGCGTTTTCTTCTTCTGCCATTGCTCTTTTGAGTTTTCGAAATAAAAGGCGAGCTCGGGCGTAACGTTCAGGCTCTTCTAATGGATCAACTAAGTTTCCGGTACTGCGAGTTCTTCGCATTTACCGGCTAAGGGATGCCTTAGTCTAGACGGTGTAACAACAGGGTACGAAATTTTGACGTAATTGATCCCCGGCAACGGCGCCAAAAACTTGATGTGACGTTATTCACAAGTATACGGAGTACGTCAGAGTAATATAAAAGATTTATCGTTCCCACAGAGACCAATGTCAAATCTATCGATTGCTATTGTTACGGTGCTTATCTAAGGCTAATAGAAATCTGAGTACAGGTTTAAACTGAACGAAAATAGAAATTAATCAGATAAATAAATATGCTGGAATGTAATTCACATCAATCAAACAATACTCCTATCTTCTAAATAGTAACACTTACGGGGCAATGTTTCTTTCTTCAAAATAGAGTTAATTAAAAAGGATCCGCCGCGTTAGCGTGATCGGAAACAGACCTAACCTTTAATCTATACCAGCCGCTCACGCTGCACCGGTCGCTCCTTGCGTTAAAGTGTTGAAAGTCCTTTTTTATATAGTTACCTCTAAGACTTAGTTAAAAAGTGTTTTCGATTGAAAATATTTTATACCAAAGGGTTTCCGGCATATGCTCGGCCAACCGGATCCTAAATCTATAAACGCGTCCGAAAATAGTTTTAAAACCTCTTTCTAATAATATAAAACTTTCCTAGTTAGTTAATAAAGTGCTTTCGCTGTATTTATCAACTAACAACTAACAAACTCTTTTCTAAAATGCCGGACGGCTTTCGATCTTACCCGATCTAGTCACAGTCATTACACAAACAAAAACACGGTCTTGTTTACGTAATGACCGATCAATTTAAGTTCAGAAGAGTTTAATTAAAATCAAAAACAGCCCCTAAAGTATTTCTAAAGAGAAGACATGTGGAGTATCGTCGGAATGACGATCCGCACATTCTAGCACAAGGAATTTAGCTAGACATAGTGATTAAAGACATAATTATAAATTGGTTTGTTAAAGGAAACATTTATAATATAAAAATTGTGCGAAGTGTGATAGTGTACTTTAAGAGTGTGAACACAAGTGTCACGCTTAAGTTCAGATCCAAAATACAACAGATCACACAGATAAATAAATTAACGAAGTAAAGCAGAGACAGAAAATAAATGAATTTAAAGCAGTGCAAGAAAATAAATAATATAAAGGCAATGCGGAATAAAATAAAATGCGATTTATAAATAAACCTGCTCCAAAGCGGAGACTGAATCTGGTACAAGGCTGGAAAGTAAATTGCGAGAAATGTAAATCTTCTAACTACAGTGCTCCAATCGAACCAACAACTATAGTGCAATAACCCCTCGATGTGACGGATTATTGCTTTACAAAGTGAATTCTCTGCCTAAGGTTGAAACTAAGATTGGATGAAATGAAAATGAAAATGCAAGTCCTATTTATAGGAAATTCGCAGCTGTAACTGCCTCTAATCATAATGAAAAAGCGTTTCATAAACTAAATTATTCAGATTTAACTGCCTTGAGCGTTTCAAACCGTTCCCTATTTATCACTCTCGGCGCCCGCCGACCCCTGCTCCCCGCCCGCCGAGTGTTGTTTTGGAGGTGAAACACCTTTTGTGACCGTTGGCGTGGGGGTGAAGTCATTAGGCCTATGGCGTCCTCCTTGGCGTTCGCTGAGTGAAACGGCTAGTGTATGCTTTCACAAGAAATCCCCGTTTTTGCTCCGTTTTGCTTTGTTTTCTCACTGTGGGCTCAAATAAGGCAATAAACCTGAAAGTAAAACAAAATACCATAATAGCAAAGGAAAATAACAAATAAACGACTAAAATTATCTAAAATCAGAGCCAAATATACAGTGTATTTCAGTATTATCAAGGAAGTGTCCCCGCGGTTCAAGGGTCGAGCATTGTGCTTGACGTACCAGACGATGTGACGGAAGCGAAAGGAGCGGACACGTCATTTCCTCGAGTTGTGCAAGGGGGCTTGAAGGGACACGCATGATGTCTTCTTGGGCCATGCGTCAGGAGTAATAAATGCCTATGACGACTATGAGTAGGGGTGCTTGAGTGTCTACGTGATGCTTCGCTTCCCGTGCTAGAGAATATAAATAGGGAGAAGACTGATTCATTTGCACGCTCACCTTATTCTAGCTCAAGAATTTCTCATGGTCTCTCAAGGTTCTCTTTGCTCTCCCAACGTCCGTTCGTCGTTGTTGTCGCCGTCAACTTTTTGCTCTGCCGTCTTAATCTCTAGATCATTCTTCGTATAAGTAAGTCTTCTGTCTTTCTCCTGATTTATGCGTTTTCCGGCATTTTAGCGAATTTTCGGGGGATTTCATGAAGTTTCTGACGACTTTTCCGGGGAGCCCGTGAAGTTCCCGGTGAGTTCATGAAGTTCTCGGCGGAATCATGAAGTTTTCGATCATGGTTCTAGGGACTTCATGAAGATTTTGGGAAAATGCATGAAATTTCCGATGAAGGTCTCGGGGATCTCATGAGGCTTCAACGTCCTCGTTGGGTTCGACGTAGGGGAAACCTTCTCCCCGTAGACGCGTGAGTACCAAGAGGGAGTCTCTTGTCGAGGAGACTTCCTACGCTTGATTCTGGTGGGGAATTTAAGTGTTGAGGGATCTTTTCCCTGCAGAGAGGGGGTTTCGTGTTCCTCATCGAGGAGAATTCCCTCACGACCATGCGCTTGTCGGCATGGGGTTCGGTTGAGGACATGTGTCAAGCAATTCATTGCCCTTTTATTTGATTTACGGTGGAAGGGTGAATTTGATCTTATCATCGAATTCACTGTTTCCTTATGCTTTTCATGTTAAATGGATCCCAATCCCGAGGATGCCGTCATGGTCGACGCAGATGTCGTCAACGTAGAAGACGTTGGCAGGGATGTCGAAGACAACTTGGGCGATGCGAATGCTGAATCCCTATCCGCGTGGGTCAGGCTGGAGACCTTGGCCGCTGTTTCGCGTTTCACCCTCGACGAATCGGAGGTTTTTGCTATTGTCGAGAAACGGGAGGAAGGAACACCTGCGAATTGGTGGGTTTACAAGCCCAGGGAAATGAACCGGATTTGCTTGTCATACCCGGGGAAACGCTTCCTGATGTACGAGTTTTCTTTTTGGGACACGGGGATTTGTTGGCCCTTCAGCAATTTCCAAACGGGGGTATTCCAATGGCTGGACTTGGCGCCCTCGCAACTTTATCCTAACGCAATCGCGTTTATGCGATCGTTCGAGCTCGTATGCCAATATCTTCAAGTCGGCGCTATGCTCCTGCTGTTTTTCCGCCTCTTCCACCTGCAGCGGCAAATTCATCATGAACGACAAAGCTAGGTGTCCTTAAAACAACTGAGGAAGCTATTCAAAGCGTATATGGACTCTGTCCAGTTCTGCAAGGACAAATATTTCGTCGTGAAGCCTGTGACTCACGCCGCCATCGATTCTCTATTCGAGCGCATGGAGAAGATCTTCGACGGGTGAAGGGAGGAGGAAGCAAAGTTCCCCCTCGAGTGGCAGAATGTCCATTTTCAAAGAGGAACAAAGAGCTATATCACGAAGCCCTATGATCTGAATGAGGATGACGGTCTCGATTACGCCAAGATAGTGGACTTCGTCGACAGCTTCACGCCAGCCAAGTGCGTGACCAAGGACGGGAGCTTTGTCCAAGATGCTAACGGGGAAATTACCCTTGAGGCCCATTTAATAAACACCAAGGCACTCCTCGAGTGCGGTTCCGACGAGGAGGCATTGAGGCTCTTAGGTAGTGAGCGTTTTTATTTGTTTGTCTTCTTGTTTCTCCTTATAATATTAACTCACTCCTTTCTTTGTTGCATGTCAGATGTTGAACCTCCAAGAAGGCATGCTGAAGCTCGCAGCGAACAAAGGTGGGAAGAAGGCTCCCAAGAGCCGTGTCGCTCAAGTCCAGCAGATGGTGAGGGTCGACCAGCATCCGGGGGGTTCCTCCTCCTCTCCCCAGGGAAGTCACTCTCCTGTTTCTTAAGAACATACAGGAAAGAGACCGCATTTAGAGGAGTTCAGGCCTGTCGACCTCACTGAGGGCGTTCTTGAGGAGAGGTTTGTGCTGCCTCCCTGTTATCGTTCCCGGGGGATCTTCAGCGGAGACAACTCTCTGATTGTGCCCGAGGCTGAATCCAAGGCGATCATGGCGCTCGACAAGGGTACAATAAGAAATGCATTCTCCGAGGACGCGGCCGCCATGTTAAGGGTCCTTGAGACAACTTTGGCTCTCAACGATGGGACCTGCCCTCTGGCTGAGCACAAGAAATTGCAGGAGGAACACATGGCCCTCGTGATAGAGAAGGAAAAGTTAGAGAGTGACTTCTTCTACTATCGGGAGAGGTATAAGATCCAAATCAACCTTTATCGCGAGATGGAGGAGATGGAGAAGAAGGTGTCCGAGGTCGACGAGGAGAAAAAATGGCTCAAGGCGAGGATCACTGAGATGGAGGCCGCCTCAAGGCCCTTCGAGGATGAAACTAACGAGGAGAAGCTCTTGGTAACCCGGGGTGATCTGATTTCCCATATTTAGGAGCTCGAGCAGGACTGTCTGGGTACTCTCAAGCTAGGTTTTAATAACGCGGTGGAGCAGCTCCAAGTGGTTAATTCTGAGGTTCAACTTGTTATTGATGGGATATGGCCTTTCCACCAGGTGGTCGACAGCCAGGTGGTCACTCTAGCTGAGTTTGGTGGAGGAGTCGATCAAACCGAAGAGGAGATCCAGCCCAAGGAGGAAACTCTTGTTTAGTTTGCTTAGTTTGGCCTGCATACCGTGTTTTGTAATTTAATTTTGCCTGGCCTGTGCACCGTGGCGTTTAATATTTGAACAATGGGATTTTCCCGACATTTATAATATAATGTTTATTTTAATGTTAGCTTTTTTGCATTTTGTGTGTGCTATTTGTTGGGTATTTATTTTCCGCGATGGCGTGTATGCAATATCGTGTTTTCTTGTTTTTCTTAAGTAGTCGGGGACCTGTAGAGTCTTCGTTCTTGGAGACTTTGGCACTCTCCTGGTTCCGCAAGTCGCAGGCGTTGTTGGCGGTCTCCTTCTCCTCGTATTGGATGTAGGCCTGGGCCTTGTGGAGGAGTTTGTCCAGCGTGCCCAACCTCTCGATACCAACCGCCTTGGCAAAGTTGCTGCGGGGTCGAAACCCTCATTTGATTAGGTATCTCTTCATTTCGTCCGTAGTGGATACTTGGACAACCTCTTGAATGAATCTCTTTATATAGTCCCAGAGAGATTCTTCCTTTCCCTGAATGATAGACTACAGAGATGCCTCTATCTTTGAAAGTCGCTGGGAGGAGGTGAAGTGCCTGAAGAACTGTGTCTTTAGCTCTTTCCAGGAGGTGGTGGATTCACGGTCGAGGCTCTTGTACCACACCATCGCGCCCTTTCTCAGGGTCATGGGGAAGAGCTAGCACTTGATGCCCCCTGACATTGCGGTAGTCGAGTGTAAGACCCCAATTTTTACCCCTAAGATTTCGTACATTTTCATTTGCATCTCATACCACAAACAAGATCACAGTTTGTGCTTCTCCTGAGCACCTGTGTGTTTCTCTTTCTTACTTGTTTCTGTTTATCTAACCTCTAACCAAAAATGCCAAAAAAATATATGCTGCCGTTTGCTTGTTTCTCTCTCTCTCTGTGTTGTGCAGGTGCGTCAAAGACAATGAAGTGATTTCAAATCATAGGTGTTTGTTCAAGAGCAAGACGTCTTGTGCTGAGATCCTTCAGTTTATCAGGCAGTGGTTCATATGAGTTTTGGGTTCAGAAAGTCAGATTCAAATGACTGTTGTTCAGTTGTGGCTGGTTCAGTGGTAGTTGTGTGCACTTTATCAGCGGCTTATGAGAAAGTTTGGTCAACCATTTTCTAATCCAATTTTATCATTATCCATAACCAATTCATTCCATATTCCTTCATTAACCAATTTCCAATTATTCTTTTTTTTTCTAACCAATTTCAATCCCAAATTCAAATGTCCATTTCTTCATATTCAATTATCCAAATTATTATCCAACTATTTTCTCATTTCTTTAACTCATTTCCATTACCGCAATCATTTTACAAACAATTACAAGGCCCATGCTACAAAAAAAACATACAAAGCCCATAGCAATTTATAACAAAAAGAAAAACAAGGAAGAAAGTCATCAAAGCAACACGGCCCACATCATCATCATTAACCCAGCCGGCCCAACTTCTCACCACGCCAACTTCCAGCCTTCACGCACAAACCTTCACTCAGCCATCGAAATTCCAAACTACACTTCCTACACGCCATCAAATTCTCCAGCCGCGAGCTAACCAACACGTCACCAGCCACACAACATACAAGCCCAACGCACTTGCCAAGCCGGTCCAGCTACATTCCAAGCCAATCTTCCCAGCTACTATTTCCATTTCACCACAAGCCAAAACACGTGTGAGCAGCTACACACAGCTGCAACAAAACGAGCCTTCTCCTAAGCCATTCGCAGCCGTGAGCATTACAATTCAAAACGGCACACTTGCAGCCAACACAAAACGACTACAAGAAGTCCAAAACGCAATGAAAAAAAACTCAGCTTCAACTCATTCGCTCCAACGCACGAAACGACAGCATGAAAATCAGAAACGACAATTCCAAAACGGTAGCGGAAAATTCATTTCAATTCACCAAATCCTTCTATAAATAACATACTCACCTCATTCCAATTTGAAGCTTGAAAAGCCTCAGAAATGCTGCAAAAATCAATACAACTCAAGCTTCAATAAACTCCCAAATCCTTCATCATCTTCTTCATTCTAACCTTCAAATTCCATCGTCAAAACCATTCCATAAACTCTATTTTGAATTCAATCTCCATTAACTCTCCAATTCCAAATTTCTACTTCAATTCTTCCACTTGCAATAAAAATTCATACAAGTTTCCACGGGTTCCGATTTCATCACTTTGAGCCACACAACAACACAAATCGAAAAAAGCTTCGTCCAAATTCATCAACAATTCCAATTCAACATCAACAACAACAATTCATTCTCCATTTTGAAGAAATTCAAGCTATAATCAGAGGAAGAAAAATTGAAGAACATTTCTCACCACTTTGAAGGTAGTTTGAAGCTTTTTCGGTAATTTCGAGTCGTAACCGTCGGTAACGATTCTTGAAACCGATTATACCGTTGTGTAGAGCATTTCTTTCCGATCGAAACCGTCACAATTTTTCTTCCCGTCGCTTCCGATTTGGTGGAGTTTGGAGATGTTGGCATGGTGGTGGTGAATAGTGCACCGTGGAAATGAAGAAGAAAAAGTGTATTTCTTTCTCTCTGACTTTTTTCTTTCCTTTTCTTTTTAATGCTTTCCTTTTCTATTTTTTTTTTTGTTGTTTTTATGAAAACAATGGGCTTGGCCCATGCGCATCTTTTCTTACCACCACCACCATTTCTCCACTTCACACCTCCTTCACTTTTCTTTATTTTTTATTTTTTATTTTTTATTTTTTTCTTTTTTTCTTCAAAAATTATAATTCCATCTTTGTTTCTATACTTTCTTTTTTTTAGTGAGTTTTGAATTGGATTTTACTTTAAAATTCTGTTTTAGAAAAATTTCTTGAAAAAAGTCATGAAAAATTTCTATTATGTGATTTATCTTTTAATTCTTGTTTTTTTTATCTTGATTTTCTCATCTTATTTCATTTTAATTGTTCGTGTGGATCATAATTTTTAGATCCACTTTTCTTCATCTATTTTATTTTTGATCGATGAAAGTCGAAGTGATCGTGAAATTTCTTTGTTGAATTTCGATCGAGACGAGATCATTTCCACCTTTTCTTTTCGAGTGGCACCGCTTTAGGATAACGATCCCTATATCGTTTATCTCGCGTGCATTAACACATACATTTCATGGCCGGCCTCATTCGTAGGGTAATTGCTCGAACAAATTACTCGGCGTGCGCTTAACATAGACCAAAATTTGTCCCGCCTCGGAATAAATATAAAAAATAGTGGATTATTTGTCTTTTGGTTCAAAACTTATGGAACTTGTTGTTAGGAGGCTTTGGTCTTATCAATCCTCTAATGAGTTCTCATTAATCTTGACCTAAGTGCAAGTATCTAACTATAATTGATCACTAACTTTAACTACTAATTACTAACTTACTAACATTTACTCTTGTACTAATTTCTTTACAATTACTTCTCGCACCCTATCTCTTTTACTTTTATGCTTCATTTTATCATTTCATTTCATGTTTATGTTTCCGCAATTTTTCTTTTGTCCGTTGGACATATGTTTATGCTTCCCAAATTTTTCCTTTGTCCGTTGGACACATGTTTATGCTTATGCCTTTTTCACTTTGTCCACTTGGACCTAAAACATTAATAAAGGCCAAAACCTCTAAAAAACTTGTGATTCTAATCTTGGACTATGGTTACTATCCTTTGCAATGGACATGGAGTTTTGGACTTAGACCTTGGACATCCAATGCAATTCTTGGAACCTTAGACTTAGACTTAGGACCTTTCTCCCTTTGCTTTGGAATTGTGGTTCGAAGACTATGGAGCTTACTTGTGTGGTTAGCCTATTCTTATCCTTAGCTTTTACTTTATGCTTTAGGATAGTCACTTCTTCTCCTCCCCATTCTTCAATTTTCAAAACTTTTCTCCCTTTTTCAAAACCTTCTTGATTTCAAACTTTCACCTCTTTCATAAACAAACCTTGACTTTGTCAAGTGATTTTACTTTCTTCCTTTCATTTCTTAATCAAATGCTAAACTACATAAGCATATTGACACTCTTTTTCAAAAGACTTAAAAAAAACATCAAACTCATCACTCTCTTTTGTGCCCTCGTGCTCTTTTTACTTTAACTTTTTCATAAGTTTAGACATGATTCATTTCTTTAAGCGGAATTATTTGTTCGGAAATGACGACTTGTCTTTACATTTAAAAACAACCAAAACGAACAATTTTCACTCTTTGTACCACGAACTACGGGGTTTTGATCCTACATTGCACATCGTGGGTACGTAGGCATGAGACGACTAGTCTCTCCAAACACAAAAATCTTAAAAAGCAATTTCTCTTCTCATCTCCTCAATCTCTTTTCAAGCAAACTTTTTCAGACCAAAAGCGGTAGATATTTCAAAGGGCTCCTATAGAGTACTATAGACGTTTTGGGTGCTAACACCTTCCCATTGCGTAACCAACCCCCCCGAACCCGGACTCTCTTCACTTGTTCTCGTTGTAGAGCTTGTGTAGGTTTTGTTCGCTCTTTTTCCTTTCCTTTTGGATAAAATAAAAGTGCGGTGGCGACTCTTGCTTTTCGAGTTAAGTTAATTAATAGCTTACACTCACGATTTTGCCGCTACATCGAGCATCGCCTCGATGCTCTCGATGTGGTCGTCAGGGTCCGTCGTAGGTCGCCAGAGTCGGTGATTTCTCCATCCCGACAGGAATTAGGGTCTCCATGATGGCTCAGGACAGTGGACCGCGGGGGTCGTCTTCGTCGCTTAGGATTGGTGATTGCGACGCGGAAGGGTCGTATTGAGGGCTCCTTCCGCGGCATGGAGAACTCCTTGGGCGACTCTTCGGTTTCTCTTAAGAGCCAGGGTGCGTCGCATTTTCTTGGGAGGAGTGCAGTCATGCTTCTGGGTAGCCATGGGCTGATACCTTTCCAGTCGCAGGCGACATCTAGGTTGTTGCAGGGAGAGGCTCTGAGAATCATTTCATTGAAGTCTCCGCAAGGGAGAGGGAGGTCGGGTCTCTCGTCGTCGTGGAGATGGGATGCGAGAGACCAGGAACCGATGTCTTCGCGGGGAGAGTGCGATTGTTGTTCTTTCTCTAGCATCCTAATCTGTTCGTTCTGATGGAAGATCATCAGGTTCGTCTGGTTGATCGCCGCGAATAAGGCCACCATGGTCGGGTCGGTGTTGGGCGGCATCGGAAGTGGCTGAAAAAGAGCTGGACTGTCGAAGCGCTAGGCAACGTTGAAGACCGCATCATCAGGGGAGGGAGAAACAGTGCGCCTGTTTCTGGGGTTACCCTCCTCGACGGGGAAAACCACGTTGGGATCGTGGTCGACGCCGTTGGTGAAGGTGGTGAAATTCGTTTCATGGACGTTATCATCAATGCGTGGGATGTCCATGATCAATGGAAGTTAAAGGTATACTTTGGTTCTTTGATTTCTAAGGAAGAAAGAATGGGGAAGAAAAAGGCCCCCATAGTCGGCACCACTGATCTTACCGGATCAGAAAAGAGATCAACAGCCAACAACACGTCGTGAGCTCCTAGTTCGCCGGTGGTGGAGAAGAGGAGGAGGGTGTACCTGCAAGGCACTCCGATGCTAAAGTAAGTTTCAGTGAGAGAGAGAAAGCAAGTACAGAAAGTGTAGAAAGTTAGAATACCTGATCCTCTTGTGAAAGAAGGTATTTATAATGTGCCCCCAGCGGTGGGCCAACGATTATCTGCATTGGGTTGGATCATTAGGTCTAATACAAATAACTGTCGGGATCTACGTGGCATATGGAAGACCAACACGTGGTATTCATCCTAGTTCAACTGCCCCGCAGACTTCGAAAGGTGGATGCTTGTTCTTTCATACGTGGGTAGTTGCCTGGGGACGTGTCCCCGCGTGGAAAGCACGTGGAGACCGTGGGGAAGACGTGTGAGCGGTCCCCGTGCGAGTTGATGGATTGGGCCCTCATTGGACCCTCCCCGACGAGGAGCTGGGTTGGATCGTGCCCGATGGTGGGACAACCTCTGCCCCAGTACAGAACAATATTTATTCACATGTTAAGGTGAAATTCCCAAATAAATTACTAGATAAAAATGTTTATTTAATTTAAGGTATATATGATTACTACTCGCATTCTTTTTGTTAATAAACTTTTTGTGATTATTTTTTTAATTTTAAAATTACTTTTAAATTAAGGAAATTTTCTAACCTTTAATATAACCCAAAAAATAAACTTAACTATAATGCATATTATTCCTTTTGATTTGGATTCCTTGAACTTAACTATGATGCATATTATTCCTTTGATCTAGAAGAAATACACTTGACATTGACCTTTCCTTTGAGTATCTTCATCAATTGTTTTATATTTGAAAAAGGTCTTAATATATATATATATATATATATATATATATATATATATTGTTCTGGACTGGACCAATGGTTAGAATTGGCCCAATCCGCCTCTGCTCCAGAGCGGCCCAAATTGCCTAAGCCCAATCCACAGAGGGGCAATAACGATATTTTTGCCCCTCCAACCGGGCAAGGAACGCAACGTCCTCCCCGAATTTTATGCCCGTTAAGCACGGCTTCCTCGCTGCCCGAACAGCAAGGGACAGGTGCCCGAAACTGCGGTTTTGCCCGACACATCGGCTAGTTTCTGGCACCCTGCCCGACATAACGGCTAGTTTGGGCAGTTACCTATTCTTTGGGAAAAACGGTTATTTCGCCCCGAAAATAGGACCGTTGGCCACGCGCTGAGGGCTCTATATAAACCCTCTCGCTTGAGAGGGTCAGGTATCACATTTTCACCCTAAGAATACACTTTGTACTTGCCCCTTTTCTCTGACCCTTTCTTACTTGAGCGTCGGAGTGCCTTGCAGGTACACCCCCTCCTCTCCTCATTCACAAGCCGAACAACTTGCACTCCTGACGACCAGCATCCGTCCGAGCACCTTGCCATCTAACGACCAGCTTACGTGGACCTGTTCGAATACTCCGGATCAGTGGCGCCGTCTGTGGGAACTCCTTGTTCTCCCCGTCTTTCTTTCCTCCTCGGAAACTAAAAGATCAAAACATACTTTCTTTGATCCGCCCACATATGGCTGCTCAGAACTCCGTAAAAGGTGTTGACGCTACGGTTCTCGTTCCCGTCGACAAGATGGACGTTGACGGCAGTTCTTTGTTACTTTCTGATCCCCGTTTCCTTCGAGACGGGGCCACTGCGTCTCCAACTCCTCCTCCCACCGAGCAAGGAGAAAAATAGCTAACGTCGGGTGAACGACCAATTCCTGGCCCTCCCAGCGCCGACCTGGCCGTTGCAGCTCTTCTAGAAGCTGTCAACCGCACAAACCTCCTTATCTTGCAGCAAGGAGAAAGGATAGGAGCTCTCGAGGAAGCATCTCTTCCAAGATCCTCTCCTCCGAAGAGTAAACACCGGAAATCAAGAAGCCCGCCACCTAGGCGCGGGGAAGAATATATGACGAGTCGTGAGCCTGAATCTCAACGCACTCGCAAGTGCGACTAGATCTCCTCGCGAGATCGATCATCACCAAGACACAAGAAAATGAGGCGGGATAGGCACTCTCCGCCAGTCAAACCTCGTGACCGTTTACGTTCACCGTCACCTCGCAGAGACCGCCGCCGCAAGCGCAGACAACGGTCACCATTAACTCCAAGTTCGGACAGCGATGACGAGCCTCGCGGCCCGTTGTCCCGCAGGATCCTGGCCACCCGTCTTCCCAAAGGACTAGAGAAACCTCCGTCTCTAGGGACTTACGATGGAACCACTGACCCAGACGAACATATAGAAAACATAGACACCCTTCTGGACTACAGAGGGGTACGAGGAGCCATCAAATGCCGCCTGTTCCCGACCACGCTCCGGAAGGGAGCAATGACATGGTACAAGCAGCTGCCAGAAGAATCCATTACATCTTGGAGGCAGCTGGGGAGGATTTTCTCCCGTCACTTTACTGCATCGCGACGCCATCCGAAGACCGAGGCATCCCTCGGAGTTGTCGTACAGGGAAGAGATGAGCCCCTTCGGGCCTACATTGAGCGGTTCAACAAGGAGGCCGTCCAAGTGCCAACGACCGACGAGATGAAGAAATTTCTACTCGAGCAGGGGTTACGTCCTGGCTCAGACTTCGCGAAAGCCATCGGCCTCGATCCATCGAGGAACCTCAACGCCCTTCTCCTCCAAGCCTAGTCACATATACAATAAGAGGAGAAGGTGCCGCCCACTCTGTCCGAGCCTCCCGAAACCAAGAAGGTGCCCGGTCATCCAGAGCTGAATAACCCTCGACGGGAGATAAAAGACACGACGATCGCCCTCGTGATGCACGCGAACAAAAGGGACCTTCTGGGCAGTTCCATGATTATACCCCCCTCACTGCCTCGAGGGAGAAGATCTTGTCTGAATGTGCCAACTCAGAATTCAAGCAGGCGGGCGTCCGTATCCCCAAACAGCTGCCGGCCAGACCGGGTGTAGACAAGTCCAAGTATTGCCGCTTCCACAAGAGCCATGGCCATACGACGGAAGAATGCATCCACCTCAGAGATGCCATAGAGATCCTCATTCGCGACGGCCACCTGAAGCAGTTCGCGAAAAAGAAAGAAGCTCCCCGGCAAGAAACCCAAGAGAGCAAGAAGGCTGCAGAAGAGACTCCGCCCTCCGATGACACCAACGTGCAGGTCGCTATATCCATAACTTGGCCAGAAGACTTCCGCATCCCTGATAGTCTGCCCGTCTCCACGTTCCTCGCTGCTCACAACCCATGGGAGGCCTTCCCGTCAGCCATGGTCATTTCTGGAAGTGGATTCAACAAAATCACGGTCGGTTCAGTCAAGAGGAGATTCGATCAACTGATCAACAAAAGCTCCAATGAAGTCACCACGCTGGATACCACTCACAAAGGATTCGCTCCTATTTCCTTCTACCAGGAGGAGCTCCTCGGCGGGGCACCGAACTCGAGCATCCCGCTGCTTATCCGGGCATGGATGGTGAACTTTGACGTTCGCAGAATACTCGTGGACCAGGGCAGTTCAGTTGATATAATGTACAACCACCTGTTCGAAACGCTGCAGCTGGACTACTCTCACCTTACTCCATACGTTGGATCCAACCTGCAGGGATTCAATGGAGCAGTGACAAGGCCCCGAGGTTACGTAGAGCTCATCGTGACCTTCGGTTCAGGAAAGACAACCCAAGAAATTAAAGCACAATTTCTGGTAATTGAATGCCCGTCACTATACCAGTGCATTTTTGGAAGGCCAACCCTGGCAGAATTGATTATAGTGCCTTCCACCGTACATCTCAAGATGAAGTACTACACTTCTGAAGGGATGGTCACCACCCTCCACGGCGATATCGAAGCTGCCCGTCGATGCTTTGAAGCAGCGTCAAAAGGACTAAGCACCATCTCACCAAGACCGAGAACTTCTGGTCGTCCCCCTCTGCCCAGCAGCTCCGAGCAGCCAAAACCGCTCCCCTAGGTCAAATCTATCGACTTGGACAGCCGTTTCAGCGAGGAAGATCACGCCAAAGACCCAACGACTTCGGGAAGCCAGTCCAACAACAGCGGCCATCTCCTACGCCCTGTCCCAGATGGCAACTTCGAGATCGTTCCGTTCGGAGAAGACCCCTAACGGGGAGTGAAGGTCGGAGCAGACCTCCCCGACCTGGCCAAGAGACAACTAAAAGCGTGCCTCCAGGAGAACGCAGACTTGTTCGCATGGAGGGCTGCTGAAATGCCAGGATTGGACCCCTCCGTCGCTTGCCACCAGCTTACAATTGATCTGGCTGTCAAAGCGGTTGCCCAGCGCAGAAGGAAACAGTCCCCGGAGAAGATGGAAGCCGCGGAGAAAGTTGTCAAAGACCGTCTAGAAGCTAGGTTTATTTCTGAGGGCAAATACACTACATGGCTCTCAAATGTTGTACTTGTAAGAAAAAATAATGGCAAGTGGAGGATGTGTGTTGATTATACCGATGTTAATAAGGCCTGTCCGAAGGAAGCCTACCCCCTCCCCAATATAGATAAGCTCGTAGATAACTCAGCGGGTTTTAAACTTTTATCGTTCCTCGACGCCTACTCGGGCTACAACCAAATACCAATGGCTGCGAGCGATAAAACTTACATGTCCTTCATGACCGAATCGGGCAACTATTACTACAACGTAATGCCCTTCGGGCTGAAGAACGCCGACGCCACATACCAACGAATGATGAACAAAGTCTTCCAAGGGCAAACAGGCGCATGCTCGAGGTATACATGGACGACATGATCATCAAGTCCCACGAGGAACTAGATCATGTCGCCCATCTTCGCAAAATTTTCGAGCAAGCAAGAAAGTATCAAATGCGTTTTAACCCAGAGAATTGCACGTTCGGTGTACGGGCAGGTAAATTCCTTGGTTTCTACCTAACAGAACGAGGAATAGAAGCTAACCCCGACAAATGTCGGGCATTCTCTGAGTTCCCAACGCCCACGTCTAAGAAGAACATCCAGTCCCTCAACGAGGTACTTACCTCGTTGTCCCGCTTCGTCGCAAAGTCCGCCCAACACGCCCTTCCTTTCTTCAAGCTCTTGCGAAAAGAAGCAGCGTTTGAATGGACCGAAGAATGCGAAGCATCCCTCCTTCACTTGAAGCAAGCTCTGTCGAAACCTCCCGTATTATCACGGCCTGATATCGGGGAAGTCTTGTTCCTATACCTCGCCGTCACTGCCGAGGCCGTTAGCGCCGTTCTCATTCGCGAGAATCCTGGCGGGCAAAAGCCAGTATACTTCACGAGCAAAGCGTTGCAGGACGCGGAGTTGCGATATCAGCAGATAGAGAAGGTAGCATTGGCCCTCGTCAACGCTGCCAGACGACTGAGACATTATTTCTTGGCCCACACGATCGTGGTAAGGACGGATCAGCCCATCAAGCAATTACTGGGACGACCAGACATGGCCGGGCGAATGCTCAAATGGTCATTGGAACTGTCCGAATTTGATGTCCAGTATGAAAGCAGAAAAGCTCTTAAAGCTCAGGCCCTGGCCAATTTCGTAGCGGAAGTAACCTTCTCAGACTCCTCGTCCCACATAGCAAACAGTTGGACCATCTATGTGGACGGAGCATCCAGCTCGAGCGGCAGTGGGGCAGGAGTAATTCTAGAGAATGACAAAGGGACCATAGTCGAGGCTTCTCTCACATTGTCCTTTCCCACGTCGAACAACCAGGCCGAGTATGAAGCCTTCCTCGCCGGGTTGCGCCTAGCCGAAGACCTAGGGGCTGAAGAAATCGTCATCTGCACGGACTCTCAGCTCGTAGCCCACTAGATATCCGGGGAGTATTAGGCCAAAAACGACAGTCTCTCTGAGTACCTCACCCTAGTCAAGGAAAAAATGTCGAAGTTCAGAACGGTAGAAGTAAGACATGTTCCACGCGAACACAATGTGCGAGCAGACGTCTTGTCTAAACTAGCAAGAACTAAGAGGAAAAGCAGAAACAGGTCAGTCATCCAAGAGATACTTCCCCGGTCCAGCATCGATAAGGGATCCTCGACCCTACACGTGCACACGATCGGGGACAGTGATTGCTGGATGACGCCCGTGTACAACTACCTCACTAGGGACGAACTTTCGGATGACCCCAAGGAAGCCAGCACCATCAGACGAAGAGCTTGCTCGTACGTCATCCTCGAAAACAAACTCTACCGACGGGGCTTCTCCATCCCACTACTCAAGTGCATAGAGGAGAAGGTTGTCCCCCACGTATTACGAGAAATCCATGAAGGCATTAACACCCAGCACCTGGGAGGAAGGTCCCTTGCCCGCAAGGCCCTCCGGGCAGGGTATTATTGGCCAACCATGCAGTAAGACGCCAAGGAGCATGTGAAGAAATGCGACAAATGCCAATGGCACGGGGATATGCACCTAGCTCAACCTAACGAACTGAAGAGCATGACCTCCCCGTGGCCATTCGCCTGGTGAGGCCTAGACATCCTAGGACCCTTCGTGACGGGGTCCAACCAAAACAAATACCTGATAGTGGGCGTAGATTATTTCACAAAATGGATAGAAGCAGAAGCCTTAGCAAAGATAACAACACTTAATATTCTGTGCTTTTACAAGCGGAATATCCTTGCCCGTTTTGGGATTCCCCAAGCAATTGTCACGGACAATGGAACGCAATTCACGGATAAGAAGTTCCAAGACTTTGTCGCCCATCTCAGAACAAAGCAACATTTCTCTTCCGTAGAACACCCCTAGACCAACGGGCAGGCAGAAGCAGCCAATCGTGTCATTTTGCGTGGCCTCAAGCGAAGATTGGATGAAACAAAGAAAGCCTGGGTCGAGGAGCTCCACAGCGTCTTATGGACATACCGCACTACTCCCCAGTCCACCACCGGGGAAACACCTTTCCGCTCAGCATATGGCACGAAGGTTGTTTTACCCATCAAAATCCACGTACCGTCCAGGAGGACCGAATCACCTCTGGATGAGGAAATGAATGACGAAGCGATAAGAGAGGAGCTCGACCTTGTCGAGGAAATCCGAACAGGAGCAGCCCTCCGCGAAGCATCTCTTAAGTAAAAAATAGCAATCAGGCACAACGCCAAAGTCTTACGACGAGAGTTCGATGTGGGCAGCCTTGTCCTGAGAAGAAACCACAAGGACTCTCGCGAAGGCAAACTAGCAGCCAACTGGGAAGGGCCATACAGAGTCCGTGCCAAAACGGGGAATGGTGCGTACTTCCTCGAAAACCTCAACGGGGACGCAATCCCTCAACTGTGGAACGCTGAAAAACTTAAGCAATACTATAGCTAAAGTAACTATAGGCTTCCTCGCATCAAATGACCACCTAACGATCATCATGCTCGTCCAGGTACAAACGACGCATACGCACAAAGTAGAATCCTGCTCAAGTGAATGAGCCGGAGCTCTGCTCGTCGGCGGTCCTCAACCAAGCATCGCCTTCGCCCAAGTACCATGATTGGCAGAACCCCAGCTCGCGATGGGACGTTCACGCCGCGACCTCAGGCCTCAATCGTGACCTGAGATCCGCAACCTCACCAGGACCTTCCCCGGCTATTCGACCAGTTCCCCGCACTGACGAATCAACACACAACGAGCTATCTTTTAAAAAGAAAACTCCGTTAACAGACACAAGTACCATGATTGGCAGAACCCCAGCTCGCGATGGGACGTTCACGCCGTGACCTCAGGCCTCAATCGCGACCTGATATCCACAACCTTGCCAGGACCTTCCCCGACTATTCGACCAGTTCCCCGCACTGACGAATCAACACACAACGAGCTATCTTTCAAAAAGAAAACTCCGTTAACAGACACACCCTCCGACGGGCAGTCATACATGCACAACTAATGTAAAGTACAACAATATGAACAAAAATTGTATAAATAACATAAACCGGGCATTAAATAAATAAAAAAGGTCACAAGGGCCAAAGATTGTGCGTATTACATAAATAAGGGGGCCACGCCCCCCCAAAACCAAATAAGATTACAGACAAATCAACGGCACGCAGGCCGAACAAAATACAACAACATCAGAATAACAAAACTCCTCATTCTTTCGTATGCTCGGTCGACACGGGCTCAGGTCCCTGCTCCTCCACGGGCTAGTCCTCGGTCTGCACTTCGGGGGTATCAAGAACAAGGCCTGGGGGCAAGACGATGCGACCATCCTCCACTCGCACAAGGTAGTGGATACCCTCGGTCGAAATCTCAAGCCCAGGGTTCACCACCCGCAACTGGGCCACGACACTTTAGAAGGACTCCACTGCCACGGCGATACCGTCATCTTCGGCCTGCAGAATGCTGGCGAATAGCTCAGTCCTAGTTTTCAACGCTTTTATCTCATCCGGTTCATCAGCACCCGGGGCACTGGCCGCCATCAGCTCCTTGTTCAACTCCTCGGCAACCTTTTTCTCTGCCTTCAGCTTGGTGACCTCCTCTTTCAGCTTGGTCGTATCCTCTTCGGCCTTCTTCCTAGCTTCACGAGCACCCTTGATCTCCTCCTTCAAGGCCGTCTCAGAAGCCCGGGCAGTAGTAAGTTCGGCCTCAAGCGCAGTGTCCCCTTCCGCGTAAACGGCCACCATCTCCAGCATCCTCACAAGGGCAGAAGCATCCTGGGCCACCAGCGCCCTCTTACTCGACCGGTCCATGCCCTCCAAGCTAAGAGACTCTGCCCGAGGAACGACCAGGGTGTTGCCCTCAAAAAATATCCTGTCAAGGATGCACGTGGGGAGCTCAAATTTCCCCTTCTCAGGCGCCCGAGTCAGGTCCACAGCATCTAACGTCCGTGGCCGCTTCGCTTGCCCGGTCAAAGGCAATGGAGAGTCCCGTGGACCAGGAGAGGGCGTAGAAAAGGTCACCAGAGCAGTTTGAACAAGGGAAGGAGCACGAGTACCACCAGCAGTTCGGGTCTTAGGGGGAGCCGCTCCAGCCTTACCCCTCGCCATGGCGTTCCTCACCACACGATCATGAGCTTGAGGCATCTCACCTGCATAAATGAAAACAAGCACGTTAGTTACGGGGAAAGGAAATAACACAAACAAAATCTAAGTAACTATGACTACCAAGCAGCTTCTCGGCATCCGCGGGAGTCTTGCACTCCAGCAGTGCCTTCACATTGATAAACCTGTGCTCAACTCTCTGGCTCCCGTCCTCTTCGAAGATCGGACTGCCCTTGCTTGTCCAACACTCAGTGAGCTGGAAGGAGTTGATCCACTTCACCAGCGTCTCATAAGACACGACATCCTGCCCACGTAGCGCGCTCGGCTCGAAGACGTAGGCACTGGGCTTCTTTGAGAAGTGGTCAGGTGTCCAGCGGATCGGGAACTTGTACAACCTCTCCCCGATATACTTCCCCTCCTCGTTGAGCAGCTCCTCTCCGTTCTCATCCACCTCTATCTCCCAGACATACGTGCTGTCCTGAGCAGCTTCATACACTGGCTCAACGATGAAGTACCGTCCCTTGAACGTTCGGATTGACTCCGAGAACGGCTTAAACAACTTCTTGGGCTGCTTCAAGGAAACCCATCCGTACTTCTTCCCCGCCAGCTGCCGTTGAAGATGGAAAACAGCAAAAAACAGAGGGAGAGTGGTTCCCAGTGTGAGGTGCTCGCACACTAACTCAAATGCCCGTATAAAGGCCAGCGAATTGGGGTGGAGTTGCGAGGGCGCCAGCTTGAGATGCTCAAATACCGACCGCTGGAAGTCAGTGAAGGGCAACCTCAGCCCCAACTCCTAGAAAGCGTACTCGTACATCGTGAAGCGGTCCCCGAACTCCGAGCAGACCCGCTCGCCCACGGTAGGAAAATTTCACTCTCCAATCCCCTGGTGGGCCCACCTCTGTAAAGGCGTCCGCCACAGATCTGGCGAACATGGAAATATGTTCGGAAGGCTCGGCCACCTCCCACTCCTCCGGGCAGAACCCTTCAACATCCTCCTCCCTGACATCCAAATCCTCTTCCTCTCCAACTTCGCTCGAGGAACTCGATGCCGTCGAGCTCGAAGACGCAGAACTCGAAGCCGTTGCGCTGCTATTCTCCTCAGAGACAGTTTCCTCCTCGGATGTGTCTGGGATAACTTCTCTCTCTGGCTCCATCGCCATTACGATCACCTAAAAAAGCAGAGAAAGACAGTGAATTCGACAGGAAATCAAATCCACCCTTCCACCGCTAAGTCAAGTGAAAGGGCGCGCAGAAGGCTAAGGACAACGTCCCCGACCTAAGCCCTAACATCAAACAAAAAACCTCCCCACGAGGAGATGCTCGAGACATACCATCTTCCTGCGAAGAACCTCCCCGCGCTTGTGCCCAGATTCTATTTGAAGCTCCACCGGAAACTGCAAGGCTCCACTGGAATCTGGAAACGTTCTACCGGAAAATTCACCATTCCATCAGAAGATAATAAGACGCGGTGGTCACGACTCGCAACCACGACGTGGACCACCACGCTCACCAAGCGCGCTACCTACTCCGGCGAGATGCTTGAAGCAGCAGAAGGGCAAAACCACCGCCCACCACCAACACTCGCTGGAAACCTACCTATTTTGTCACCTAAAACTAACCCTAGCCGCATGCAATCTACCACTAACAACAAGAGAAAGTAAAACAAGCTGGAAATCAGAAAACTTACTTGATTTGAGTAGAAGAGGGAGACTGCTCGAAACTTGGCACGGTGGTCGGTTGCTCTGAAGACGGGGACGGGCAAGAACGCTGATGACAGCGAAGAGAAATCAGAAGGGAAAAAGTGCAAAATGGGACAACCTTCCCCCTTTTATACTGAGGGTCACGTGCACACACGCGCCGGTAGGCAATAATGACTGCCCACTAGCCATAATTACCTATTAACTGCTACACAGGGCTCGATGCACACGTGGCAACCCAACGTTTCCCATTCTGTCTGACGCTTTATCTCCCCGAATACCGGGCAATAGGGTCACGACCACGAACATCACGGACACAGAGGGCCACGAGCACCTCGAGACAATCATCCTCGTCTCCGCGTTAGCTCCCTTGAGCGACGAGCAGTCCTTAAGTCATCACTCCCATGCTCGGGAGCAACGACTTGGGGGGCTCCTGTTCTGGACTGGACTAATGGCTAGAATTGGCCCAATCCGCCTCTGCTCCAGAGCGACCCAAATTGCCTAAGCTCAATCCACAGAGGGGCAATAACGATATTTTTGCCCCTCCAACCGGGCAAGGAACGCAATGTCCTCCCCGGCTTTTATGCCCGTTACGCACGGCTTCCTCGCTGCCCGAACAGCAAGGGACAGGTGCCCGGAACTGCGGTTTTGCCCGACACAACGGCTAGTTTCTGGCACCCTGCCCGACATAACGGCTAGTTTGGGCAGTTACCTATTCTTTGGGGAAAACGGTTATTTCGCCCCGAAAATAGGACCGTTGGCCACGCGCTGGGGGCTCTATATAAACCCTCTCGCTTGAGAGGGTCAGATATCACATTTTCACCCTAATACTTGCCCCTTTTCTCTGACCCTTTCCTACTTGAGCGTCGGAGTGCCTTGCAGGTACACCCCCTCCTCTCCTCATTCACAAGCCAAACAACTTGCACGCCTGACGACCAGCATCTGTCCGAGCACCTTGCCATCTGACGACCAGCTTACGTGGACCTGTTCGAATACTCCGGATTATATATATATATATATATATATATATATATATATATATATATGGCCTCATCTTTTGGGCTGGCCTCAAAATAAATTAATTAAAAGATATATGCCAACTAAAGAATATTTTTAAAATAATGTGTGTAGTAGCTTATTGGGAAACTAGCTTTTAAACTCTCTTGATTACAGCGGTTCAATTCCCAGTGGTGTAAAATTTTGAAGTTGCATTTCATTCAATTTTAATATTTTATCTATTTTTCTTTGATCATAAAAAATTAACTAAAACCTACTATTTTTTCCACACTAATAAAATAAATATTTATGTGTTTAGTGAATAATTTTAAATTATTTTTTAAAAATAATATTCTCTTTTTGATATAATTCTTAAATTTCATAAATATAATAAGTAATTGTTTTTATAATATATCTCAAGAAGTACATAAAATTATTAAATTTAATTCACACTATTAAGATGATAAAAATTAATATATTTAATTCTATATTATTTAGAGACTTAAATAAAGAAAATAGTAATTTAAAAATTTTATTTTTGATATATTATTTTAAAATAAAAATTAATGTAATTTTTATTAATAAATATTTTTATTTTTAAAAATTTTTATTTTAAATTTTTGCCGTAAGCCTCCAAATACGTTGGGCTGACCCTGTATATGGAGGTGATCATTTGACATCGATGTCAAAATATTAAGTTTGACACTAAATCCTACCCCTTTATTATTATTCATTCAATGACTAACATAAATTTCCTTAAAAAACTCATGTGTTAGTTTCAAGTGAATTTATCTTAGCCATTGAATGGATAATAATAAAGGGGTACAATTTGGTGACAAAGTTAATATTTTAACACCGGTGTCAAATGATCTATTCCCATATATATATATATATATATATATATATATATACATATAATGGTCTGTTGGTCTCTATAAATTAGCGAGTTCTTCTGAAATTTATTTTTAATGCTCTAAATTCCTATATTTCACTTTTTGAGTGTGTTTAGTCCCTAAAGGCAAAATACGCAGGAAAATTCGCAGATTTCCTGCGGATTTTCCTTTAATTTTCCTACGATTTTTGAGAATAAAACACACACAAAAAGTAAGATATAGAGACTCATACAAAAATAAATAAATTGCAGGGTCTAAACTAAAAAACTCGTTAACTTACCGGGACCAAAAGTGTATTTAAGCATATATATATAGAGTCACTACGCCAAACAAGGGAAAAGAGGGCGCTTTTTTTGGCCTATGACAGCGCTTAAAAGCGCTGTCTAAGCCAGCGCTGTCGTAGGTAAAGACAGCGCTTTTTTATTTATGAAAAAACGCTCTCTAAAAGGGGACTTTAGACAGCGCTTTTAAAAGCGCTGTCTAATGTATACGTTTAAAATTTTAAAGAATTTTTTTATATACCTTTAGAGAGCGTTTTTTTCCTTAAAAGCGCTCTCTAAAGGGGGACTTTAGACATTGCTTTTAAAAGCGCTGTCTAATGTATACGTATAATGATTTTTTTATATACCTTTAGAGAGCGCTTTTTCCTTAAAAGCGCTCTCTAAAGGGGGACTTTAGACAGCGCTTTTAAAAGTGCTGTCTAATGTATAACTTTAGACAGCGCTTTTTTCTCAAAAGCGCTGTCTTTTGTCTACGTATAATTTTGAAGATTTTTTTTAAAAATCCCATTTTAACCATTTTTTTTATGCAGAAACCTATTATCAAAATACTATATTGCATTACTTCCTTAAATCTAAACATGTATGTTTTATTCATAAAGTAAAGCCAATTTGCTAATAAGAATATAATAAAGTAAAGGTAGCTTACTAATAAATTCCAGGTCTTTAAAGCAAAAGAAATTCTTCATATGTGTGGTCAATCACTGTCAAGAATACATCCCTCCCCAAAATATCATATCATGCACTAACCAAGCTCAATATCAACCTATCAAAATAAAAAATGAGTTCAGCCATAAACTAGAAAATTTGATAAAATGTTTAATTAGAAAATCAATACAAATTCAATTACCAAAAAGAGAATATCGACATATGTGTACCTTAGACACATCTAAGCAATATATGGCCTTAACAATTCTGGTATCATTTTTCATTCACATATATGTAGTCTCTACAACCCCTCTCAAATATGCTAGCCTTTCTTTAAGAATATTGGCAAAGTCTGAGACAATTCAATCTTGTTTCTGTTTGACCATCAGCATCACTCATTCTGAAATATAGTCAAATACTAATAGTAGTTCTAGGATACAAGCAAACCCAAATAAACATTAAAATGCATCTGCACAACTTCTTTTCTCTATTGCATTTTCATATTATACATAATAGTATTAGTAATTACACATAAATACAAATTATATATAATAACAAACATTCTATTGTCTAATTTATCTAAATAATTTACAATGAAGGATAAAATCAATTTTTAATTAACACTTCTATCACAAAACAACAATTTCTGGTATTCTTTGCTTAAAAAACAACACTAAAACTTACAAGTGTTTCATCCTTAGCTTTAGAGTCTAAAATGGCCTCATAGTAATTGTAAATAAGATCCTCAATGAATCATCTTCATCATTTACTTGTTTTGCAGAATCATAAACATACAGTAACCGCATCATTATATTAACCATCAATTATATGAACTGAAACAATAAAATTGTAGTAGCTTTTTTCATCTTTGATAAGGAGCAAAATATCACAAGTAAATTGAGTCAAAAATAAATATCACAAGTAAATAAAATACTAAGTTGATGTGATCACTCTGTCAAAATAAATAACAAAATAAAAAACAATATGCTTCAACATCAAATATGTTACAGTCCAATGACATTCAAATTGATCAAAACAGATTAGTTATTTGGTATACTTGGGAGCATATCATAACATGCTCTCTCAGTTTTTATTATCTAACAATCAAAAATATCCACAAACAACCTATATAATTACAACAAAAATAGCAACAAGAGAAGATATTATAACTTAAAAGGAAACAGGTACAACATATGCAAAATTTCTAAGGTGTGCATAATCAATGGTAAAATACCTTTAGTGGATTATTATTGTCTTAGCACATTTTACAATTGTATATGCCACTGCATGTAGAAAATTGTTTCGGTTCTTCATTTGTCTCCCTTTTAACCTGCATTTAAGGAAGCACAATCAGAAATGGAGAAGAACAAATTGAGATCTGAGAGGAAAGAATTGATACCCCATAAGGAACTGAGATGAAGCTGTAGGAATTAGATTCCAAAACAAATCTGAGACCGTCAAAACTGGTTCAAAACAATATCACCGCAACACATATTTGGGAGAAGCAGAGAACCATAACCAAAATGAGATGAAGGGGTTTTGAGTGATTCAGAGATTTCGAGAGAAGAAGGGATATGGGGATTAAGGGATTCGAAGAGATGGGCTGAGAGATGAATGGAGGGTATCGATTCAAAGGGATTTTGAGAGATTAGGGTTTTTGTTTGGTGAAATTAGAAAGGGTGTGATTGAAAAATGGGGCTTTTGTTGAAACATGATGGAGGGAAAAGTTGGATGTTCTCAAATTTTAGAATTTTTCTGTGAAATTCAAGAGGGAAGAAAGAAAATTTGTGACCGAGTTAAAACGATGTGGAGAGAAGTTGGAGCGTTCTGAAAACTTTGGCCTTAATTATATTTCTAAACCACTTTTGATGAAGTAATGTTAATTATTAAAAAGATTGTAACCTTCTTCGGTCATTGTTTTGATACCTGTAACAATCATTTTTATTTTAATTAATTTTACTATTTTGAAACTAAATTTTAATATTCTTATGAGAAAAAATCTCAACTGACACTAGTCCCACATATATCTATTTTTAATTATTTTGTTGTTTTAAAATATATAAATTTTACAAATATTTTTGAAAATTTTAAATTCTTACAAAAACACAAAAGTAGAATTATTATTTAGAAAAATAATAAATTTAGGAATATTATTCTGAATTAATTTCAAACATTGAAACAAATACACCTCATATTTATTTTAAACTTACAATAAATTTTTAAATAATCAATTTAGTATATAAAATTAAATATTATTTCAAATTTATGTAATAAATTAATTTTAAAAAAAGTATTTGTGTTTGACCTTAGAGGGCGCTTTTAAGAAAGCGCTTTCTTATGTGCTACCTATAAGAGCGCTTTGCTTAGAAAGCGTTTTCTAAAGTGAAAAGAATTTAAGACCTATAAGAGCGCTTTTCTGAAAGCGCTTTCTAAGGTTACCTTTAGACAGCGCTTTTTAAAAGCGCTGTCTAAAGTAATACCTATAGCAGCGCTTTCCAAAAAGTGCTTTCTAAGGTGGCATCCATTTATGGCATTTAACAGCGCTTTTTTAAAAGCGCTTTCTAAAGTCTGTCTTTTACGACGCTTTTTTTTAGCGAAATTTTTTTATTCTTTTTAGCAGCGTTTTTTTATAAAAGCACTGTCTTTTTGGTGCTGTCTATTCCTATTTTTGGCGTAGTGAGTTTTGCTAGGATACACCTACCTATTTTTATGAAGGTGTATTTTAGAAAGCTTTAATTAAAAAATAGTTAAATACACCATAAGGTGCATGTTACAAAAACACACATTCTAAAAAGTAAGTGGGTGTAAGTTAGCATTTGCTTTAGGTATTTTCTATAATACACCTATTTATTTTTTAGAAGGTGTGTGTTAGCCTTTAATAACTAAAAATTCATTAAATACACTCTAAAGTGCATGTTGCTAAAACACATCTTCATAAATATAGGTGGGTGTATCCTAACAAAACTCATATATATATATATATATATATATATATATATATATATATATATATATATATATATATATATATATATATATATATATATATATATATATATAAAAGGAACATATCAAGGGGGAATATCATTTTTATATGAGAACATTAGTATAAATCTGAACTATTAGATTTTAAAATAAATGGTGTAAATTATGTGTTAGTTTTTTTTCTCTCTCCGCCATCATTTATTTTAATAATGGAGGAGAGAGAAAAACAAAAACCACACATAATCTCCACTATTTATTTTAATATCTAATGATTCCGATTCATTCTCATGTTCTCACATAAAAATGACATTCTCATAGGATATATATATATATATATATTGTTTTTTTTTAAATCAGGAATAATTTAATATGAAGTTTTCAATTTTTTTGATATATAACACATTTCTTAATCTAAAAGTAATCTAAAAATAAATAAATAAATAAATTACAAAAAATTAAATGCAAAAAACGATGTAATCAACAATTTCCTTTTATATATTTTTCTTCAAATGAAAGTTATTGCATTTATGGCAAATATGATTATTACTTCTCCTTTTTATTTATGGAAAAAATTCCAAAAACTATAAAATTCTTAATTTAATGGTTGCTTAATGTGAATCATGATATTCTTTGAACAATATATAGGTGGACAGTCCCATTGAAAGAAAATAATATTTTTCAACACTTTTATAATATTTTGCAGCAGTCAAATTCATCACAGTCATTAATTTTTGCGATGAAGTTTGATACTAACTCACTTGTATCAGCCATGGCGAAGTTTGATACCAAGCCATTTGTATCTGCAATGGCTTCAATTGTGCTCATGCGAACCATCACGAATGAGCTCATTCCTCATGAGCTTCTTCACTTTTTTCAATCTGGACTTGATCATCTTTTGCGCCAATTCTCAGCGCAATTCACCGTAGTCATTGAAGAGTTTCAAGGAATGGCTAGAAACCATGTTTTCGACGCTGCAGAAACCTACCTAGGAACTAAAGCAACTGTCAAAGCTGAAAGAGTAAAAGTGAGCAAATCTGAGGATCATAAAGATCTATCATTCAATCTTGATAGGAATGAAGAAGTGTGTGATGTTTTTGAAGGAGTTAATGTAAAGTGGAAACTTATCTGCATACAAGTTGACTCTTCTCGAATTCAACATTCCGATCAGGAGTCCTCATCCGTGTCAGAAATAAGATCCTATGAACTAACTTTTCACAAGAAACACAAAAACAAGATTTTCCATTCTTATTTGCCTTATGTAATGGAGATAGCTCAACAGATTAAACAAGGAGACATGGCGATAAAGATTCACAAAAATGAATATCATCGCTGGTCTCATGAACCTGTTAAGTTCAACCATCCAATGAGTTTCGGCACTCTTGCGATTGATGAAAAGCTTCAAAGGGAAATTGTGAATGATTTGGACAAATTTGTGAGGGCTAGAGATTTTTATAGAAGAACTGGGAAAGCTTGGAAGCGCGGTTACTTGTTGTATGGTCCTCCTGGTACAGGAAAGTCTAGCTTGATTGCGGCCATGGCTAATTATCTCCACTATGATATCTATGACTTGGATCTCACTGTTATTGGGGATAATAGGGACTTGAAGCAACTGATTCTTGGCATGTCGAATAGTTCTATACTTGTGATAGAGGATATTGATTGCACCATTAAACTGCAGAACCGAGAAGAAGACACTGAAGCCTCAAATAATGGACACAATAAGGTATGTATTCAATTGTATACATCATTTGGCCTATAATTTTTGATTGATTGGTAAGGATTGTTGTGTTCAGAACATTGAACTATGTTAAATATTTTAAACAGGTGACACTATCAGGACTATTGAATGCGACAGATGGTCTTTGGTCATGCTGTGCAGAGGAACATATAATTGTTTTCACAACAAATCACAAAGAAAGACTTGATCCTGCTTTGTTAAGGCCTGGTAGAATGGACAAGCAAATTCATTTGTCATATTGTAACTTTTACGCTTTTAAGCAATTGGCAATGAACTATCTTTGCATTACGGAACATGAACTATATGAAAAGGTTGAAGAACTTTTAGGAGAAGTTGAAGTTACTCCAGCTGAAGTTGCAGAACAGCTAACAAAGGATGTTGATGCTACAGAATGCCTACAAGACCTTATCCAGTTCCTTCAAGATAAGAAAATGACCAAGGAAGTGGTTACTGATGAAGGAAATGTCAAAGAAGAATAAGAATATTATGTTAAGTAGATTATCTTTACTTAGATATTTCCTTTTAAATTTACAAAAGGATATTTCAAATAAATAAAGTTTCAAGAATATATAATGTAACCTTTAGTTATTCAATGATATGAGAAACTACTTTCTTCTTCATTCTTTTGTGTTCATCATTGTTGAATTTCTTGATCATAATATGATATCATCACATTACCCTTTAGTTTCTCTTCAAGTCTTCGTCTTCTTCTTCCTTGCATCTTTCACAATCTTGTCCATCCTTTTTTGATTGTGTTTAGTTTTTTGATCCTCCGCGTGTTCGACCTCCAATTGCTGTCTCTAATGGAGATCAATTTTACAAAATCCGAGTGAAGGTCTCAATTTTGTAAAACTTACACCTCATTTGAATGGTTCTGACTACTTTTCCTGGTCAATATCAATGCAAAGAATGCTTGGTGCTAAGAACAAGCTATCTTTCATTAATGGATCTATTGAAGTTCCGGAACCTCTTGATCTGAATCGAGAAGCATGGGAGTGTTACAACTATCTGGTTCATTCAGGGCTTATTAAATCAATCAAAATGAACATGATAAGTGTGAAATTCTCATTAAAAATCATAGTGAAGTGATACAAGCTTATATAGAATAAGGTGACTTGCACCATAAGAAAGCCTACACTATGCTACACTCTATCATTGTCTATGAGTTAGTTACAAACCATAACTAATTCTCAACTAGATTCTAATTGAAAATAACAAACTATTGTTGATGCATGGTGGTATTATTGTCATGTTGTATGGTGTCATCATTATCATGGTTTACATACTTCAATATCCCCCCTCAAGTTGAAGGTTGATAAACGTTTATCATCTTCAACTTGGATAACAGTGAATGAAAGGGTTGAGGATGAAGAGCCTTGGTGAACAAATCAGCAAGTTGGTCCTTGGATTTGACAGGTAGAAGTTTCAAGACACCTTTACTTTGTTTTTCTCGCACGATGTGACAATCAATTTCCAAATGTTTGGTCCTCTCATGAAATATAGGATTAGAGGCAATGTGAATTGCACTTTGATTATCGCAGTAGATGACAGGTGTTTTGACACAATTAACATGCATATCATGGAGGAGATAAAACAACCATTGAAGCTCACATGTGGCTGCAGCAAGGGCACAATATTGTGCTTCTGAGGAAGATCTGGACGCTGTCAATTGCTTATTGGTGTGCCATGATATAAGAGATCAACCAAGGAAGAAACATTGGCAAGATATGGATCTACGTGTGTCAAGGCAACCTGCCCAATCAGCATCAGAGTAACCACTCAAGTGTAAAGCTGAATCTCTTGGAAAGAAAATACCTTGAGCTGGACAAGATTTGTGGTATCTAAGAATTCTGTAAGTAGCATTAAAATGAGTGACAGTAGGAGTTGAGAGGAACTGACTAAGTTGTTGTGTGTAGAAAGTGATGTCAGGCCTAGTTGCATTGAGATACAATAGCCCGCCTATGAGTCTTCTGTAGGAAGGGATGTCATGATATGGAGTGCTTGAATCCTGATGGAGTTTCAATGCAGGGTCAGATGGTGTTGAAACTGGTATGGATTCAACAAAGCCAGCATCATCTATCAGGTCAAGGCAATACTTTCTTTGATAAAGAAGAATACCTGACTTAGAGTGTGCCACTTCAATGCCTAAAAAATATTTGAGCTTGCCTAGGTCCTTGATTTTGAAGGTAGTGTCCAAGGCTGCTTTCATAGAATATAACTCATTCATGACATTACCCGTGAGTATAACATCATTAACATACACAAGTAGAATGGTGATGGAAGAGGCATTGGTCTTAATAAACAAAGAGCGGTCTGAAGTGGCCTGTTGGTAATGGTGAGCAAGGAGGAAGGTAGTGAGCCTTTCATACCATCTTCGACTGGCTTGTTTAAGTCCATATAAAGACTTGACAAGTTTACAAACTTGGTTAGGCTTAGAGTGAGGTACTCCTGGTGGAATTATCATGCACACATTCTCTTCAATATTTCCATGTAAAAATGCATTATTCACATCCAATTAATGTAAATACCATTGTTTACATGAAGCTAGAGCAATGATTGTTCTCACAGTGGTGATTTTGGCAACTGGTGAGTAAGTATCAAAATAGTAAGTCCTTCTATTTAATTATAGCCCTTTGCAACCAATCTAGCTTTGAACCTATCAATGGAGCCATCAACAAGATACTTTATCTTATACACCCACCTGCAACCTATTGGTTTGACACCTGGTGGTAGATCTACAATGTTCCAAGTTCCTGTTTTCTCAAGGGATTGAAGTTCAAGCTGCATGGCCTGTCTCCAACATTCATGCTTGGCAGCTTCATTATATGTCTTAGGATCAACATGAGACACTATGGACAATGCATAGTGTGAATGTGTAGGAGAAACATTATGGTGAGAAATAAGATTGGACAAAGGATAAGGAATACCTTTGGAGGAATGATTTGATGTAGCAGTAGAGTTGCATATATAGTCTTACAAATAAGAGGGGTGATGTCTTACTCTTGAGGAAGTTCTGGTATGTGGGAGTATGAGATCATGGTTCATAGATGATGGTGAGGTGTCAGGATGGTTAGAGTCATGGATTGGAGGAGAAGGTGGTGTGTCAAAGGTGGTTGGATCAGGTTCAGTAGTTGGTGTGATATGGTCATCTACGAAGGTAAGAGGGACATTATCTGATATGGTATGATCATCTACAGATGGAGGTGGTATTGGTGTAATGTTGTTGGATGATGATGTGGAGTGGGTAGTGTCAGAATATTGTGTGGGAATATTAGTGTCAAGTTGGGATGGGAAGTATGACCAAGATGTGTAGAGGGATTGATTTGTGGCTTTAAAGGGTAAAATATGTTCATGAAATATAACATTTCTTGACACAAATATTTCACTTGTATGAAAGTCAAGAAAGATGTAACCTTTCATACATGGTTTATATCCTAGGAAAATGGATTTTCTGGCTCTAGGATCTAATTTGGATCTATGAACTTGAAAAGTGGAAGCAAAGCATAAATATCTAAAGACCTTGAAAGAATCAAGATCAGGAAGTTTGTCATGTAGAAATTGGTAGGGTGATTTGTTGTGAAGGATAGGGGTTAGCACCCTATTGATAATGAAGGTTACATATTGGAGGGTAAAAGACCAATATGTTTTAGGTAATTTAGACTGATATAGGATAACTCTTCCTACATTTAAAAGATACTGATGTTTTCCTTCAACTCTGCCATTTTGCTGGGGGTTTTCAACACATGATCTTTGATATGTTATGCCTTTTGATTCATAAAACTGGTGTAATAGAAATTCAGGTTCATTGTCTGACCTAGCAGTTTTGGGTGTAATGTTGAATTGAGCGATAATCATTGTGATAAAGTTTTGAACATGCTTGGAAACTTCAGATTTGGATTTTTAGAGTATGATCCAAACAAAACGAGTGTGATCGTCAAGAATGGTCAGAAAGTATTTGTAATTATCAATAGATGAAATGGCTGGTGGTCCCCAAATATCAAAATTTAAAAGTTCAAACTTGTGAGTAGCAATAGAGGCGTTTGAATGATAAGCCAATTTTCTTTGTTTGGCCAAATGGAAAATGTCACAGGTAGCGTTATGATCAAAAGTAAAAGAAGAGCGCATTTTAGACATTTGGGTAATTATATGGGATGAGACATGTCCTAGCCTAAAGTGCCACAAAGCTGACTTAGGAATTACAAAGTTTTGGAATTGTTGGTGTCATACCCCAAATTTTGACCACAAGATTTCCCATCATTGTGAGGATCATTGCCACAATATGGATGTGCCATCATACCTCATAAATCCCCTCAAGGATTGTTGAGCATTCACTACAATCAAGAATTAGGGTTTTGAGCCCTCTCAGAGCACTTGGACAAAGGATCAATCAATAATTGACATGATCTTAAACTTTTCTAACCTCTCAAACCCCCATAAAGGATCAAGAGGTCTCCCATATCCAGAATTAAGCACAAGGATGCAACATTCCAAGCTGATCAAGCCTCAAGATCCCTAGTGTCACCAAATTAGGGTTTTGGTCGACCAAGGCCTCCAGATGAAAATTTCATCTGGGCATGAGCCAATACCTCAAAACATGATCCAAAATGCTCCAAGGGACCTCATGGATCCAATCATAAAGTCAAATTAGCCTCAAGGGAAGCATTCATAAAAAATCAGGAATTAGGGTTTTTTGACCTAATTCACCCCTAAGTTGACTTTTGAAGCAAGACATAAACCAAGACATCAAGACATGATTTAAGGGCCTCAAATACACCACATTGATCCATTTAAAACAATGGATTGATCCAAGAAGTTTGATTCACAAGTTTCAATTTCATCTGGACCACAATTAGGGTTTTGAAGAAAAAGTCAACTGTACCTTTGACTTTGGACCAAGATATGCTCCCAAACCTTGAGACATGATTCAAGACACCCTAAAATACCTATGAAATCCATCCATTAGGTTTGAATTAGGTCAAGAACTTGATTGCATAGAGGATCGCACAGTTTGGAATTCATTTGACAAAAAGTCAACTGCGCCCAAAATCAAGTTTGACTTTTTGAAAATTTTCACAAATGTGGTCCCCCTAAGTCAAAAACAATGTTAATTCATGGTATGGATCATCATTCATCAAGAAAAATCAAGAAAAGTGAGGTTACTTGCAAAAGGGGCAACCATAAGAAACTTAAAATTTTCTAAAGTTATGGAACAAAATGGATTTGGTACCAACTTTGCAAGGTCATAACTCTCAAACCCTAAGGCCTTTTTCTTCCATCGGAAGCCCAAATGAAAGTTCACATGACATACTTAAAAAGTGTCAACTACAAAAGATTCCAAATCCTCATGGATTTTGAGTTATGGATTTATCAAAATCACAAAAACATGAAAATGGCCACTTTTTCCAACACTTAGTGAAATTTTGGACAGAATCTGTCTTGAATTTTCACCAACTTTGAGGCCATTTTTCACCTTGATCCAAGTTAAACCATGTCCATTGGTGGACATCAAAGTTAAAGTATGTCATGAGAGCTTTCCAACAAGTACCAAAACTCATTCTAATTCAATTTGAGTAGGGAGTTACAACCCTTGGAACATGGAACCAAAAACTGATTTCTTCCCGAGGCAGATTATAGGTCATTTGCTCGAATTAGATAATTTGTGCAATTACAAGTCTTGTAATCCTTCTAGAAACATTTAGGATCAAATCAAAGCAAAATATCTCTGAGCCACAAGCCTCCCAAGACAAAATATCATCATGTATACATGTGATATCTAATGATGCAAAAGCCAAAAACTTCAAAGTTGTCATGAAGCATTCAATGGATGTATCAAGGTGGCATGGTCTGAAGAAAATACAACTGAATGAGTCAAGATAAACTCAAGCATCAGAAGACCATAGGCCTACAATATTGACTCAAGTCAATGGCTAGAGAAGACTTGAGATTCCTTTTGAAAACCAATGGACAATGGACTGTCCCAACCACCATTCACTATTACTGCCAAAACAAACTTGACACACTATAAATAGAGGTCATTTGTGGTCAGTTTGAGTACACCAAAGCACCACAACAAATGCTTTCCTTAAAATCAATCTCAAAAAACCAGATTTTGCTTCTCATTCAAGAAGCTTTCGAATTTTTCATTTGAGAACAATTCTATCAAAACCAATCATGCCAACACCTCACATACATCATATATGAGTGATCCATGACCTTAAAAATTATCTGGAACATCAGAATCACAAAGTCACCACCTATTTTCTCAAGCTTTTTGGCCTGTTTGCAGTTGAGGTGGCACAACAAGTTCTGAATAGATTCAATCCATTCCAAGCCTTCAAACACATTAATTTAGGTCCATTGAAGTTGTCCAAATTATTACACAACATCTGTAACACCTCTAACATAGAATTCGATCACCAGCTACAAGAGGTAAGCCTGACACTCTCAAACTCTATAATCCATGCATCATAAATGTGTTTTCAAGTTACAAACATGTTTCTGAACTTATGTAGAGTGTTTCCCCTCAATCAATTGCTATGTAGGAATCATATATAGGATTTCATAATGTTCTTGCAAAAATTAAGGTTTTTGAGTTCATCTTCTGATTTCTCACTCCACACTTAATATAAATGCAATTAATTTATATGGTTGTAATCCTTGTTAAAAAACGAGCAAGTTTCATGTTTGCAAAAGTCATTTTCATTGAGTAATCAGATAGATATGAGAGGTTTTGCAAATCTGGAAAACCAGAGCTCGCGCGAAGAAGATGACTTTATCTTGGTGTCATTTTTGTTTAAATATTTGAATATTTTGATACTTTATTTAATTGATTCAAAAATTAATTTCTCTTTGAATTTTTATGTTTTTGAATTGATTCTTTTTTTCAAAATTCACAAAAATGTTACAATATTTTATTCTACAAAAATTTCACAAAAATATTATTTATTTTATATATTTGATATTTTTGTAAAGAATTTACTTTATTTGTTTTTAAACATTTAAAAATATTTCTTTCTCTTGATTTTTCAAAGTCAAATGATTTTCAAATCATTCTATGAACAAAACATGATTTTTCAAACATTAATCCAAGATCATAACTTGTTTTTCACACATGTTTGATATTTTTGATCATTTTAATTAATTTTATTTAAATTAAAATGCATTTTTTAATCAAATTAGGTTTTTAATTGTTTTTACCCTCACAAACATTTTTCAAAACACTTATGGGCCTCTAATAGAGTATTAGACCCATCCCTTGTCACATAAATAAATTTTAGGCTTCAGTCACTGAATAAGTTGAAGGTGCAAGAAAGACACAAGAAAGGGGGGTTTGAATTGTGTATTTACTCTTTTTGTAACTTTTCACATCTTGTTAATTTGACGCTCAAGAACCTTCAATGTTCGTTGAGAGATTCTGATCTATTAACTATAGAGTATGAGAACCGTATAGGTTCTGATCATAAGATACGATACTCAGAACTTGCAGTGCGGAAGTTTATCAGAGATAGGCTGCAAGGTTCTGACTTTGCTTAATATGAGGTTCTGATATTCAATGCAGAAACATAAATAGAGATACTAAGCAAGAGAGTAAAGGACACACGATATATCCTGGTTCACCACGCGGGCTAATCAAGTCCACCCTCCTCAGGTGATTTCGCCTTGAACACAAAGACTTAATCGACTATAACCAAATCATGATTACCCTTGCACGGGCAACAGTAGGTGACTAACCACTTGCACAGTCGCACTGTGACTAATAACCCAATGAACTGTTCAGGGATCCAACAGGATATAACGTTCATTGACTGAGCAGAGGATTTCACAGCTAGCCGTTCAGGGATTCATCACAATGAATATAACGCTACTGACCATATTTCAGGATTTTCCACAATGACCCTCAGCCATTGTCATCTCAAGTATTTGATCACCACTTGATCTACTGAAGGGCCTCAACTCACAGCTGAACCGTTCAAGGATCCCATCAGGATATAACGTTCACTTGAGGAGTCTCAATTCATTTAGTTGAATTGGCAGACTGGAGATTACAAATTGTGCTTCTTAATAAGCAAGTTTCTCCTAGGTTTAAGTACAAAGAACACACACATGTGTTCAAGCAAGTTTTGAGCAATCAGCTCCTTGCTTTCCTAAGAAACTACAAAGATGTATTTGATATTATGATTGTAGACATCTTGTAGATCTTCTTCTTCTTCGTCTTCTGGTTGAGCAAGCTTTGAGCAGCAACTCCTTGCTTCAGATCTTCAATGTAGGTTTGACGAGAAGGTAGGTTGATGACTTGACTGATCTTCAATGTTGTCTTCTTCATCAACAACTTCTGTTTGATTGTTGTTGTTGTGTTGATTTGTTCTCTGGAGATTCAACAACAATTACCATGAGTGAAATAATGACAGCTTTGAATATTCTAAGTGTTACAACGAGAACTCATCGTTGTTGCTATCTTCACACAATGACTTGGTCAATTTTGTAGATGAACATTCAGTTCGTAATTCTACAAGTGATCGACACATCGGAAACAAAAACTATTTCCATTAAATAACCAGTAGAAATATAACCATTAGAGAATACTGTTGGCTGTTTGGAAAGGAGACGTTGTGATATAATGAGTTGTACTGACACATCTTCTTTTTGTAGAGGAGGAAGTGACCAGACATCTTTTCTTGGGCAGTATGTACATTTAACTCACAACGGTAATATTTAGACTTCGAAACTTCAGTGGCTTCTGATGTTAGTTTGATGAAGCATAAGTGGAGTCTTTATAGCAGAATATCTGATGCTTCAAGTCTTCCGTTGATTAAAGAAGTCCATTAGGAATCAGTCTTCAGAACTTCAGCACTTGGTCTTTAAGAACGTTATCCTTTTTCTGCTTTAAGTCTTCCGAATCTTCAGAGCCTGTCTTCAGAGTCTTCAGAACTTCTTGTTTGAAACCTTGATCTTCAGAACTCGTCAGTCTTCAGATTCTTTCTGCACTTGGTCTTCAGCGCCTTCAGCCATCATAACTTCAAGTCATAGGAGTCTTCAAAACTTCGGTTCTTTCTGAGTGTACTTCTTTAGAAGCTTCGCTATCTTCAGAATCTTAATCACTTTCAGAGAGCATCCACAAGAGCATTGTAACAACAATCTTAGCATCCTTGGATCGGACTGATCATGACTAGATAAACAAGCGTTCTTGCTTCTCGCGACTTTAGTCACACATAGTAACTTCACACACACACACACACACACACACACACACACACACATATATATATATATATATATATATTCAATCATAGTACATCTAGCTGGTGTATGTTGGTTCTGTTGTCTTTAGTTCTTATGATCTGCACACAACACACGTTAGACCATAAAATGGTTCTTTCATAAATACTCATTGTTATCATCAAAACATAGATTGACTAGTAGAGACAATTCTTGCTCTCACAATCTCCCCCTTTTTGATGATGACAAAACCAAGTATTTTGATTGAACATTTTATACAAGGTAATCACCAAAGCAAACAAATTTAGAGTATGGAACAACAGCTCCCCCTGAATGAGTTATCCTCAAAGCTTTATCTGAGATCATCTAGGATTTTATATAATCTAAAGATATACAGAGTAACAACTTGAGTTGCCAGAACAGAAATAGAAAAGAGTTACTTCTCTATCTTGTCTTTAGGAAAACGAAGAGTCTTTAGCATCCGGACTAGTTCAACAGAACTTCCATCTTCATATCTTTAGAACTCAATTTCCTTTGTTGTCATATCAGAGCTTGTTATCTTCAGAGTCGTCTGAAGCATTTCTACTTTTCAGTAGATTCAATTTAGCACAGAATTAGAGCAGTTATTCGACTGATAAACATAGCTTCGCTGTATATCAGAGACTGTCTTTTGAGACACCCCCCCTGAGTTTCAGGCTATAAGAAGATTTTAGATTTTGCATTTTAATCTTCTGGGTAGTCTCCCCCTAATTTCCATAAGTCAGATATTGGGATCTTTCAGAATCGAAATTTAGAGTTTCTAAATTTAATCACCAGTGTTGATCATGACTTTTCAGAGTTTGACTTTGAAGACAGGTTTATTTTAGACCTTGTTATTGTCACAACTCAGTTGAATTATCAAAGCTTGATTTTTTGATCAAATACCAAATGAAGGTTAAAACTTGTGATCAATCAACGCTTGATTTTGAATCTGGTACATCTTGTTTTAGTCGGATGTAAAAATGATGTGCTGACTCTTATACTAGAGTTTGTTGATTCTGATGCTGAAGGAGTTCTTTTGATATTACTTTGAAGAGTATTTCCTTTGTGTGCTGATAGGATACCAATGAAGGTACTTTGACAGTAATCCACAGCTTTGCTTTGATTGAGAGTATGATACTAATCTTTGTGTACTGAATCTGATTTCCAATTGATGATTTAGTCTGATACCAAATCGTCTTTATTTCAAATGGTTCCTGATAAACATCAGAATGGTTTCTTGCTTGGATCTTTAATCCAGATCTTCAGACAGTTCTTGACTTCTGATTTTCACAGATCTTCTGAGTGAGCATCTTGAAATGTAGACTTTGCCTTAACTACTTTCAGAGTTTTCTTCCTGATTCTGATTCTTCTTAGACAACTTTTATTCTATGATCGTAGTTATTCTTCTTATCCTGTCTTTAGAATGCCTAGTGAACTTGTTTAGAGTTCCTCGGATAACATCAAACAACAAACGTTAGTAGTAACACATTTTATAAGAGTACTTTGTTTGAGTTCTGCATTCTTTCAGATTTCTTTCAGATTTCCTTCTTTCAATCAAAATCAAGAATCAATCAATATATTTCTCCCCCTTTTTGACATCATCAAAAAGTGTCAGGGCATATGAGCAATTTAAGCATGGAGTCATTTATATTCAGATATAGAGTCATTTAAACATTTAGAAGCATTTAAACTCATTTTAGGGAAACACATCTATACTCAGTATGTATTTAATTGAAGGATGGAGGCCAATAAGAAGCTCATTAAACAGGCTAGCTGTAGTCAAACATAGATTAGATAAGGATTTAAACACAAACATATAGATACAGATTTGGACTCTTAAAAAAATAGGTTCTTATAAGAGAAAAACTTTTAGAGTTATGTATTCCCGTGTTATGAAGGATTGAGATGTTCCTTACTAGTTTATTAGTCGAACGACTGTATGCGTCTTTCAAGAGAGTTGAACAGCTGAGAAATTTCTAGTAAGAAATAGGGAAGTAGCCTTTTGTACGCGATTTCCTAGATGGGATAAATTAATGAGTTTCTTTTAATTTAGCCATTTTGATTTCTAATACTGGTTAAATTATCTAAGAGACAAATAAGACATTTTCATTAATTCAATGGTGATTGTACATAACGAATTAAAGACAAAACATAGCAACTGCTAAATGAACATCACCACCTTAATCATCAGAATCCTCAACACTGTTCATAGTTTCACAACTGATTTTGACATGAGAAGTACGAGGCTCAAGCCTGATAATTAAATCCCAGGCCTTTTCTTGTAGAAGTATTTCCGAAATTATTCTTCCGTATGGGATGAAAGCCTGTACTTTTTTTCTCGAGATTTTGATAGAATGTTTCATATGACTAAAAATGGTTTTAGGGAGATCTATTGTAACATGATGTGTTATAAGAAAGATAAGTATTTTGTCGTTGTGCGTTAGGATGTTCGCAGGAGTCATACGAGGACGAAGGTTGGTTAGCGAAAATTTGAACCATGCTTTTGGAAAGGGGAGAAACCTCTCAGGGTTGTTTGGTTCGTAAGGTACTGAGTCGTCAAATAAGATTTTGCACTGATCCACCAGGCTTAGATTTGATTTATAGTCATCAATCGTAACTCTGGAGGAGATGCAACCAGTGATTTTCTCTATCGAGGAGACAGAGACAACAATGGGTTGAAGGTAGACTTTCGACCGGATGGTTTTTCCATCGTTACTAATTCTGGCAAATTTCCAGAACTCTTTAACTAGGTTTGGATAGATGGGACCATATAGGAGAGCGTAATAGCCTTGCCAAGATTGGGCTTGCATGCTTCTGAGTATCTCCAAACCATTGTCTCCGGGATGGGCAAGGTTGAGTTTCTTTTCGGGAATAAGGTGTAGATTTTCTTTGTTTCCAAGGAAGGTTGGTCCAATCCTTTGAGAGTTCATTGTTCTTAGTGAGTTTAGAATTTTGTAATTGAGAGAGGAATCCTACCTTTTATGGGTGAGTTAAGATGAAGTGTGATGATTGCTTTTGGGGATAGGATTTGATTTGTTATTTCCTAGATATTTAAATTTTGGGTATATGGAGAGATGTAGACGCGTGTAGCTACAGAGACGAGTTAGTTGTTTATTTATTGGAAAGGATACTAGAATTAATGATGTCTTTTTGGTGAGTGGTCAATGAGTTGGGTACATTAATGATGGTAATAAATTCGAATCGCAGAAAATCCTTAATGAATTAATATTCTTAAGTTTTAACTGTAAAATTCTAACAAACCTTATTATCTATGTAACATTTTATTGTTCAAAGAGAGACTTTAATTAAAGATTATAGATTTGACAATACGTTTTTCTTAACAACAAAAAATTTAAAGCATAGTTAGCATAGTTTCTCTAGTCACTAAAGACTTCACATTTTATCTTCAACAGACAGTTTTCTGGAAACTCATCAGGACCATCTTCTTCAATTCTTTCTTTGATCATGTCTATAATTCCATCTCTGAAGAAAATCTCAGATAATACTCTTCCATAAGGAATGTAGGATTTTGTGAGGTTTCGAGACTCAAGGATGGTTTTCCAAAGGCAGTTGAAGATTGAGTGTGGCAGATTTATCCGAAAGTCATTCATTAGTAAATAAATGAACTTATGGTTGTGAAATCGAATTAGATTATTGCTATCTATTCTGGGACGAAAGCTTGACAGCATGAGTTTGTACCAGGCCTTGGGAGTAGGTAGGAGATTCTCAAGATTGTAGGGTATGTATCTGGAAGATAGGTTGTGAAGGGATGCAAAATTTCTTGCAGGAAAGAAATTGTGTTTGTCAAAATTGACATGAATTCCAGCATCCTCACATCCAGTTGCAAGGATCACTAAGAATAGGTTGATGTCAATAGGGATTTCAAAAACATAGGAAGTGATGCAATTTCTTTCAACATCAAGATCAACATGTTTCCAAAATTCTTTGACCAGGTTTACATATATAGGCTTTTCTAGCATCATGGAGTACCTAGTCCATTGTTGAGTATACAAAATATCTGCTATACTACATGCAGTGTCTCTTGAGAGTGAAGGAGTACTGAATGAGAATCGTTTCTCAGGAATAAGTTCAAGAAGATTTGGATTACCGAGAAAGGTTAGTGGAGGCATGATAGTGGATGGACAAAGAGGCTTAGAGTTTTAAGGTTTTGAGTATAGGAGTATGAAAGGAAGACGTGACTTTATGGAGTAAGTGTGTAGATTGAATTATGCCTAGTCTAGGGAAGATATAGGACAGTTCAAAAGATTTTAGTAAGATCTTATTAAGTTGTCAGAGATATGTTGTGGTTTCAATAGATTCACAATTATTATTGTATTCTTTTGCGTGTAATTTTTGTTAAAGGGTTTTCTTGTATTTAACAATTTCTTTCATCTTTGCTTAACAGATTTTCTATTGGCTGAATATTTCCCTAAAGAAACATGTAAGGATTCCTAAATAATTACCTAGTAAAACACGCTATGATAAATTTGAAAGAATTCTAATTAAGGCATCTCATGAGTTTAACAGATTATTAGTGAAGAGAAAAGTGTACCTTAGATTTTTCAGACTTAACTGAGTGCTTTTTGTCTTAACTTTGGTCTTCATTCTGATGAATTTTGAAATCTTCGTATTTTTACGTGAGTGCATTCTTCTGATCTTTTGATCAACTTATTTCAGGCTTGGCTTGCTTCTGAGAGAGAGTTGAAGGTTCTGAGATTCTTCAATATATGCCTTAGGGATGCTTAACCTCTTTGAAGAAAATCTTTTAGCTAAAACTTTTCATGAAATTATTCCTTTCAGACTCCTGAAGCTTTGAGCATCTTTCTGATTCTGCCTATTTTCAAGTAAGCTGCAGATGTTTCTTGGGTTCTTCAAGATAACCTTGTCTTCTGATTTCTGAAGAGAATATTTTCTTGGAAAGTGATCCTAGTTGGATTATAGCTTTCTCTCTCTTTTCCTGTTCAACCTTGTCCTTTAGTTCTCTAGGTTACAATAACCGAGATTAGGACTTAGCATGATCAGAGTGGCCATTTTATTTGAACTTAGCCACTTACATGCAATCCTTTTTGATAAGGCGGCACTCATATGCGTGGGAGCATTACTGAGTGAACAGTAGATTTCATTTGATGACCCCATTCATAAATAACAGATTACATCTGAATGTTTCTCACTTCTCATTTTCTTGATCCATAGAACCTGTTTAGTTCCGATACAGTTCCTAAGATATGGATTTGAGTCTTAAACGACAAACTTTAAGAATTGGTTGAGTTCTCCTTTCAAAGCCCGAATTCAGTTTGCGTTTGTGAGAGTTTCTTTTCTTTGTAAGATGATTGATTTCATCAGTTCAGTGAGAACCTTTGAGAGGTTATACGAGGAGGAATTATCATATCAGCATCTGACTTGTTCCTCAAGGTTGTTTCAGAACTTGTTCAGAACCAAAACATCATCATGCCCCATGTGTACATCACTAGACAAGATTTGGATGAACCTCTTGTTCTCACAATGATGATCAACTTATTTGGGGTCTTTCACACATATCTTTAAGTTAACTAATTTCTTCAAACGAACATTATTAACGTCATCTTTTAAGACATCAGTTGGAGAACCTAGATACTTGAAATGATAGCATCTAATTTCATAGCACAAGTGGTTCTGAGAACACTTGATCTTGTTGAAAATCAGATTATCAACATTTGATCTTTACTAGGATGATTTCAGGTTGTTGGAGCTTGATCACTGAGCCAGTTAAGATCTTAAGAGTTCGTTCGGAATCAAGTAATTACTGAATCTTCGGGATTCAATTCTCCATTGAATCTTTTGATCATTCCAGATTCTGACATTGAATCATTTCTAATAATTTGAATTTTTCAGATTCTGAGTTTAACAAATTACATTCTGAAATTCAAAGTCTTAGAACCTCAATTTTTCTTCTTTACATGAACAGATCCAGAATGAATTTTAAACGAGAAAGTCAAGGGTGGACCTAATCCGTTGTTGGATGCAGAATAGGGCAAGCAAGCAAAAATATTTATTTTCGGAAAGAATTCCCTCCGGGATTTATGTCGTGTCCACAGAGATCGGTTCGAGGGAAAGAATGTCGTTCGACAATCTCTCACGTTTATGAGTTTGGATTAAAATGGTTTACAAGTAAAAATAAACAGAAAAGTAAAGATGAACATAAAAAGAGTACATTCTTTGAAGAGAAGAAACCTATCAAGCATGAATATACACTACTCAGAACAAACGTAAACCTATCAATCGGTCGCATTCAACATACAATACTCATCAAAATCATCACGTATCGCTCACAACAAAGGGTATGTCTAACGCACAGTTGAGAGAGCAACCGTATTACTCTCGTCGACGCTCTCGCGCACGACGCCTCGAAACACGGAAGACATTAAGTTCCGACACCATAAAGATTATTATCTAAATCTATCTCTAGATTCTTGACAATAGATATCCATCCTTAATCAAGATTCATGATGTTTATCTCTAACACAACACAAATCCAAACATAAATGCAAAAAGATCAAGGAAGACATCGATAATGATATGTAAAGCATCTATATTATACAACCATGATCAATACATGTACATAGGTTTAGAGTAACAATACAAACATAACCACAAAATAGAGAAATACATAGAGAAGAAATGGAGAAAAACTAAACATTTCTTGAGTTGTCGGCTCCGATTGATGAAGGATTCGACTCCGGATCATCCTAATGCATGCCCCAATGTGTTTTCTAGCCTAATTCTGGTAAAAAAATGCTATTGGATGGATTTGGAACTAAAAATATCAAACCCATTACGAAAAAATGATGAAAAATGTCTTAAATGGGCAAATCTGACTTTCCAGGTTCGCCTAGCGAGCCCCCGTTCGCTAGACGAATGTAAACTGCCTTAAAGTTGAGTTTTTTCACGATTCTGGAACTTTTTGTTCGCCCCGGTTCGCCTAGCGAACAAGCTAGCGAGTGCTCGCTACGGGGGTTCGCCCAGCGAACATGACAGAAAACCAGAATTTGTTTTGATCATAACTCTTGAACCGTAACTCCGATTGACGCACGGTTTGAAGCGTTGGAAAGCTTATTCAATGCTCTTTGTGAATATGGAAAATCCCATTGCTGGAACACCTAAAAAAATAAATGAAAATCGATTAAACTCAATGATATTTACACGGTAACGCACTATACACCGAAAACGTAAAGTAAACGTATTTACACACAAAGTGGGGTTTATTCAACCAATTTTAACACAAAGTAATGTTAAGTGCAACAAAACTTATATACAAAAATAGATACATTTTGCACTTATCAAACTCTCCCTAACTTACATAATTGTTTGTCCACAAACAAGAATCAAACAAACTTGAAAATGCGCAAGAAATATCCAAAGAATGACGAATCAACAGGTTTTGAAAAACGGAAACGAATGAATGGTTCAAATAAAAATGGTACACCCAAAAAGTAAATACTTACCACTAAACTGCAACGATAACATAGTCACGAAATAAAAGCAAAGTACAAAAGTCATGCGAAAAATTCTAAAACAACACAAGTTCAAATGTGAATCACACCTAGCAAAAACAATCATCGGTAGATGAAAAACACAAAATGAGGTTCTTTCACTCACACAACAATCTTGCAAACAAAAGACTAAATTATGCATACATCCACAAATTCACACTGAAAATACTAAGGCAAGAATCACAAGGGCTTTTCAAGGTTGTAGCGTGGTCGGGTAAACAAACAAGGGGCAATTTCTAAAGGTAATTGAAACAAAAACTTGCCTAAACCTGAGGGAGTGAAAACTCACAAAGATTCACACACAAAATTTCAACCAACTTCTTCCAAAATCCCAAGTGCTACACAACACACAATACTTATTTAGTACAATTATTGAAACTCTTTTTGTTTCTTTTTTCAAGGATTTTCTTTTTCTTTTTTTTTTCTTTCTTTTTCTCTTTCACAAATTTTTCTCTTTTTTCTTTTCTTTTTCAATCCGCATAGAATCCAACCAATGAGTACACAATCATTCTCTCCCCAACTTGAATTCAACCGCACCATCATCATGTGAATACTCCCTACTTTCTAAGGCAAGGAAAAAATCCACACAACAACACAAAGTTGAGGTGCAAGAAAAAACAAAATCCATTAAAAAATAAGTGAACTAAATACTCATAGACAGGCATTAAGTTCAAATAGAAACATGGATCAAAAAGCTCAAAGGGGTTACGAATTCTCACACACTCACAAGGTGAATTGACTATTTGGTTAATGTAGTTGTGCTCAAAATGAAACAATTGCCTTGATCCTTTTCATGCATTCATATAATCAACACAAATAAAAGATTCAACATAATAAAATCCAGTTATAACAAGAATGTTGGTTCTCCGCGCATATATGAACAATGGAAAGCCACCTCACAAAAAGGTTGGGAACTAAAGTGATTCACAATAGAACAAGTATACAAAAGAATGGATGGCATAGAAGTTTGTAAAATGCCTAAGTATCATGAATATGCTAAAGTATAGAAAGCGATAAATACATACCTCAGACGTGTACAAAACTTAACAAAATCATTACCAAACATCCGCAAGTAGAAACGAACCAACTTGGAAAATCACAAAAGCATCCTCAAGTAAGTCAATCAAAATTTGTGAGCAAACAACAACCAAAAACATTCGAAAAGAAAAACTATAAAACATGCTTGTTTTACGTCGTAAGCTCGACGCCTTTACGGTGCTTAATTAGAAACTTCCTTCATTCATGCCATGGCGATGTCTCACCGCGCAACCAAAAGCAAGCATCCTAACCAAACACTTGAACAAACGTAAAAAATGTACAAGTATCATAATAAACAAGTGAAAATATACAAAATGTACGATATTTACAAAACTCAAAAACAAATAAACTATCGCAATGCGATTCAATATCAAAACCAATCCCCGACAACGACGCCATTTTGTTGGATGCAGAATAGGGCAAGCAAGCAAAAATATTTATTTTCGGAAAGAATTCCCTCCGGGATTTATGTCGTGTCCACAGAGATCGGTTTGAGGGAAAGAATGTCGTTCGACAATCTCTCACGTTTATGAGTTTGGATTAAAATGGTTTACAAGTAAAAACAAACAGAAAAGTAAAGATGAACATAAAAAGAGTACATTCTTTGAAGAGAAGAAACCTATCAAGCATGAATATACACTACTCAGAACAAACGTAAACCTATCAATCGGTCGCATTCAACATACAATACTCATCAAAATCATCACGTATCGCTCACAACAAAGGGTATATCTAACGCACAGTTGAGAGAGCAACCGTATTACTCTCGTTGACGCTCTCGCGCACGACGCCTCGAAACACGGAAGACATTAAGTTCCGACACCATAAAGATAATTATCTAAATCTATCTCTAGATTCTAGACAATAGATATCAATCCTTAATCAAGATTCATGATGTTTATCTCTAACACAACACAAATCCAAACATAAATGCAAAAAGATCAAGGAAGACATCGATAATGATATGTAAAGCATCTATATTATACAACCATGATCAATACATGTACATAGGTTTAGAGTAACAATACAAACATAACCACAAAATAGAGAAATACATAGAGAAGAAATGGAGAAAAACTAAACATTTCTTGAGTTGTCGGCTCCGATTGATGAAGGATTCGACTCCGGATCATCCTAATGCATGCTCCAATGTGTTTTCTAGCCTAATTCTGGTAAAAAAATGCTATTGGATGGATTTGGAACTAAAAATATCAAACCCATTACTAAAAAATGATGAAAAATGGCTTAAATGGGCAAATCTGACTTTCCAGGTTCGCCTAGCGAGCCCCCGTTCGCTAAGCGAATGTAAACCGCCTTAAAGTTGAGTTTTTTCACGATTCTGGAACTTTTTGTTCGCCCCGGTTCGCCTAGCGAACAAGCTAGCGAGTGCTCGCTACGAGGGTTCGCCCAGCGAACATGACAGAAAACCAGAATTTGTTTTGATCATAACTCTTGAACCGTAACTCCGATTGACGCACGGTTTGAAGCGTTGGAAAGCTTATTCAATGCTCTTTGTGAATATGGAAAAATCCCATTGCTGGAACACCTACAAAAATAAATGAAAATCGATTAAACTCAATGATATTTACACGGTAACGCACTATACACCGAAAACGTAAAGTAAACGTATTTACACACAAAGTGGGGTTTATTCAACCAATTTTAACACAAAGTAATGATAAGTGCAACAAAACTTATATACAAAAATAGATACATTTTGCACTTATCATCCGTTTCTTGAAAACATCTCAAAAACTCATAAAGAATTAATTTTGCTGATGCGAAGTTACCATGTGTGACTAAAGTCGCGAGAAGCAAGAACGCTTGTTTATCTAGTCATGATCAGTCAGATCCAAGGATGCCAAGATTGCTGTTGCAATGCTCTTGTGGATGCTCTCTGAAAGTGATTAAGATTCTGAAGATAGCGAAGCTTCTGAAGAAGTACACTCAGAAAGAACCGAAGTTCTGAAGACTCCTATGACTTGAAGTTCTGATGGCTGAAGGCGCTGAAGACCAAGTGCAGAAAGAATCTGAAGACTGACGAGTTCTAAAGATCAAGGTTTCAAACAAGAAGTTCTGAAGATTCTGAAGACAGGCTCTGAAGATTCGGAAGACTTAAAGCAGAAAAAGGATAATGTTCTTAAAGACCAAGTGCTGAAGTTCTGAAGACTGATTCCTAATGGACTTCTTCAATCAGCGGAAGACTTAAAGCATCAGATATTCTGCTATAAAGACTCCACTCATGCTTCATCAAATTAACATCAGAAGCCACTGAGGTTTCGAAGTCTAAATATTACCGTTGTGAGTTAAATGTACACACTGCCCAAGAAAAGATGTCTGGTCACTTCCTCCTCTGCAAAAAGAAGATGTGTCAGTACAACTCATTATATCACAACGTCTCCTTTCCAAACAGCCAACAGTATTCTCTAACGGCTATATTTCTAATGGCTATTTAATGGAAAAAGTTTTTTCTTCTGATGTGTCGATCACTTGTAGAATTACGATCTGAATGTTCATCTACAAAATTGACCAAGTCATTGTGTGAAGATAGCAACAACGATGAGTTCTCGTTGTAACACTTAGAATATTCAAAGCTGTCATTATTTCACTCATGGCAATTGTTGTTGAATCTCCAAAGAACAAATCAACACAAGAACAACAATCAAACAAAAGTTGTTGATGAAGAAGACAACATTGAAGATCAGTCAAGTCATCAACCTACCTTCTCGTCAAAGCTACATTGAAGATCTGAAGCAAGGAGTTGCTGCTCAAAGCTTGCTCAACCAGAAGACGAAGAAGAAGAAGATCTACAAGATGTCTACAATAATAATATCAAATACATCTTTGTAGTTTCTTAGGAAAGCAAGGAGCTTGGCTCTGATACCACGCAAAGGATCAAGCGCTTACCACTAGGCCAAAAGCAACTGTTGATAGTCAGGGCACAACTATATTTCCTTATAGTGAACCCCAAGGGGCCTACTTAGTAGGACGCTCATGGGTGGGATGTTAAGCCCATCGAATCCCTTAGGAAGATGCTGAATTAAATAATCCAAACATAAGTCCCACTGTGTTTTCCGAAACCGCGGCGCGATCGTCGCCTTTTAAAAAAAATCATCTGGGCCTCCCTTTTGTTATAAATCCCATTTTTCTTCTTTTCAAACAATTTTTGGGCCTCTAATAGAGTGTAAGACCCAACCCCCTTTGTACATAAATAATTTGGGCCTCAGTCAATGTATAAGTCCCGATACAATTTTCAAAATAACAGTGCAATCAGTGTTTTTCATCTGGGCCTTTCCTTGATTCATAAGTCCCATCTCTTGGGCGAAAATAAACTTTGGGCCTCTAATAGAGTGTAACCTTTCTTGAACTTTTCTTAGGCTTGGACCCACAAGCTTCCTAAAAGCATCCCCAGCCTCCTCTTGGGCTTTGTACAAGGACCCTCAGGCTTCTTAGAAGTTCTCAGCCTCCTCTTGGGCTTAGTACAAGGACCCAAAGGCCTCCTACAGGTATAGGACAGAAATTAGTCATCTTTGCTAGTTCAAATCCTTAGGAGAGTCAGAATTCCAGAATATCAGATCATTCTAGGGTTGATCTTCATCCCTTAAATCCTCAGCCTCCTCTTGGGCTTCATACAAGTAGACTTGGACAGTCTTAGCCTCCTCTTCGGCATCATAAAAATATCATCCTCTATCTAAGAGTTAACCTCTTCATACCAGTAGACTTGGAAAGTCTCATATCCTCTTGGATTTCAAAGAAACCCTCAAGTTTCCTAAACACACAGGAAAAAACCCTGATCATTTCATCAATCTCCAGCAGAGTTAAAATCTCCACAGGTTTTCATACTCAATTTTAAACCTTTACCATCCATAAAACCCTAACAGAATCAGAACCTCAGGGCATCTGATATTTCAATTCTTCTTCAAATTCCCAGCAAGAGTTGATTCCCCAATACATACTGGACTTGCCTATGGATTTCAACAATCCTCAGCAGAAGCTAGCCTCCTCTTAGGCTTCATATAAGAATTTCCCCAACCAGCCTCCTCATAGTCTTTGTATAATGATTTTCCTCGATAGAGTTAGCCTTAATCTTGGGCTTTGTACAAGACAGACAAAGCCTCTCCAGCTGAGTAATCTTTTTAGCCTCAATCTTGGGCTTTGTACAAGACAGATAAAACCTCTCCCCAGTGGAGTCAATTTCTTTTAGCCTCAATCTTGGCTTTTGTACAAGACAGACAAAATATTCCCCGGAAGAGTCAATATTTTTTTTCAGGCTCAATCTTGGGCTTTGTACAAGACGGACAAAACTCCCCTAGTAGAGTCAACCTTTTAGCTTCAACCTTGGGCTTTGATCAAGGCACACACAAAAATCATCATCCCCTCAGAGGAAATCAAGAGTTCTCTCTGTAGGAAGGCATTTCTCTGTACATCACACATCAAAACAGACAATCAAAAAACCCTTATTCTAGATAACTGTTGTAAGTGGCACACTTGTTGATCCAAAAATCCAAGTTGTGGTCCCTCTTTTATCCTGGTTAAAACTTCCTCTAATTGCTGTAAGTGGAAAGCCTCTAGATTATTTACATCCAAGCCAATGTCCCTCTCTTAGCATGGAAGACTCCTAAGGAAAAATGACATTGCTCTACACTGAGTTAACGTTTCTTCCTTCAGGACATCTCCCTTATAAAGGAAATTATGGCATTGTTGGATTCTTATATCCAAGTTAAAGTAATTCCCCTTTATAATCAGTTACCCAACACCTTGTGATGAATAGGTGAGATATCTCCCTTTAGAGATGACAAATTCTCTCTCAGTCACCCCTTTTAGCTTAAATCTTGGGCTTTAAACAAGACACAAATAACCTTTAGTTTTAAATCTTGGGCTTTGAACAAGACATCAAATATCTTTCCTTCCATAAGAAATAGGAGGAACTACGATTGCTCTGATTTCCTGATTATCTTTACGGGAATACGTAGGCAAAAGATTCCGAAATCTTAGCGAGCACACAAATAAAAAACTTTAGGTCCAATACCTTACCAAAAACAACGAATAGCCAAAAACAACAAAAACACTCTCTCAACATTCCCAATAGAAAAACATTCTCAACCCATAAGAGATAAACACCAGAAAGTATTTAAACACGCCAAAGAAAGTCTATGGATAACCATATATACACCGGGTAATTGACAACTTCCCTTTGTATAACCTGACCCCGAACCCCCCAATCTCTTAGCATTTGTTAAAAAAACATTTCCTTGCAAGGTTAGTTTTAGATAGCTTCCCTTTCCTTTCCAGCTTCATAGGATAAATAAGAAATCATTGCGGTAAGGTGGTCACGTCACCGACAAAAATCGCACGCTACAGAAAAATGGCGACTCTGCTGGGGAGTCTTTAGGATTAGAGTTCCTAAGAGGTCTAGGTTTTGTTTAGCATTTTCTATATTTTCTACTATATAATATATATCATTTACTATTATACTACTTGATACCCGTGTTTAATTTTCTATCAACTGGGAATGCGATTAATACACATGTGGAAAGTTTGAGAGAACATTAAGATAAGTGGTGGCATATCCACGAAACGCTTATAGGGAGTGAATCCCGACCAAGCTAACTTGGCAGTCCACCGAATCAGTCGAGGTACTCGTGCGGAAATATCGATGTTGAACGACCGATTGTCGTGAAAGCATTGTTTATCCCCGTGCGGTACCCATGACTCTGAGGATTTAGTAGACATTAACCATATGGTCGTTTGGTGGTGCGGTAACCATCGGAAATAGTTGATACGCGATACTACACTTAAATGAGATTCATCCTAGGATATTACAGCTCGCTCGAGTGAATCAGCTTGCTGTTGGTATCCCTAGGAGGGGCCAATGACTTTGGGAACCTTTTAGAACCCGTTCTACAGGTACAAAAATTGACCAAAATAGTACAACCTTTGGGGATGGATAGAGCCATGACTCCATGCTCGTGACGTTGAACCCTTGAACCCATGTTTTCAAATGTTTTTGTGTGCTGTATTCATGCATTCATTAAAAAACTCTTTTCAAACAAGAATATTTTTTTCAAAAGAACTAAACAATAATTGTAAATATCAGAGGTTGCGTTATGGATTTCGGTAGAAGAAAAACACTCAAGTACACCTTCAAGGCTCCGAAACTAGAAGACTTTAGGAAATTGGGAAGGATGATTACCAATCCCGAGACTTTTAGAGCTAAGCACGGCGGGCTGTTATCTCTGTTAAGGGTCAACGTGGTTGAAGGGATCCTGTCTACGCTGATTCAGTTATACGATTCGGTCTACCACTGCTTCACTTTTCCAGATTACCAACTTGCACCAACACTGGAAGAGTACTCCCACCTGATTGATTGCACCAACACTGGAAGAAATTTCCAAAGAACCAGGCCATTGCAAGAGTAATCTCTTTGGATGAATCAGAAGTTAGGATTCACCTGACCACTAAAGGAGGAATCCAGGGTTTACCAGCTAAATTCCTGATGGAGAAAGCTCTGTACTTTGTTAGTATAGGAAATATAACTGCCTTCGAAGACGTCTTTGTTCTACTCATATATGGATTATTCCTCTTTCCCAACATCGACATCTTCGTCGAAACCAATGTTGTTAAGATATTCTTAATAGGAAACCCCGTACCAACCTTGCTCGCAGATGCTTATCATTCTGTACACCCTTACTCTACAAATGGTTCATTTCCCATTTGCCTAAGTCTGCTACTTTTTAGGATCACAAGAGTACTCTACGTTGGTCATAAAGAATTATGTCTCTTACTAATTCTGACATAGACTGGTACAATCAGATTTACGAAGGGATAGAGATCATCGACAGATGTGGAAATTTCCCTAATGTACCCCTCATTGGAACTAGAGGAGGAATCAAATATCATCCGATTTTAGCTCGCCGTCAACTCGGATACCCGATGAAGAAAATCCCACATAACGTTCATCTAGAAGGTCTTTTCTTCAAGGAAGGAGAAAATGACAGGGCACTAAAGAAGGAAATAGTGCATGCTTGGAAACATATTCAGAGGAAAGGCAGAGATTCTATGGGAATACCAAATTGTACCTCCATGGAGCCTTATCTCCATTGGGTGCAAACTAGGGCCCTCAAACTGAGGATGCCTTACCCTCGTCAAGAAGTTTTTCCCTTATAGGAATCTGTCCTTTATTTCATGTCTGATACGGAAAAACTCTAGGTAGCTCTCAACAAAGTTCAACATGAGTAAAGCTCTTGGAAAAACAAATACCAAATCCTTAATTTGGAATGTACCAAGATTCAGGAACTGTTAAAAGAGAAGGATGCTCTGATTGAGATATTAGAGCAACATGCTATAGAGAGTCAGGAAGACCGAAGAAATTTGCTCGCTCCTTTCACTTGGCAAAGGACTGACGACCCAACAGCGGCTGAGGAGGCCCGATCAAAGAAAAGGAAAATACAGGAACCACCATCTGAGCTCTTTTCAGAGAGGACTCAGGATCCATGAGCTTAAACGTTTCCTTACAGCACTTTGTAAAATACTGTACTTTTCATTGTAAAATACTGCAATCTTTCGAATTCAATAAAAGGGGTCTCCACCCCCACTGTGTGATATTTGAAATCTATTTGTTGAAGTTTCTTTTTGAATAAAATAAAAACTAAAAAAATATGTCATTTCATATCATTCATCATTCTCGAATAACACATTTTTCTTATCCTTGAGTCTCACGTATGTGTCACAATTCTAGAGTCAAAATGTCTCACTCATACAATACTCGGGCCAATCGACAAAAGAAAATGGACGATCTCGAGGAAGAGAACAGAGAGCTGAGAGAAGAAATCGACGCTCTAAAGGAAAGTTTGGAAAAACTTCACAGCAACCTGCAAACCTTGGCAGCAGCTCAGGAGCAACAACATCAGAAGACTGTGATATCAGAGATTACATCTACACCCATATTGAAAACACATGAGAATCATCCTCGGTACAACATGCCTAATGGTCGCCCCTGGGGCATGCCTTTCAACTTTATACCTGAAGGATATATCCCACCTGTCACTGAAGACCCGAAGCCGTAGCAGGAACCGCTGGACCTGAAGGTTACAAACTTTGGGAAAGTGAAGATGCAAGGGTTACAACAGCAATTCCTGAAGGTTACAAACTTCAGGGCACTGAATCGCCAAGGGTCACCGCTGTAATGTCTATACCACAATTAGTGGTACACACTGTCTCGGAAGGACATATTCTACAAACAATTTCTGGTGGAAATGAAGACATGTACGAAAGGATGAATGAGTTTAGGAACAATTCTTGGAAAGGCAGAAGGAACTGCATGCCATTCGCGGTCAAGACTTATTCGAGAAAAACGCCGTTGACCTCTGTTTGGTCCCTAATGTAAAGATCTCGCGTAAATTCAAGGTGCATGACTTTGAAAAATACAAAGGCAATTCTTGCCCTCGAAGTCATTTGGTGATGTACGCTCGAAAAATGTCTACTCAGATAGAAAATCAACAGCTACTGATCCATTACTTCAAAGACAGTTTAACCGGTGTCGCAGTCAAATGGTATATAGGTTTAAAACGCACCAAGATCAGTAATTTCAGAGATCTCGGGGCAGTCTTCGTTCATGAGTATAAATACAATTTGGACATGGCACCAGATAGGGACCAACTCAGAGCAATGTCACAAAAGGACAAAGAAACTTTTAAAGAGTATGCTCAGATATGGCATGAAATTGCCGCTCTGATCTGTCCCCCTCTTGAGGAAAAGGAGATGACCAAGATTTTCCTAAAAACCTGAAGCTCGTTCTATTACGACCGAATGGTCGCCAGTGTGCCCAGTAACTTCACTGAAATGGTGAACATGGGAGTACGCCTTGAAGAAGAAGTCTGAGACGGACGATTGGTCAAAGATGCAGATTCATCTAGCAGTACTAAGAGATACGGTAGTGCTTTCCAAAAGAAGAAAGAGCAAGATATCAGTAATATCTCTTTGGGAAAGCAAAGGCGATGGTATCAACCGGTAGCAGCGGTAACTCCCGCTATTAACCCAGCGCCAGCTCCGACTTATCAACCTCAGGTTGCTTAGAGCCAACCAAGTCACCAATAGTATCAGCAAAGGCCGCAACTGCCTTTTCAACAGACTCACCCGTAGTACAATAACAACAATCGTATTACACGACCATCAGGGTTTGACCCTATACCGATGTTGTACGCACAACTATTTCCACTTCTACTGGCCAAGGGGCATGTTCAAACCAGGACTCCTCTTACAACACCAGAAAATCCACCTTTTTGGTTCAAAGAGGATCAAACTTGCCCTTACCATCAAGGAGGAACGGGACATAACATTGAGAATTGTCTCAGCTTCAAGTCTGATGTACAAAAACTTGTCAGGAACAGGGTTTTATCTTTAAAAGATACTAACCCGAATGTTTAGACGAACCCATTACCGCAACATGAGAAGACTACAATGAATTTGATAGAAGGAGAACTTGTCAACAGTTATCAAATTCACAATGTACTCCTATTAGGAACCAATCTGGTGAAAATGCATTGCAGACAGAGCGGGTACGGTCATGTGCCATCTGACAACTATCATCAGTGTGATATCTACTCCAAAGACAATCAAGGGTGTTCCATAGTACAAGCAGCTCTGCAAGAATGAATGGATATGGGCTGGATTCAGGATCACCGAATTCATGAAGTAAACATGGCCCATGCACATCCCAATATTGTACAGAACCACGACATCCGTATGATGAACGTCAACTTAGTGGCGATGCATTCGAGACAAAGTCAGTATTATAATCTGCCACGACATAATTACATCACTTGTTCAATCTTCTCAACAGACAATCAGGGATACTCTTTTATACAAGAGGCCCTCCAACGTCAAATGGATCTCAGATGGATCCAAGACTACTGCGAAAGAAATGACCATCAAGTCAATATGGTTCAGATCTTTGACATACTCTTGATGAATACCAGTTTAGTGGAATTGCATGCTAAACAGGTCAGGCTTGGTTTTCTGGCTTCACATGATTATCTAGACTATAAAGAATGCTGCGAAGATAACCAAGGGTGTGCGCTTGTGCAAAGAATCCTTCAACATCTGTTGGACCACTGGTGGCTTCTGATCTACTTGGATGAAGTCACACAATGGATTAGCATGACTGATGGGAATCCCGATAGACATCAAAGTCGTGATATTCGCTCAACAGAAACAGATCTAGTAAAGATGCATTGTATACAAAGCGGATATGGTCGGGTACCACCACACAATTATGAGCGCTGTAGAGTATGCTCAAAAAATAACCAAGGATTTTATCTCATACTAGCAGCCCTCAAAAATCAGTTAGACCGGAAAGAGATTCGACCATGTTCAAGTTCTGGGTCGATCAACATGATACAAGATTACCTCCCTGGTCAAAACAAAAACATTGTCATAATCTCCAACCACAGAATAACCAAGGACGTTTGTGCCATAATTCCTCTGCTCAACGAGTCAAAAGTCTCTCTTGATAGTAGAAGAATTCTCAACCTCGAACCAATTGAGGTTGCCTTCGATGGTCAGAAAAATCAAAAAACCCTTGTGGTTATCTACTTGCCATGTCCAATACCGTACAAGTCATATAAGGCTATCCCTTACAAGTATGGTGCAACGACCATCGAAAATGAAAAAAAAAACTCCATTACCCTCTGTCATGAACATTGTCGACATCAGTCGAGTTACCTAGAGCGGTCGGATCTTCGACAGAGGAGTTGGAAAACCTACCAAAGAAAAGGTACCTCAAACGGAAGTTCCTAATCAACAAGTTGGTCAATCCAGTAATCCAGAACCTGTAAAGAACAACGATGAGATGCTAAAGCTCATCCAGAAAAGCGAATACAACATTGTGGATCAATTGTTGCAAACTCCGTCTCGGATCTCTATATTATCTCTCCTACTTATTTCAGAAGCTCACAAAGAAGCTCTACAGAAGGTTTTGGAATAAGCCTTTGTGTAACAAGATGTGACGGTAAGGAAATTTGACAGCATCATATCCAACATCACTTCCTGCAACAACTTAGGATTCAGTGATGAATAACTGTCGGAAGAAGGTAGGAATCATAATATGGCGCTCAACATTACAGTCAACTTCCAGGACGATGCTTTAGCCAGCGTACTGGTGGACACAAGGTCATCTTTGAATGTTATGCCGAACTCAACTCTAATACGACTAACATTTCAAGGAGCCCCGATGAGAGGCAGTGAGATCATCATGGATCTAGAAAAACAGTTATCGGTGAAGTCGATCTTCCCATAACCATCGGTCCTCACACTTTCCAAGTCACTTTCTAGGTCATGGACATCCGGGCAGCATACCGCTGTTTATTAGGAAGACCTTGGATACACGAAGCTGGGGCAGTCACTTCGACACTTCACCAGAAGCTGAAGTTTGTCAAGAATGACAAATTAGTCATAGTGTGTGGAGAGCAAGCCTTAATCGTGAGCAACTTATCATCATTCTCCTGTGTCGAACCAGAGGAGGTTGCTAGAACTCAACTCCAAGTACTTTCGGTGAGCAATAAGAATCAACAAGAAAGAGGGACATTGATTTCCTCATACAAGGATGCTCTAGAAGTGATCAAGGGTAATGACATAAAAGGATGGGGACAGATTGTAATTCCTACTGATAACAAGACAAGAAAAGGTCTTGGTTTCTCTCTGGCCTATACCCAGACTACTAAGAAGGACGAAAGTTTTCGTCCTATTCAGGATTTCTTCTCCAGCGGGGGTTTCCTCCACCCAGTGTCTCAAGAAGTACACACCATCAATGAGAGTGACTCCTCCGATACGGATGATGAGTGAAAATCTTACCTTAACCATGACGGTTATATGTCTCAGGAAGAAGTGCACATGCCATTCTGTTTTCCAAAACAGAGCTCGAGATATATACCAAGATTAGACGATGGGATGATCTATGGAGATTGTGATCCTGAGGGATGTCGAGCTCCACCCAATTCATTAGAGGAAGATAATCTAATGAATGACAACTTTGACTATGATTATTATGATCTCCTGGATAACTTGCCTATCTGGAAGCCATACACGGAAGACTTAGGGCAAAAAAGTCAGCTGGATAATGCCTATCAACTGAGTAATATTGAAAAGAATACCCATGTTCCCACAGAGTCATGGAATCATTACTCAGGACATTCCCAAAATGTCCGACACCATGGTGATGAATATGCAAAGATTGCAGGACAAAAATTCATTTATACATTTCCTGAGGTCAACGTTATTGAGGAAGATGACTCCTCTATTCCCCCAGAAACCTGGGATACCTTGGGACTGCCAAGCGGTAAGTACAACTTTCTAGTTAAATATACCGCTCCCGAAAGTTCTCGCGTCAGATACGAGGACATCCAGCCAACTGGATGAGGAGATCCACTTGAGAGTAAAAACACTATGGAAAATACGATAGAAGAGTTCATTTATGACAACTTTGCAAGGGAAGAAGACTCCAATGATCCTACTTCGCCATAAATCAATGCCATTTCTGAAGCCAAACCAAGAAGGAAAGTACCAGACTTTGTGATTCACGGAGGAGTTCGTCGCCACTGGGTTGCTGTCGATGTCCCGAAAGTCGTCCACAAGTATAAGTAATTGCCATCTTTGCTTTAACCTTTCACCTTGCCTAGGTGAAATGGATGTTTTATAGGGCTCACTTTTCTGTAAATGTCCCCCTTCGCTTTGCCCAAAGCGACAAAGTTTTGTTTTATAGGGTTGTATTTAAAGAATCGACAAATCATGAATAAATAATGTCATTCTGAATTCCCGCATTTATTGCTTCTTTCACTTTTCGCTTTTTCAAAAAATGGTAATCCTAAAAACAGCCCAAAAAAAAAACAAACATTTTTCAGAAAATACACTACACACACTCTTGCATTCTCTCCGTCTTTGCTAAAAAAATGAATCATCACTTCATGCAGATTGCTTGTTTTAAACCCCATTGAAACGTACGATCCAATGCCTTCTCCCAACTTTGAATTCCTGGTATTTAAAGCTGAAGAAGAAGAGAACGAAGAAATTCAAGAGGAGATCTCCCGACTACTCAGACAAGAGGAAATGTCCATTGAACCTCACAAAGAGCTGTAGGAAACGGTCAATTTAGGTTCAGGAGAAGAAAAACAAGAAGTTATGATTGGGGCACTGCTCAGTTTAACTGTCAGAGAAGGCTTGATAAAACTTCTCAAAGAATTTCCAGATGTATTTGCTTGGTCTTATCGGGACATGCCAGGGTTGGATACCAGCATCGTGGAACATCACTTGCCACTGAAAACAGAATGTCCTCTAGTAAAACAAAGACTGAGAAGGACTCATCCTGATATGGCCATCAAAATAAAGGAGGAAGTACATAAGCAAATCGACGCAGGTTTCCTCGCCACCTCAGAATATCCTCAATGGTTAGCCAACATAGTGCCAGTTCCGAAAAAGGAAGGAAAAGTCAGAATATGCATAGACTACAGGGATCTGAACAAAGCAAGTCTGAAGGATGACCCCTTGCCACACATTGACATGCTGGTAGACAGTACATCAAAGTTCAAAGTCTTCTCCTTTATGGATGGATTCCCGTGCTATATCCAAATCAAAATGGCGCCTGAAGATATGGAGAAAACTTCATTCATCACCCCATGGGGCACCTTTTGTTACAAGGTAATCGAGGTTGATCCAGACAAGGTCAAGGCCGTTCAAGAAATGCCTTCGCCGAAGACTGAAAAACAGGTCAGAGGATTTTTGGGACGTCTGAATTACATCTCAAGGTTCGTATCCTTTATGACCGCGACATGCACGCCGATCTTCAAACTGCTCAGAAAGAATCAAAGCTGTGTATGGACAGAAGATTGCCAAAATGCTTTCGACAGCATCAAAGAATTTCTACTAAATCCACCAATTCTGTCTCCTCTAGTGAAAGGAAGACCACTGATCATCTACTTAACAGTCTTGGAAGAATCCATGGGTTGTGTACATGGCCAACGAGACGAAACAAAAAGAAAAAAGTTAGCCATCTACTACTTAAACAAGAAGTTTACGGACAGTGAAGCTTGATACGCTATGCTCGAGAAAACTTGCTGCGTTCTGGCTTGGGCAGCCAAACGTCTTCGCCAGTACATTATTTGTCACACTACTTGGTTAATCTCGGAAATGGATCTGATCAAGTACGTCTTTAAAAAGCCTGCTCTCACGGGAAGGATTGCTCGTTGGCAAATGTTATTATCAGAATATGACATCGAGTACCATGCTCAGAAAGCCGTTAAAGGAAGTATTTTAGCCGATCATTTGGCTCATCAACCGATTGACGATCAGGAATCGGTCGGATTTGACTTCTCAGATGTTGTGGTGAGAATCGGATATCAAGCTATTAATTAACTTGAATCGCAAAACTTTGAAATTCACCACCGAGCTTTGATTTATCCAAAGGAAAGGGTAAAGATTGAAGAACCTTAATTGTGTTATGTGAAGACACAGCTAAGAGATCTAAGGTCCGGGGGTTGGTTATACCTAGGAAAAGTGTTAGCATCCTAGATATCTGTAGTACTCTACAGGAACCTCTCGTTTTTATTTGTGTTATGTTATGTTTGCTTGCTAAGGGTAATAGGCTAAGGTAACGACCTAAGGGTATATACGCTAAGTATGCTCGCCAAGACGTCGCATCTCGTGCCTACTGTAAGTTCTTGTAATTGGCTGTAATTTTTTTAAAACAATGTGTTGTCATGGTTGATGTTACAACATGAGCTTCTAACAGTATAGGTATGTTTTAACTAACATTTTGGTTTGCTGTTGAAGAATTAAAGTGCTGAAGAGTGATGTCACATGCGATGTCGTAACATCACTATACCAGAACATCAGACTTTAATGTGTGTAGGGCTGCACGTGGTTCTGGTGTGTTTGAGATTTTCTGCTAAAGAGAGTCAGAGAATGCAGGCAAAAATCAAGGGAGATATATATTCTGTTACAATCTGTTATGAAGATCAGATTGTTACGAATCTAAAGCATAAAGATATGGAGAAGATTCTGATCTAATAAATGAAGATTTATTTGAAGATATGATCAGATTTGTTACAGCTGATATGATATGATTGAAGGCCCAAATTCAGCTGGGATGATATTATAAATAGAGTGCTTGTAACCTAGAATGAGCACGGGTCCAAGATGTAGAACCTTAGGGCTTTGTCTAGTGAACCCATCGGGGTGTGAGATGGTCACTAAGGTTATCTCGAAGCCTGTAGGTAAGAGATGTATTGTTCTTGGAGGAAGCTGTTAAGCAACTCTAAGTATTGGTCTTAGTCATGAGGGTCATGTCTAGGTATTGTCATGGAAGTGTGTCTTCCAAAGTCTATGTAATAGAAAAGTTTAAGGAGTCAAGCTGTTGATGCAGTGACGGTGTAGTTGACTGCTAGACATCATCGAGATGATTGGAAGTGAGATGGAGTCTCTTACCTAGGGAGGACTTAGGTAGAAGGGTCATTGGGTAGTGATTGAATTAGGTAGATTGTCAACTGGTGTGTTGAGTCTGTAATTTGATACTACTAATAGTGGACTTCCTTCCTGGCTTGGTATGCCCCCAGATGTAGGTTGGTTGAACCGAACTGGGTGAACAATTGATTGTGTTCATTTACTGTTTCTATTATTGCCTTGTTCAGCATATTGCGATGTTGTGACATTGCACAAGACATCACACATCTGTACCAGAATTTCAATTGGTATCAAAGCAGGCATCCTGTCTGTTTCTGGATGAGATCTAGGGAAGATACTTTCTGGTTCGTGAGCAAGGAAGATAGTTGCTGAGTTATGGACTAGGTCAGTTCATACGGTTGGGTGTAGGATCCCTTGAAGTAAAGGATGGACTATTTATCAGAGCTGCCATTGTGAGAGTGTTGACCCTTGGTGACAAGCAAGGATTTTTGAGCAGCACCTGAAGGTTGTTGAGGAGCCGTTGTATGTTCCGCTGCAGGTAACCCTGGTTGGTTCTCGTATCTCTGGTGGTAAGATTCTAGGAAGGTATTCTCTTGGAAAGACATTAAGGGTTGGTCTCCTCAGTAGGTTGGTCTCTGACGTGGTAGTTGGTGCTAGGCAACTTCAACTGGTTGGTTTGAGAGATCGAAGATTCTTGAGGATTATCTCATACCTTTGTTTTGGGGAAAGAAGTGATCAGAAGGTGAATGGATTGTTTTTAAGGCTTGATGAAGAAAGAAGAGGGTGGAGCCCAAGGCAAAAGAGTATCAATGTCAAATCTTTCATGCGGGAGTGAAGATCTTGATAAGGTATCTCTTAAGCTGAGTTGTGGTGACCTATTCAGGAGGGTCTTTCTGGTTATGTTATCAGTTTCATAAAGAAAGAAGCTAAGCTTGATATGTCAATCCTAATGTCTCGACATCGCGCTACACATCAGCAGTTTAAAGGTAAATGCTGAGTCAAAGACCTGTTAGACTGTAGCTGTTTTGAAGGATCACTGCAGCTGTGAAGTTGAACAATTTGTGAGATGCTGTTCATATAAAAGGTAGTAAGCTTGAGCTAAACTGTTTGAGGACAATATTATAGGGAAAGTGCATCCTAGAGTTTGTGTTCAATAGCAGTATAAATCAGCCTGGGGTCAATGAACTCTTCCAGCTTTGAGGCTTAAAGGATTGGAAGTAGCAGAGTGTCTATGGTATGGCTTTAGATGCAGAAGGATGGTAGTTATCACTCTTAAGTTGACAAAGGTCTGAACCTTGTGCTTATAAGAAGAAGCTTTTGGAAGAGTGTGGTATGCAAGTTACTGCAGTTTTGTTGGTCTAATCTTGGAAGTTGATCAGATGTTGATATGTTCTCATGTGTCCCCTACATGAGATATGTGTGGATTAATATGGTCGGAGTCTCCAAATCCATTGTAGAAGTGTTTAATGTGATGAAGACTGATGTCAGAACTGATGTTGACACATCATTTCAGCCAAAGAAAGATAGTGATCAGTGATGTGGATTAGCAGAAGAGGGATCAGCTAGGGCCTCAAGTTTCAGACCAGATCAAATGTTGAGTTTTTGTCTGTCTTCAACTAATGACAACATACATTGACGGGAGACTATGTATATGTCTAAGGTACAAGTGCAGGACTGCAGAAGTATTGAGAATTTATTTTTCTCTATGTGGCTGGTTATTTCTCTTTGTGGTGTGAGAATGTATCATCTGGTGGGGTTGATTGGTGACTGTGTACTTGGAGCATCATCCAAATTATCTGGGATAAGTTTGAATTAGAAGAGGCAGAGTGTTGAGGAATGTTGACAAGCTGATGTGTTTAAGGCTAAAAGATATGAAGACATCATAGTCTTGTGGGTTTTAGCTTGGATCAGTTTATTTCTGATCTAAGTGGTTTGGAGCAGGGTGGTTGCTCTGGTTGTGAAGGTCTAGGATAAGTGGCAGTTATCTCTGGCTTTCTACTAAGGGAAGTGGCATTCTTTGGTATAGCTATGGGGTAGTCTTGGACTACTTATTTTCTGAAGATTCAGATGTCGTAGGTTTGAAGTCTTTGGAGTTTCTAAGCAGGATGGAGGTTGTCTACTCAAACTTGATTATTGAATCAAGCCTATGAGAGCATGGAAATCTATTTCTGCAAAGGGAGGAGGTTCTTCTGAGTGGCAGAAGGTTGAGCTGAATTCAACAGTTAGATGTTCTGACATCTTGCTCAACATCAGGAGTCTCAGCTGGTGATGTGGCACATCAGCTAATGATAGGATGATCTACAGGAATGATAGGGGGCTTTAAAAGGATCGTTCTCATGGCAGTTTGCAGGAGCTGCAGGAAGGAGAAGATGGTACATGACCATGGCTTAGGGAGTCTAAGGGGGTTTGCTTTTGAGCAAGTGGATCGTGTGACTTGAAGATCAAGATACCTTAGTGAGAGTTCTGACAAACGTGAAAAAGGTCAAAATGTGGCATTTGACTGGTTTCATATGAGGATTCGTGAATGAGGTGACCAAACTGTGGCATGTGGTTGATCTCAGAAGTGGATTCGAGGAATCAAAATAATCAGAGAGTGGCAGCTGGTTATTATTGAGGTTTGTCTTGGAACAAGTTACTCTTGGGCAGAAGGGTGATGGGTTGAAGACTCAAGGAGATTATTCTTCTTGAAGGTGGATGAGAGGTTACTCTCTAGTTCTTTGGATTACTTTGCTAGAGTAAGTCCAGTTGGTGGAGCATATCAAGAATCATGGTGATTATGTTTTGGTGTGTGGCAGGCGTTCTAACTTATGTTGGGACATTATTTTGGATATCCTTGGTGAAGGATGATTATGCTTTGGGTCACGAGCTTGGTGCCTACATTATGCCTAAGGAGCGTCTACATAGTCATACGGGAGAATGATGAAGTAGAAGGTCTGCCTTAGATGGAGTATGTAGAGAAGACTGAAGTAGATCGGGATTGATTGCTTGAGAGTCTAAAAAAGGTTATTCACTTATTGTTTCAGTGAAGAAACGCCTGTTAAGGAGATTTAGCCCTTTGGTCAAGTCCTGCTGGAGAGAAGTTGATCATCCTAGCATGTGAAGTGAACTAACCAAGAGGTTCAGCAGATATGTGAAGTAGTGGGCAAATGCATTGGGGTACTTGGCTATGGTTTCTACTGCAAAGGTGCACATAGTGTGAAGCTTGCAGGGTGTTCAAGCTTGTGGAGAGTTAGCCTAGGTGTGTAGGTGTGTGACCTTGTCTGATATGGTTCAGATGTTGAGAGGAAGTTATTGCTGATGTTTCTGAAGACTGCATGCTGATCAAGAAGACTGGATATAATGTCAGACAACATGTTATGACATGTTGGTGTGGACATGACAATTTTGACCTGATTGAACCAGTAGTGTACATCTACCTCATTGTGTGAGTATGGTGGTTGGATGTTTAAGAGGTTGTCTTTGGAATTGTGTGTACTTGGTTGTCCTATTGTGGCTACAAGGAGGGAGAGATAGCCAATGTGTGTTGACTAAGAAGGCTCTAGGATTGAGGGGGAGTGCGCATGTTTGTACAGCCGGTTCCTGCCTTTAGGAGGAGTTTAGCCTTGTGAAGTTTTGGATGTGATTGATATTGGTTGTGTCTTGGAATCTACTGTGAAGTCTTGGATTGGTTGTGCTGTGAACCAGCAGACAATGTCTGATAAGATGTCAGAACATGGGATAGGACTTGTTTCTCTTGGGCCAAACAAGGAATTATTCTGGACGGTGGTGTAAGGATAAGGTGCAACACGTGGATCCGACCCTGCATGGAACGGTATTGGCACAAATTATGGTATATATCAGTTAGGAAACAATAAATCTGGTCAAGACTGTTTTGGACGGATGACATTGAATTTGGATGGAGTTTTTAGTTCCTAAAATAGCGTTTCCTTGACCAAGAACTTTGAAATATTCAAAGCTCGTTATTTCCTAAGTAACTGATCCAAAATATATAGGGGTTATTCTTCTCTCCTTCAAACAGTGAGTGTTCTTGTTTCATAAGTCTTATGGCTTTTGTGTGCCTTTGGGTGAGTACTTCTTGGATCTGGTTTTGTGACGGCTTCCTTTGCAAATTTGTGGCTAAAAAGGGGGAGAAAAGTGAGAGATGGGCTAAATGGTTTGCGCAGATGTTTTGCCTGAAGTCTGCAGTCCCAGCTGTTGCAGAACGAGGTCTCAGCCATAGTTGGTGTTGAGTCTTTGTGACTTGTGTCCTGAGTTATGAACACAGTTGTGACTTGTGTTCTGAGTTACATGAGTTGGCAGATTGGCACGTCTTAAGTTTCATCTTATGCCATAGGTCGACTGGGGGCGTCTGATCAATTTAGGTATGCATAAGTCTCTCATGCCACCATTGGTCTTTGATGTCTAGACAAGCATTTCTTTTCTGGAGGAGTCTTCTACATCCTCTCCGGGTCTGAGTTGAAAGGAAAAAGAAATGTGTTGTATTAAGGGGGAGTATTGGATATCTTCTTCCTCATGTGCACCTCCTGATGTGCTGCCTGGAGCTGATGTCGTATGGTGATGTCCTAACATCAGTCAGAAGAGGATTCCCCATGAATGCAGTACATTGTTAGGATCAGATAACACCCAACAGTAGTGTAGGATTGTAATTACTGCTGTAATCTGAGTTGTAATATCTATGTATATGTTTTAGCCAAAATTAGCCAAATGGGGAGATTGTAAGTTCTTGTAATTGGCTGTAATTTTGTTAAAACAATGTGTTGTCATGGTTGATGTTACAACATGAGCTTCTAACAGTATAGGTATGTTTTAACTAACATTCTGGTTTGCTGTTGAAGAATTAAAGTGCTGAAGAGTGATGTCACATGCGATGTCGTAACATCACTATACCAGAACATCAGACTTTAATGTGTGTAGGGCTGTACGTGGTTCTGGTGTGTTTGAGATTTTCTGCTAAAGAGAGTCAGAGAATGCAGGCGAAAATCAAGGGAGATATATATTCTGTTACAATCTGTTATGAAGATTAGATTGTTACGAATCTAAAGCATAAAGATATGGAGAAGATTTTGATCTAATAAATGAAGATTTATTTGAAGATATGATCAGATTTGTTACAGCTGATATGATATGATTGAAGGCCCAAATTCAGCTGGGATGATATTATAAATAGAGTGCTTGTAACCTAGAATGAGCACGGGTCCAAGATGTAGAACCTTAGGGCTTTGTCTAGTGAACCACTCGGGGTGTGAGATGATCACTAAGGTTATCTCGAAGCCTGTAGGTAAGAGATGTATTGTTCTTGGAGGAAGCTGTTAAGCAACTCTAAGTATTGGTCTTAGTCATGAGGGTCATGTCTAGGTATTGTCATGGAAGTGTGTCTTCCAAAGTCTATGTAATAGAAAAGTTTAAGGAGTCAAGCTGTTGATGCAGTGACGGTGTAGTTGACTGCTAGACATCATCGAGATGATTGGAAGTGAGATGGAGTCTCTTACCTAGGGAGGACTTAGGTAGAAGGGTCATTGGGTAGTGATTGAATTAGGTAGATTGTCAACTGGTGTGTTGAGTCTGTAATTTGATACTACTAATAGTGGACTTCCTTCCTGGCTTGGTATGCCCCCAGATGTAGGTTGGTTGAACCAAACTGGGTGAACAATTGATTGTGTTCATTTACTGTTTCTATTATTGCCTTGTTTAGCAGATTGCGATGTTGTGACATTGCACAAGACATCACACATCTGTACCAGAATTTCACCTACGTATCCTAATAAGGATGGAATCAGAGCATTCGTAGTTCACCTAACTAGGGAAGAGGAAATCTTGATAATGATCAAGGTTCCAAAAGGGAATGAGTACTCTGTTGCACCTCGAAAAAATCGCTTAATTGAAGACACGACCCTTCACGCGAAAGGCGCGGAACACGGTTCGACAGAGTCGCCACCGAACTTTATTTATCCCAAAAGAGGGAAAGGAAAATATCGAGAAAACCTTTAAGGAGGGGTAAGAACATGGTCGTCGCAACCACATTCTGGGTTCGGGAGTCAGTTACGTAAGGGGAAGGTACGTGCACCCCCTCACGTCCGTTGTACTCAACGGGAACCTCTTGATTCGAATCGCGATACTCGTTAGCTAAGTTTGTTTATTTTCTTCTCTAAAATAAATTCGGAAAAGGTAAAGATAAAAGGAAAAGATGCTAAGGGAAAATGGGGTGGTTTAAGGATAGGGTGCTCGGCAAGATCATCGCGACCTCGGGCCTACGTATGCTCATTCGGACGAGAATGAGGAATCAGAGCAATCGTAGTTCGACTACGGGGTTTGACGGAAAAAAGATGGTAGTGTGGAGACGGGGAAAAAAGAAAAAGTGTGCTCGCCAAGATCGTCGCAATCTTGTGCCTACATATCTTTACTCGGACAAAAATAAAGAATCAGAGCAGTCGTAGTTCGGGGTACACCCACGAAACAAGGGAGTTAGTTTATTTTTAAAAGAGGCGCCAATTGCTCACACACGAGTAAGAGAACTCGCACCCAAACAATCGAAGAGAGATCAAAGACTTGAACCCTCATTTTTCACCTTGAAAAAGAATTACGATAGTTGTTAGTCGTTTTGAGGTTTGATTATGAAAGTCCGCTTGACTTGGGATCAAGGGTTTATTGTATGCGCTTGGTTATTTTGAAAAGGATTTGATTTTTTAAAAGAAGAGGCGTCAATTGCTCACACACGAGTAAGAGAACTCACACCCAAACAATCGAAGAGAGATCAAAGACTTGAACCCCCATTTTTCACCTTGAAAAAAGAATTACGATAGTTGTTAGTTGTTTTTGAAGTTTGATTATAAAAATCCGCTTGACGTTGGATCGAGAATTTGGTTGAAAATGGGTTTGTTTGAAAATGGCTCGACGACGAATCGAGAATTAGTTAGAAAATGGGTTGTCTATGCTAGTCCCTAGGGGTGCTCCTAGTAAACAAACCACAATCAAAGAAACAACGAATGCGTACATCAGAATGGGAGAGGAGTACATGTAAAGTACAGGGGATGACATGAAATAAAGGGTCTCATTGTAAGGTAGCCCAAGAGAAAGCCGGTGTGTGTGCAAGGTGTCCTAAACTAAGCCTTGAACCAAATCTCCAAGCGAAGTATAATAACCAGCAGTCCATCAAATTATTGTTTTAGGGTTTCGATATTTGTTAATGTTTTTTTGATTAAAGGTGAACAAAGAAAATAGTTAGATAAACATGAATATGGATATGAACAATGAATAGGAATAATATTGATAAGTAATTAAAGTTGACATAAAATAAAGTTGGTATCGTCTTAATCACGATTTAATCGACAAATTGATAATCAACGATTTTTGACTTTCATGGACCAAAAATGAAAAGACATAAGATAATGAAAAATAAAATCGAAATAGAAATAAAATTGGTCTCGTCGTAATCAAGACTTAATCGAGAAATCGATAATCTTTAATATTTGACTTTCATTGACCAAATAAAAGAATATACGAAAATTAAATGGAGATAAAAAATTAAATCGAAAAAAAAAACTAAGAAAGGTCTCACCTTTACTAAGATTTTAAATCGAAAAATCGATAATCTTTTGTATTTGGTTTTCATTGACCCAAAACGAATAAAAAATAATAAAATCGAGAAAGATAGGAAAAAGAATAAAGGTCTCACCTTTATCACGATTTAATCGAGAAATCGATAAATCATTGATATTTGGTTTTCATTGACCCAAAAATGAATAAAAATAATGAAAGGACAATAAAATGAAATAAAATCGAACATAGATAGGAATAAAGGTCTCACCTTTATCAAGATTTAATTGAGAAATTGATACATCGTTGATATTTGGTTTTCATCGACCCAAAATGAATAGAAATAAAATAATAAAATCGAGATAAAAATAAATAGGTGGTAGGCCTCATATAAATCAAGATTTGGTACCGATTTTAAAAAATCACCCAATCATCAAGATTATTTTTATATCATTGGCCCAAAATAAAAGTAAATTGAAATAAAAATCGAAATTAATATAAGGTTTAGCAAAATTAATAGCAACATGTTAGAAGTTATTATTTTAGAACTTAGAACATAAAGATAAACAAAACAAATTAAAAACATAAAGAAAGAGAGGGGCGGGGGGGGGGGGGGGGGGGGGGGGGGGGGGGGGGGCGAAATTAAAGGAGGGTGTGTGAGTATGGAAATCATTTGGGTTTAAACAAGACATCATCCTCTCCAAAATGACCATGGTATATTTTAAAAAACAATATAAGGGAGGTGTGAAATCAGACGGGCCTTAAGCCCAAAAGCCAACGGATGAAAATAATTAACAGCAACAACACCTAATTATTCAAGGCCATGTAGGTTTAAGTTCACAAAACAAAATTACCAACTTCAAATCCAGCCACGCGGTACACAACGTCTCCATATTTTACTTTGAAAAAGCAAAAGTAGCCAAAAATCAGATCAACAACTCAAGGTCAAAATAAGATCGACACGTTTGCAACGATGGAATCAACCTTCCTCACGCCATCTTTTACTTGATTCTCAGGTTTGTGATTCGGCTTATCTCGTTCTCCTCCTTCTATTTCATCTCAATCTTCTTCTCATTCTGTTCAACTAGGTTCTGATTTGGAGAGGTTTGGTAAATGGGTTTGAAGGTTGAAAGGGTTTGGGAATGGAGGTGTGGTTTGGTTTTGATTTGGGGGAGAAATTTTGAGATTTGCGAAGAAGGAAGTGTCGAAGGAAGTTCAATGAGAGAGGGTTGAGGTTGGAGTGTTGATTTAGAGGGATTTGAGATTGTTTTGTGTTGGGTTTCGAATCTCACTCTCTCAATCTCTCTGATTTTTCTGTTTCTGTTTTCTCTGGGTTTGATTCTAGGGATTAGGGATTTGTGGGTTTGTTGTTTATGAAGGTTAAGGTGAAAAGAGGAATATTTTTTTGAAGGTTTTATGCGTAACAGGGTGGTTGGTTGTTATTGAAGGATTAATGTTGAAGGAGGTTTGAGGTTTGTGATTGAATTTTGGCAGAGTAGTTGTTGGTTCTTGAAGCTTGGAATGAGAGTGAAAGCGGAGTCGTATTTATAGGAGAGTGGAGAAGGGTATTTGTGGAAGAAATTGTGAAGGTTGTACGATGGAAAACGAATTTTGTGTGAAAGAAAGGACAAGCTAGAAAATTGAAATTTGTTGGCTGGAGATTTGTAACGGTTCGTCGTAGTGATATGTGAGGTGAATGGTTTGTTTATTGTACGAATTTTGTTTTTTCTACAAGAAAAAGATATTGCTGTTTTGTGCAGGGTTTGATTATTTGAGAATTGGCTGGTAATTGCGAGTGGATGGATGCGTGGTATGTGGAAAGACTCGTGACATTATATTGTGGTTGAAGGATTTGGAAAGGGTGTATACGGGTTTACAGGTGGTACAATTTGTTGGAATTGGTATTGTGTGTAGTCTGTTTGCCACTTTTTGCAAATGATGAAAAGTTGTCGTTGTTGTTTTTACAGACTTAATGGTTGTGCGAGAAAACTTGTGGGAATTAACATCAGGGCTTGGTTATTGTGTGGTGGCTTGTGCGAATCATTTTACAAGATGGTGTGGTGAGTGAATTGGTTGTTGGTCATGGAGCAGTGTGGTGTATTTTGTACGGTTTCTCGCAGGCGCGTTGTAAAAAGTTTGGGAAGTTGCTTGTTGTGACTTAGTCCTTGGTTGAATGAATTGGCCATTTTAATTCTCTACTTTTTTATTATTTTTTAAAGACTTTATGGACATGAAATTGGTTCTTTGACCATTAAAAAATGGATATGGATTAATTTGGATTTTCAAATGGCTTAAAAATGGACAAAAGAAAAAGTGTAAAAGGATAATTGAATAAAATGGATTTTGATGGATTTTGAAAATAGTTAAAATGGATATGAATTGGATAATCAATAATGGATAATGGGATAAAATTGATTTTAAATGGATATTGATATAAAAATGGATAATGGTTCCGTAAATGGATCAATACATGGATATGGATGGGTAATTGGTTATAAATAGATTATGAATGGATTGCCCTCAAAGAAATTCAATGAATCAATCTCGGCCTCAGAAACTCTGAATCACAAATCAACCCTGATGAACTTCACTGTGAAAACCTTTACTGAAAAATGAGCCAGTCACTGATAACCCTGATGAGCCAGTCACTTGCACAACCTGATAACCTGACCCACACACAAACGACTTGAATAGGTATAAACCCTAATGAAAGCCTCAGTCACACATCATCTAAATTAGTGCACCATGGTCTTGAAAAGAAAGCAGCATATTTTTGGATTTTTTGAATAATGGTTAGTGGATGGATGTACAGATGACAATTATACAGGTAGGACAAATTTGGGGTATGACATATTCATGATCATGATACTCGTATAGAGTTAAAGAACTCTCTAAGTCTAATTGGTAAGGCAAATTCGCTCGACAAGATATTGCATCTTGTGCCAACGTATCCTGATAAGGAATGAGGAATCAGATCCTCTGTAGTTCGCCTAACTAGGGACAAGGAACCCTTGATAATGATCAAGGTTCCAAAAGAGAATGAGTACTCATGATCATGATACTCACATAGAGTTAAAGAACTCTCTAAGTCTAAGTTGTAAGGCAAATTGGCTCGACAAGATATCGCATCTTATGCCTACGTATCCTGATTAGGAATGAGGAATTAGAGCCTCCGTAGTTTGCCTAACTAAGGTGAGGAACACATGATAATGATCAAGGTTCCAGAGGGAATGAGTATTCATAATCATGATACTCATTTAGAGTTAAAGAACTGTCTAAGGCTAAGTTGAAAAAACTAACTAAGAGTTTGACTTTAAACAAAGTCAGAGGGGAAAGTGAGTACACATCATAATGGTACCCACATAGAGTTCAAAAACTCCAAACCTAACTCTAAGTTAGAAACAAAATGGCTCTCATGAGGGCAAGGGAGATGATCCTAAGAAGGTCACAAAGTGAAGATGGAAAGGTCTAAACAATCTTAAAAAAAATTACTTATAAGTCAATATGATAACTTTCCTTTGGAATGACAAATGAGATTATCGAAAGAAATAGGAATAAAAAATCATAACAGAAACAAAAGTTATTCACAAGATTCCATCAAGTATCATCAAGGATAGAAGTCACAAGTTAGTGGTTAAGAAAGTTAATGAAAATTAAAACTGATAAGATCAAAAACAAGTCCTAGATATCTACATCCTAAACATGACTTTAAAAATTTAGAGATTAATCTAAAAAAACAAAATATTTTTGAGTTTTGATATTTATTCATTTTTGTTATTATTATTTTTTTTAAAGTTA